>OX371224.1:260638302-261132388 GCA_947310385.1 Nephrotoma appendiculata
GGTTTTCGCATATATATGTAGATATCCATAGCATCTACATACCAACAAAAGTTGAAGCTAATGTCATTTGTATAGTTTTTGAGTTTTAGATAAAATTATTTTATTTAAGGTTTATTATTTTTCTTATATACGCCTAAATGTTGATAGTGCAATAGTATACTTACAGTCGAAACAAATAATTTGTCTCTGATATATCCCTTTAGTGATTTACTAACACAATTGTGCGGGTAGGGCAAAAGTACCATGTCAAACATTTAGTTTTGTATGTTTTTTGAACCAACTTACACATTTGTGAATTCCTTTTTAACTTATTTTCGCCCGAAAAAAAAAACTATATCTATACACACAATTGTGTTGGTTTTACTTCAAATCAAGCGAAATTTTTTGTTTGTGTGAGTATTTTAAAATAAAATCCAATTTGAGTACAGCTGCGAATTTATTTCGTATTCATTTACAGCGGCGAAAGTCTACAGTTTGTGAATATCGATTTTTAGAACACTGTATCTTTTTCTCTGTAAGCAATTTCTATAAAGTTACAGCTATAAAATTATTACGTGTTCACTATAGGGTCATCATCTATTAATGACGACGTTACGGTTAAGGAAAGAGAATAATTTTAGAGGGTCCAATTGTATTGTAAATTAGGATTCTAAAAATCTGTTTTCAGATTGGTTTCACCCTAGCTTTATTAGAAATTTAATAATGGTATTGATAGAGGAAAAATGTTTTAAGCTCTGCTTATTGTTCTAATTTTGAACAAAATGTATCAAATTATATTAAAAATTGTTATAAATAACATTATACATTAAAATTGATATAATTTCATATTTAAAATAATTTTTATTTTTAATCTTTAAAACAAATTTTCCAAAAAATTGGTACATGCTCTTTAAACATTCAACTATCTAACGGTATTTTCAACATACACATTTTAAAAAAGACGTTTTTATAAGTACATTATTTCTACTCTCAGCCCTTAAAAATTTTGGCTGTCTTGAAAGTTGTTAACTATCGTGATAGCAGGAATTTTAAGGGTTGAGTGTAAAAATGTCATTATAGCAATAATTAGTGTTGACATCGCAATTTTCGGGGCCGGAAATTTGACTAGCTTCCCATATTATCCGTACCAAAATTGGACTTACTTTGCATATTTATTTGTATGAGTATTATTTTTACTCTCAGCCACGAAAATATGTACTGTCGTAATCGTTTTGAACTATCGTGATAGGAAGAATTTTCGTGGCTGAGGGTAAAAATGTTGCGATTTTATGGGCCAAGAGTAAGAGTAAATACTTGTGTTGCCATCACATTTTTCGGGGATGGAGTGTGAGCTATCATCACAGCCTACCTCCACATGAGTTCTGCACCAATCGTAGTCGAAAATTTTAAAATGCCTTTTGCATTCGACATCTATAAGGATTCGAACCCGGCACCTCCCGGGGACAAATCCATTTTGAACACCATCCATTTTTTTTCATAGATCGTTAAGTTGGTTTCGATAATAAAATAATTTATGTTATAATTGTTCGTTAATTTCAGAGTTTTAATTAACGAACGGGAATGATCGGGAAAAATTAGCCCGTGATATTTTTATTTATTTGTGTTTTCCTATAAAATATTCAAGCTAACTTTGGATAATTTTTCGAAATATTTTTCATTGAATTATTTTATTTTGAAACAAATGATTTATTCATTCAGGTGAGATGTTCTAACATCACCATTTTCCGATATTTTATTAAAGTCTACGTCTCGCTAGAATTATTTTGACTTCTGTTTCGTTTATCAATTATTTCTTCTTTATTGTTATCCCAACCTACTAGAATATATTTTAAGAATATCTATTTCACTGATGGTACAAACACAGTAGTAACATCACAATGTTGCAGTCTAGCAGGCTGGTAAATGATATAAAAATTGAAACAGAGATAAATTTGTTTGTACAGAAACGAGAAATAAATTTCGATAAATTACGAAACATGGTGTGATGCTAGAACATCGAAGCCCAGATTTCATGAGTCTGCTTCTGTATTTACACCATTAATATTGATCGTCTGAAAATTTTAATTTTATGTCTTTAATATGAAACATTGCAACCATGGAGACAACGAACAATTTTTCGAACTGTGGTAATCAAATTGTTACCTTTCCGCGCATAAGGACATCCATAGGGTTTTGAAAAATTGGGTTTGCGTCTTTCAATTAGATATAATATATTATAGTGTTGGAATATTAGAAAAATTCTATCGCCATATTTTTTCAAAGGCAAATTTTTTTTCGAAACTAATGTGGCTAGTTAAGATTTCTGACGATTTAGTTGTTTTTTGGTTTGTGTAAACCGAGCAATTATCTAAATTGTTGAGCTTCAAATTGTGATAGAAAATAGGAAATAGGTAGTAAAGAAAATATTAAATTCTAGAAATTTTTTAACCATAATTTAAAAATACTCGTAATTCTGAAGATCCATTTATTCATTGTTTCTTGTTTTACTGTTTTTAATTTTACTTGTGCATTTTAATTTTATTAAAACATTTAAGAATAAAGTAAATCAAATTAAAATTTTCAAAAAATTCAAATTAAATCTTACGGATACGTACATGAATCATATTGCAATTCGTAAAGTAACTGCAAATATGTACACGGCCAAGTGGAAGGCAAATAAAAAAACAATAACAAAAATTCATACAAATACTATCGAAATTTCTAGTCAAATTTCAGCTTCGTGGAAAAAAATTCGTTAACACTTTGGGACCCGTGTTAGGAATTGTATTTGTGCTTGTTTGATAAGAAAATAAATAAGGCCAGCTATTAGACACATTGTAGAGTCAACATTTCTGATAAGTAGTGTTAACGACCATTTTCAGTTTAAAACAAATGAGTTTGTTGAAAAAAAATCGTGAACTCTTTGGGATCTGGGTTAGGGGATAGTCTTTAGGCTAGTAGAATGAGGAATTTACCTGGCTACTAGACTATTGCAACCTCAATCAAGATCTCTGGTAAAGAGTGTTAATGGACATTTTCAGTTCCAAGACAAATTTGAGATTTTTGGAAAATAATTCATAAAGACTTTAGGACGCGGGTTAGAGGATAGTGTGTGACTGTGAGGTCGTCTCTGATCTCTGATAACGGGTGTTAATGGTTATTTTCAGTTCGAAGACAAATTTGAGTTTTTTTTAAACAAATTCGTGAAGACATTTGAGCCCGGAAAAGGGATAAAATATGGGCTCCTCGCATGAAGAATTTAATTAGCCGTAAGTGTGTCTACTTTTGGAATCTGAGTCAAGATTTTTAGTAAGGATTGTAATGACCTTTTTCAGTTCTAAGATAAATTTGAGTATCACAAAAACCATTTCTGAACACTTTGGGATCTGGATTAGGGAATGGTATTTGGGCTCAGCGGATGAGTATTTTAATTAACTATTCGACACAAATATAATGCCAACATTTTAAGCCAAAACAGAAAATGTAAAGTTCTGGTCAGAAACAAAATCTCAGAATAGGTTTCCTATCAAAAATGCATTAAACTAGCAATTTTATTGTGGAACACTAAGGGATTACCTCATCCGGAATTTGGGCCTCAAAGATAGCGCACTTTGTGTCCTAAATAGATGCAATTGTCCTTGGGACACAAAGGTCGCTAACTTTCAGATTTAAATTCTGGAGGAGGGTATCCCTAAGAGTACGGCAATTAAATTGTTAATTTAACCCATTTTCCTATATACTGAGATTTTGGTTTTGATGAGGTCTGTACATTTACATTTCAAACTTGAACTACTGCTATTATTTCTGTTATAAGTAAGCCTAACTCTTGAATAAATAATCACGAGGGGGATATACACGATTTAGAAACTTTTCGGGATAGTTTTAGTTTTCTCACATTAATTAGTATTTCGTAAATAGATGAAAAAATTATTTCGGGATTAGATACCAAGGATCATCAACAACGGGTTTGCATCGGCAGTTAGATGGCATGCACGGCATGAAAAAAATATTTACCCGAATGCAGCCTGTGCCAGGTACTTTATCTCTAAATCGTATGAAGCATGAATATGGAATACGCAAAAAAAGAAAAAAAATTCGAAAAAGAAAACACAGAATCGGAACTAGCTGCATATGATAACATCCCTATATTTACAAAATTTCCACCTGTGCTTTCATAAGAAGCAGCTTGAAACTACCAGGCCATCAACTGCCTGAATATCCAACCGATATAAGGAAACAAGTTTATAAATTTTACGATAAAATGGTAGTGTTACATGGTTAATGGTTATGATGATGGTAAAGTTTCGTTATCCATATATGTATACGAATGGACCAGTTTTCGCAATAGGCGTTATTTGAATATTCAAACATACTACGAAAATTATAAATCAGATAACTTTGGATTAATTCGAATACACGATAGTTGCCCAGCGGAAAATTTGTTGGAACTAGTCAATCAAAAATTAAATTCATTTATGAATTATGGTGAAGTTTGGAGCATTATAACAAGCATATTTACAATTATGCTATATAATCATGCTATACACCTTGCTGTCATTAAACTATTTTATGAAAAATCAGAAAATGCCCATTGTTTAGAATCTCAATCAGAAAAAGACGATCAAAACTGTTTTCAACATGGTATCGAATATATTCCATATACGTCTATACACGTTTCATGACGTCTCCGTCAACTATCATTTAAAATAGCGATGCGATCACCTTGAGATGGTTTGTTGTCTAATCCACCAGAATAATTCACAGCAAAAGAATATCGTAAAAAACCCCCATATCAAGACATAATAAATTTGGTAGAAAATTCTGTAAAGAATATTTGCTTTGATATCGTGAGACGATCATTCGAATGTTGCGCCACGGGTCAGTTTCGAAAAAAAAAATTCCACACGATAAATAAAACGTTAAACGCCGGTTGTTTAGGCGTTTGCATGTCTTAAATTCCTAAATTCTCCAAATACCTAAATTCTGAGAGTTGTAATGAAATATTTGTTTATAAAATGGATAATTCCTATATATTAAAATATCAATATGAAATTTTATATTATTATACATAATCTGTCTTTTTATTGTAAATTTCTCGAGAATCTTGGGAACCGTTAAAACAGCAAAAATATTCATAACCATGGTAATAGGTGATTAGTATAAGTCAGAAATTGTCTAATCGAGTCAACCAATGGCTTCAACCAATGCACTGCACAATTTTTCTGAACGCCGGCGATATATAAGTATTAATAGGAGTCGTCCCATACTACCATATTGTGATAAGTGACTGATTTCCTGGGTGTTGAATTGTTCACGATTTTTTTTGCCTCACCACCACTGCTTACCAGAGATCTTGACTTAGGGTCCGATAGTGCGTCTTGTAGTTAATTAAGTTCCCATTTACCATCCCCTAACCCGGGTCCCAAAGTATTCATTAATTTTTTTCTAAGAAACTCAAATTTGTCTTAGAACTGAAAATGACTGTAAACACCTCTTATCAGAGATCTTAACTATTACTTAATGAGCTCAAGAAACGGTCCCCTATCTCGGGTCATAAAGTGTTCACGAATTTTCTATAAACCTCAAATTTGTCTTACAACCAAAAATTTAATACTCCTTATCAAAGACAAAATGCGCGCCCTTTTTCATCCTGAAAAATTGGGAAAATCTCAACTTAAAGCAAAATATCCATTAGATGACCAACTAAACAAACGAAAAACTGTGATTATTTCATTTAGGATGTGGAATTTTGCGAAGAGGGGTGAAACATTACACAAAATTTTTGGTTAGCTTATTTCTGCTGAAAATTTCACTGAATCGCTATACTTGATTTAAAAATTTTTCTTTAAATTTTTGATTACATACATTCAATTGGTTAAAATTTTAGTACACACGGATCTAATTGGTTTCACAACAATCTGTGAATAAAAATATAAAACAGTAAACAACACCAGACCCATTACAAATCGACACAACTCTTAAGTTCATAAATCTACCTTTTCGGCGCTAGTTGCTAATTTTTCGTTTATTAGACACTCGCGAGCAACAGAAAAGCGATTTGTTTAACCCTCATGTGAGTGAAGAAAAAATATCTTAATTTGAGTGACTATGGTACCCGGGTACCCTACATGCAATTTTCTTGAAACTAATTTTATTAAATTTTTTTGCAATTATGAAATGTATAACAGATTTTGCTAAAATTACATAAATTGAAAACAATTTTGCATTAGATGCAACATGTCAGTTTTCGAAGAACATTCTGTTAGAAAACTTAAATAATCCAACATATCACATCAGTGAAAAAAATGATCGATAGTAATAAAAAAATGTTGGTTAGTTTTTTTGAAATAAATAAAAATTTAAACATAATTTAAATGAACAAAATAAACAGAAATGCAAACAATGAAATACAATGACATATAAAACAAAACTTTAAAATATTTGCATACTTTTTCTTTCAAATACAGTGTAAAAGTTACCCAGGTACCTTTGTTACTCTAATTGGTACAACTAAGCTATGTTTCGCTCTCACGTGAACAAGTTGTAAAATTTCTCATTTTTAAGTGTGATCGTAATCTATCAATTGAACTAAAAGTTCTCATAAATTTAAAAAACTTTATTATGACTGGAACATACAAAGCTAGACGTTTAAAAGTGCAAAAGGTACCCGGGTACCCCGTCACTCACATAAGGGTTAAAACGGCTTAATCGATTTTCTTTAGATTGTTTTTTTGAAAGCCTGATAGATTTTCTTTAAAATGACACTATTTTCATAAAAACTGGTTAAGTATTTTTTTATATAATTAATTTTGAATGAAAACGCAACCAAAATTAATGATTGAAAAAAATATTCGGGCTATTTAAATTTAAATTTCAACAAAAAATTCAAACAAAACAAAAACAATTGTATTGGTTAGTACTTAGTATTGCCTCTTCATGCATCTACAACAGTTTGCATGCGTTCTCCCTTGACCTTATTAAAATTTTGGCATAAAGACTTGGGATTCGCACCCCTATCCTCATCTAACGCAATCTTGAGGTCACTGATGCTAGGTGGTACCGGATTTCTGGCTCGGACCCTCCATTTTAGTGCATTCTATAAATGCTTAATTGGATTCATGTCTCTACTGAGGACTGGCCACTTCATCATCTCGAGTACAATCTCATCCATGAAATACCGCATGGTTCGGGCTGTGTGACACCGGGCATTGTCATCATCATTATGAAAGCTTGCCCTTTATATCCTGCGTATTGCATTACATGATCTAAGAGAATGCTCTTGATATATGTGTCAGCGGACAGACCTCTTCAGACCTCCTCCACCAGGTACGAAAAAAACATCTGCTTTTCCCTCAAGCGATATGCCAGCTCACAGCATGCAAAAACCCGCCACCGTTTCAAACTGTTTCAGCTAAACAGCACTACGAAAATTGCTCTCGTGGACGCCGGTAAACCCGGCCTCTCCTATCACTACCATGGAGACATATTCTGCACTCGTCAGTGAATAGAACGGACCTCCATTTCTTGATGCTCTAATTTATGTGTTTGCAAGCCAATTCGATTCGCTCTTTGCAGTGGCCTGCTGTCAATTTTGGGCCTCTAGCAGTCCGTTTTGGAGTGAGGTTGGCACCCTTCAAGCGCCTTCCTACTGTTCCTTGACCAACAGCTTCATCTCGACCTTGTTCCTGCTTGCTTCTGCTGCACATTAGAACGATAAATTGGTCGTCCCTCTCAGATGTAAACCAATACCGGCTGGTATGTTGTATACGATTAAAAGTACCAGTTTACTGAAATCTTCTGTATATTCTTGAAAAAGTAGATTGACTTATGTTTAGCTGACGAGCGATTTCTCGTTAATTGCGTCCTTCTTGCAATAAAGCAACAACTTGCGCAAATTTTTCTGGAATCTGGTAGAGATTTGTTTACGTCAACGTCTGATAAGTGACTGATGGCAAATATCGGTCAACGTGATATGAATGATAAATGGTGTCCAAGTAAAGATAAAATACCAAGTTGTCAAGGTTTGAGTCGATTTATTTGCTCGCTAGTGTAGAATATATGTATAATTGACTCATTTCATTCCTTGATAAATGCCGTAAATTTTGCTGAATGGCTTTAATACTAAAACTACCGTTGGTTGTAGCGCTCAAAGCACTTGCAATTTTTCTCATTCCCAAATAATTATGTTGTATATCATTGGCAATGTTTTGAGAAAAGCATCAACATTTTAACAGCGCTTTAATTTTTACTAATAAAACGTCTACAGATTTAGCGCTAGTAGCTAATTATTGAATTAATATAGAATAATTATGGGTCGCATATCATTGAAAAGGTCTTATATGAATGTTATATTCATTATTCTTCTAATGAGGGTATAATTTTCTAAGTGATGTTGCGATTGCGACCAATTACCTTACTGAAAATTTACGATGTTTCCCAATTCCTTATGATTTAGCCGAGAATGTCAATTTTCAGACTGAATTTCTAATCACCATGTAAGTTTTCCGTAACTACCACTTTTTAGTCGTTGTGATGCAAACTTTACAAAACCAAACTAGCATATTTTTGATAACCTGGTGAAATTTCTAAATTTATCTTCCTCAATTGAAAGTTAAATTAATTTTTATTTGTGTGGCACTCGGCCTGTGACTGGCGTTTTTCAAATTTCCTTTTTAAATATCGGAGTATTTAATTGAATAATGCATATTCTATTTAAATATTAATTCATATTGTTACCTACTTTTTCTTGCTTAACGAGTGCAGAAACGATTTATTACTCCTTTTAAATTCAAAACTTCTTTCAAGACACAGCGCCGATTTCTTGATTTCAAGAAAAAAATATTTTTTTAAGCCTTGATATACTAGGTTGTGAAAACTTCATATACTCTTTAATAAATTACAAATTTTATAAAGATTCTGCTAAATAAATGAGTAAATTAAAAAACATTTTTTGACGAATCAGCAGACGGAAAGGACATCTTCGCTTATACATTTATAAACATGATAATTATCATAAATTAAGTAGTTTCCCTTTCCCAAATATGCAAATTTTTACGCACCTACGTACATACCCATAAATAGCTAGACCCTAATAAAAAAGGGATCCTGTAAACTAATTAAAGCATATATATTTATAAACTTTTTATATTCCAACAACTATTCGTATTTATGTGCTCATCTCAATTTTATCAAGGCAAACCCCTCGGGTCGTTTCGGATATTAACATCATTTTTATGTGTATCAATCTATCCATATGGCAGTTATTTTTAAATATTTAAAATAAATTTAAATATCAAGGGAGCAATATACCCTATCAAATTAAAACTTTTCAAAGTCACAAATATAGCTTTATGAAATCAAAAAATCTTGTATACGAGAAAAAGTACGCCCATCATCTCCTAATTGATTATGATGTGTATTGTTGTTGATGGTATGTTTATTTCGAATTTCCAACCAGCAAAATATTATTTGGGAAACGTGCCAACAGTAATCAAAAATTTATGTTCTGCGACATTACGACATAAATCAGTGGCTTAATTTTCCTTTTACCATATATTTACCATCAAATTGTAAATGGATATAATATTTATCTCCGAAACGGTAATAAATTTTTATTGTAACGTTGAATTTAGTCTAAATATTTTATCGATACACATAAGAATAATTACTTTGTTTATCTGTATTCCAGTCGCTATATCTATATATGACCTGCCAAAGCGACGTTAAAGTTAAAGTTTTGTAAAAATATTTGCTTTACCAAGTAAAATGTTCTTACCTCTCCAACTTTAAACTTCTCGTGCATAAATCGATTTTTGTAAAGGAAATATACGGAGGTGACGTTGTTAAGACGAAAACAAAAATCAATTTTTATAAGCTTATTAAAGTGTTTGTAAGCTTTTACTTGTTATTTGCTTTCTCAATTTATATTATTGTCTGTTGATTTTCTTCGCTATTTGTTGTTGTTATTTATTTCGTTTACGTAACATTATTAAAATGTGTATATAGCTAAAGCTACAATAAAGCAAAGCTCAGTAACATCAACATTTCAATATAATAATTAGATTTGTACACTATGAAATGTCAATTAAATTGCTGTTTGATATAGAACACGAAAATAAATAAATTAATTAATGAGCTTTTAGATTTTAAATAGACAAGCAGTGACAGAAAAGTTGTAATGTTCTCCGGTTGGTGTGAAAATGGAAGATTAAATTGTTTGCTTGCAGAGATTAGTTTCGCTTGGGCGAAATTAAATTGATGTTAATACGATTGTGGTTTAATTAGTTTGATTATTTAATCACACATTAATACTTTTAGCTTTTTCATATATTTCATAAAGTTTGCACGTAAGACGTAACCTAATCATCTTTATAACACTTTATAAGTTTTGTTTAGAACATGACGTCTGCCTTCGAGGTGAATAACACCAACTTTTCATGAAAATATAATTTATGTTAAAAATAAAAAGAAACAACAACATGTATGTATTATTATTGAATGAAAATTTATTTATTTTATTTTTCATTTTCATGGAAAATTTAATCTACGTACATCGTATGTGTAGAACATATGCATAAGCATTTTTAAAATGATGAGTCAAAGTGATAAGTAAATAAAAAAAATAACTGACGGAACATCTATCTAAATATATAATGCTAGCTGTTACCCGCGTCTTTGTTCGCGTGGTTGCGAATTTAATGCGACAATATATTTTGTATACTAGTACCCGTATGCCGCTCAAATAAAGGTAGTATTTGTGTTTTAGTATTTATTGAGTGGTTTTGGATACACAATATTCCTTGTGTTTCCATCTACTGGTTGCATAAATAAATGAGCAGGTTTTCCGACACGTGCACAGACCACATACAGGTGTCCTTGCAGGAAGCATTGGTTTTCTAAATTAAGTCTACACGAATGGCAGAACATCTTTTGCATAATTTTTCCACTTAAAATTTCGATTAATTGGTTCATTACCTGTTGTGTCGTTAGTGCTGGATTAATGTTTCGCAGAAGAATAATAGACACGCCAATTTTCAAAGGTTAAAACGTGTGTCTGTATGTCTGGCCAATCAAGTGAATTCGAGAAATAAGTTGAATAATTGACAACTTCGTCTTGATTCATTTCAGTATCAGACTTAAAGGTAGTCAATTCGCCTGGTATTTCGTTTTGAATGGTGAAATCATCGATAATATAATGATAACGTTGTTTTTATGAATCTATTAGTTTGTGTTTGCGGATACATTATGTTATAATGGTGTACATGAAAATAGTCCGCTGCGCTTGAAAGGAAAACTGGAAAATTTAAACCTTCCAACAATGAGTAAAATTTTAAAATTTTGGAAAAAATGATCTAATTAATCATAAGCTGAGTAAAAAACCTCTCCGTTTCCGCCACCAATAATAGAGCACGCAGTATCACATGGCCAACCAGTCAGAACCAAAAGTTATAACGATTATGCCTAACATATTTAGTTGAGAATAACCTAAGCAAGGCATACCAGGGATATACAGCATTATTTGTATATGGTAACAAAAGCCATCTATTACGAGATAATAAGCAGATTAATTTCGGAGGCATTTATTGCTGTTTACATAAGGTTTACATCTAGGCTAGATTATGCACAGACATCTAACAATGGAACGTATTTTATTGCAACAAACGCTGAATAAAATTATCACACCTCAAAAATAACACTGCCAGCCGAAATAACAAATAACACAACCTTTGACGAAACCAAATCGCATTTCATACCACACTTGTCATCCCATTTCGATATGCTGTATAGGATAGCAGAAAATTTCCAGCAGAAAAAATGTGTTTTGCTATTCACCGCTAGAGGCATCACTATCACAAAAATGAAATTTTTTCTGCTGATATTTTTTTACACCAGCAGAAAATTTTTGATATTTTTATGCAAATTAAAAATTCTCAACAGAAAGTTTTATGAAAAATCAGAGAATTTATGAAATAGAAGAGAAAATGTATGTTTAAACATTTTGAAGCGATGAAAGTTAATTTTCTTTAAAAAAAAACGATTTCCATATGTACAGTGTAAGCACTCTCAAAACGTAATTAAATTATCATAATCATCATTATGCAAACACAGGGCAACATCAAAGAAACGGCCATCGTTGAAAGCACTCCATATATTTCTGAAGTCATTTTAATGTGAAATGTTTTCAGTTTTTTAACAAAAGTGTTAGAAAAACCCCCCTGTAACTACCCTGGGTGTATGTTTTTATGGTAGCTGAGATCATATTCCATATGCATGAGCAACATAAGATTCACACTTGGCGTTAGTAGCCTTCCATACATTTTTGAAGTCATTTTAATGTGAAATGTTTTCAGTTTTTTGACAAAAGTGTTAGAAAAACCCCCTGTAACTACCCGGAGGGTATGTTTTTATAGTAGCTGAGATCATAATCCATATGCATGAGCAACATAAGATTCACACCTGGCGTCAGTAACCTTCCATACATTTTTGAAGTCATTTTAATGTGAAATGTTTTCAGTTTTTTAACAAAAGTGTTAGAAAAACCCCCCTGTAACTACCTTGGGTGTATGTTTTTATGGTAGCTAAGATCATACTCCATATGCATGAGCAACATAAGATTCACACCTGGCGTCAGTAACCTTCCATACATTATTGATGTCATTTTAATGTGGAATGTAGTTAAAGGGGGGTTTTTCTAACACTTTTATTAAAAAACTGAAAACATTTCACATTAAAATGACTTCAAAAATGTATGGATGGCTACTGACGCCAGGTGTGAATCTTATGTTGCTCATGTTTATAGATTATGATCTCAGCTACCATAAAAACATACACCCAGGGTAGTTACAGGGGGGTTTTTCTAACACTTTTGTTAAAAAACTGAAAACATTTCACATTAAAATGACTTCAACAATGTATGGAAGGCTACTGATGCCAGGTGTGAATCTTATGTTGCTCGTGTATATAGAATATGATCTCAGCTACCATAAAAACATACACCCAGGGTAGTTACAGGGGGGTTTTTCTAACACTTTTGTTAAAAAACTGAAAACATTTCACATTAAAATGACTTCAAAAATGTATGGAAGGTTACTGACGCCAGGTGTGAATCTTATGTTGCTCATGCATATGGATTATGATCTCAGCTACTATAAAAACATACCCTCCGGGTAGTTACAGGGGGTTTTTCTAACACTTTTGTCAAAAAACTGAAAACATTTCACATTAAAATGACTTCAAAAATGTATGGAAGGCTACTAACGCCAAGTGTGAATCTTATGTTGCTCATGCATATGGAATATGATCTCAGCTACCATAAAAACATACACCCAGGGTAGTTACAGGGGGGTTTTTCTAACGCTTGTGTTAAAAAACTGAAAACATTTCACATTAAAATGACTTCAGAAATATATGGAGTGCTTTCAACGATGGCCGTTTCTTTGATGTTGCCCTGTGTTTGCATAATGATGATTATGATAATTTAATTACGTTTTGAGAGTGCTTACACTGTACATATGCAAATCGTTTTTTTTAAAGAAAATTAACTTTCATCGCTTCAAAATGTTTAAACATACATTTTCTCTTCTATTTCATAAATTCTCTGATTTTTCATAAAACTTTCTGCTGAGAATTTTTAATTTGCATAAAAATATCAAAAATTTTCTGCTGGTGTAAAAAAATATCAGCAGAAAAAATTTCATTTTTGTGATAGTGATGCTTCTAGCGGTGAATAGCAAAACACATTTTTTCTGCTGGAAATTTTCTGCTATCTTATACAGCATCATTTCGATGGCTTATGGGACACCAGAATTAACTCTGTCAAGTTCCATTAATAAATTTCACAATTCTCCACACTCCTAATTTCCACATTATGTTGAAATTTGGTTTTTAATTTTGTATTGAGATTCAAATTTTAACATGTATGTATTTTAGATGAAAGTTTAGAGTTTTATAATGTTGATCCAAATTTTCGAAAAAAATGTCGATGAAATTTGATACCAGAGGATTAGATTTCAATTTAAAAATAAATTTTAGGGATTTCAACTATTTCTTAAGCAATAATGTTGGTTCCTAATGTAATTCTCGAATTTAATAAAAAACGAATTCTGGAATGGCTCAATGTTGGTACGTAGGGTTAGATTTCGATGGAACACTTGTAAATTTGTGTGGACAATTCGGAGATGGTTCTAACTCGTAACTGGTTTTTATGTTGTCACACACTCATACGATATTTCAGTTGGCTCAAAACTTCCACAGGACTCAGTATGTCCGGTTGTTTTTTATTAGCTATGCTGACAAATCTACAAAAGAAGTTTGGGGAGGATATTGGCCAGAATTTTAAAATCGCTTATTGGCCACAAACACTCAGAAAATTATAGATCGAATTCTAAACGATAACTCTTCTTCAAATTTCTCACGTAGAGACTAAGTTTTATTTGTGCGCAAAAAGTCAAAATTTGATTAAGTGGGTTCTAAATGTTATGTTTGCATGTTCCCATTCGAAAATTCAAATCCAACCATACAGAACAAATTTCATATTTACTGGTAAAGGAGCGGACGAGTAACGCCAATCATACGCCCATTCTCTTAAATTACATTCAAGAATTATAATTTAAACCTACGAACTAAATGTCAATGTTGCTCTTAAGAAATAGTCGAGTTCTATCCGCATTGCCAATTTCAAAACTTCTATTCGTATGTATCGATAATCCACTGTGATCATGCAGTATGGTCTGATACCAGAACTTTCCCTAAAAATTATTTTAAAATCCAAACCCTATCATGGAAATCACATTTCATCATCATATGGCATGGTCATATTCCAAATCTTCATCTAAAATCATCTTAATATAACCTCTTAAACGAAATTTCAGTATAGTCGACGGGTTTTGGTCCGGCATTAATAGATTCCAGAATTTCAAAAAATCTCAATTCCCAATACTTCCAATATCTCTTTAAATTTGGTAAAAAATTTCAAGTTTTATTTTAATTGAGATCGGAAATGAATTAAAAATTTTCGCGGCTTACAAAATAACGTCAGAAATTCTCTTTTGTGATAGTAGTGCTTAGTGGATTATTTGAATTGTGAAGGTCAACAAATTTAATACCAAGCAAAATAACGGGGAGTGAGGAGAGGAAATTTGATGAAAACGATCACAAAATAAACAATATAGTAGCCGAGATGATTAAATAAATGCAACTTGAGCACCGAAGTACTATTTGGCACATCATTATGTTTTTGTCGACAGTCTTTACTGGCTCGTAGATGGTAGACATGCTTGTAAAAAGTAATAAACAAAGCAGAATAATGGAAATTATTAAGAATAAAAATAGCCTGGTCCGAAAAATGGGAGAGAGTGGGTGCATTGGTTTTCTTTAGTATTTGTGTGTTTAATGAGAAAAATGATGACTGTGTCTCAGGGCACATCTAGGAAATACAATATGCCACTTTGGCTTATAATTTCATGAATAATACGCTAAGCATTTTTCTGAAGCCAATTTCTTCGTCATCAAAATGTGTTTCTCGTTGCAAGTGGCGGTTAAAAATATTATTCGCAGTTTATTGATTCATTCGTTCTCATTATACTTTATTGATGCGAAATTTATATCCTGAATTTGATTCATTGCACGCAAGCGATTTAGATCGTCTTCACTCATCTAGCCTTTGTATTTTTCCCAGAGATCTTTTTGGAGAATGGAGCGTTCCAATGTGCATCGTTTTCATGAAGTTTTTTAAATTTACTTTTTGGCTAGCTTGACGATCTGTGGCTCATATGAGACCGTTAACATTTCCCAATTCTGAAAAGCATTCTGCATTATTTTGGTGTACAGTTTACAGACGGCCTAACGCTTTGGTTGAGTATTTATTTGGGATGTCTTTCAATAGTGTATTGATTGAACAGTTACCGACATTTGACGAAATAATTTTCAGCGTTCAACGAATCATTAATTGAAATGAATATAAATCCATGGCACTGACTTTATTATTCGTGTTTTCACCTGTTTCTTGATTTCTCAATTTGATGTTAAAATGACATGAGATGATCCACCTTCCTTACACCTAAATAAAATAGGATATTCCAATCCGTCGTATGAGCGTTTCTGAGACCCGCTGAACATCAACTTTTCTGCGATGAAGAATTTTGTCAGTCGCGTTAAATTATTCACCAAATATAACGATCGCCACTTCATCAGTATTGGTGCATTGTACTGTGTTACCTAAAGTTTCACTATCGTCGACAGGACAACCTCAGTTACGTTTATTGTTGCCACTATCCTTTTAATTGTATTCCGTAGGCGGCATTAACCCGCTAGCTCAGCGGTAAAGGTTAATTGGCCATGGGGATGAGGATACAGAGAAGCCTAGGTTACCCCCGGAGGTATAACAAGATTAAATGGGTACGGGTATAAAAAAAAACATCGGACCCTTAAATAATGAATTGGGCAATCAGCCCACCGCGGAGAGATAAAGAAAAAAAAAATTCGGTCAGACGCCCACCGTGGTTGTATTTAAAAAAAACTATTCTACTAACTATGCTCGCTAGGAAGTGTAGTATTTCATCTATCTTTGTTGTTAAGGGAAACATCCACCTTTAAATTTGGACCTGGATAGCAGCACATCGGTTTGGGGCAAGGTTAAGCAACAGAAAACTACATACTTAAACGGACTTTATCAGATATCCATACACCAGTGACCACCATGACCTCCATTGGTCTCATCTCCAAATCAAAGAAACAACTTAATGTTTCATAACAAACGGTCCTATAAGCATTATATTTCTTAATTACTCTTTAACATTATTAACTACACTATCCTACGAAATTTTGAGGATTTAATTTTAATCGAAATTTATTATGATATTTTTTTTTTTTTTTTTTTTTTTTTTTTTTTTTTTTTGTATAAAAAAGTGGCCAAAATATATATAATTTTTAATTTATTAATATTGGAAAGAAACTTACCCTCTTTTTGTAGAAACTCGAGCGCTCAACGTTTCCTCCAAGAGAATGGACACCCTCACATACGGGTGTACTGACCTTTGTTTTTAACACACGTTAATTATATTTATTCACACCACCAAACAAGATCACTCAAACAAAAAAAAAACATCAAAAAAAACCACTTAATAAAAAAAATGTGAATTAATTATAAAAAAACACTAAACACTACTTAACTAATTAAAGAATGACTTAAAAATTAATGTAAGAAATAAATTTGAATGAACTGATTAATATAATAATGAAGAATAAGCGAACGTTTATTTCACTCCAGCCAGGTGCCGCTATGTTGAGCTGAATGTATGCCAGCGGAATTGTACCGTATTGATATTTTTTTGGGTACGGTATTAAACATGCGGGCCGTGATTATCCACCCACGTTTAAATAAATTTCCAGTGACTGATGACGGTGATAACTGGCCCGCCGAATTCACCGGAAGAACACGAAATTTCGTCTATACTCTATTAACATCATTTCTACATCTACCATAAATTCTACATCATTTCTACATCTACCTTGATCAATGTTATTTACTTTTTATTTCAACGCACTGCACTCACTACTAGCATGTCACCAATAATTTAATTGGGACCAAAACACATATTTATTTGTTTTTTTTTTCTTTGTGAAAATTGATTTTTTTTTTTAAGTTATATTATAAACTTAATTACCTTATCTTCTTGACTTGTGCACTCGATATGATGATCATGCTGCTCCAAGCACAAAAATCGAATGATCGGTAGCAACTTAACTGAATACCAAAACAGTGGTTGTCGGTTTGGTTAATACCGTTCTTAAAGTGAACAGGTAGAGTCTAACTTGCGTTTGTTCTAACATATCAAAAATTGAACCCATCAAAAATGCAAGCTAGAAGTCCAAAACAAAAACGCTGTACGGATGTTACCCGTATAAGCACAATAAAAACAATCACACTATGTACTCCTCAAATTTTATTTTATATTTTTGTTGTTGTTGTTGTGGTATCTGTTTTGATTGTTATTTTGTTATTATCGTTTACTCAACGGGTAATATTGAATATACGTATCCGTGGTTTAGAGACATTGATTACCCAAAATTTGGTACATTACAGGACAGGTGCTATTTTCGAATGCCAATTCCTAAATAGAAGCTGAAAATTCCTATAGCATAATAGCCAAGAGTATGCTTCGGTTCCAAATTTTAGGGTGAGATATCTTTAGCATGATAAGGGCCAATTACTTTGCCGTCATCGTTAACTAATAAATAATTAACTAACCCTATTCTTCGGGCTACTTTTGCCTTAATTCTAGAAGGAGCTAATTTAGCTGAAAATTACTTTGTTGCATCACTTTGGTAGAACGACTTCACAAATACGGTTTGCCCAGGCTGATATTCTATCGCTCGTGTGCGTAAATTGTATGAGTGAGCGTATTTTTTGTATGCGTTCTGTAGATGTGTCCTTACCTTTTCATGAACTATTGGTAACTTAACATGATTTGGAAGATTTTGGACGTCGGGGTCAGACAACCATTTGGCTTCTTTCAATAGGTTATACAGGTCTCCATGATAAATCCTATGGTATCCAAACATTAGATAGTGGGGACTTTTTTTGGTAGATTGGTGAATAGAACTTCTAAGGGCGGCAGCTATTTCGGAAATATGCACATCCCACTTCCGGTGATTTTCTTTTAGGTAAGAACGGATAGCCGCAATTATTGAGCGATTTACCCTCTCCGAAGCGTAAGCCTGAGGAGAGTATAATGCGGTATATATGGGTCTAATTCCATGTGTTTTAAGAAAGTTAGTGTATAAATGACTTTTAAATTGCACGCCGTTGTCGGAATGAAGATTCTCCGGTACTCCAAAAATATGAAACGTATCTTTAAGGTATTCTATAATTTTTTCGGTTGAAGCTTTTGCCAATGTTTTCAGTAATACGAATTTTGTTAGCTGATCGAGAATGATTAATATCATAGTTTGGCCATTAGATGATCTAGGGTATGGACCTAATAAGTCTATATATACTGTTTGCCACGGCCTTTCGGCAAATATGGTTTGTCCTAATGGGGGGGGGGGGGGGCGCAACAATTTATACGTTGCCTTGGTAGTTTTGCAAATTTCACAATTCGTAACATATTCATAAATTTGCTTAACCATTCTGGCCCAATAATAAAAGCGCCTAATCGTCAAGAGTTTTTCCTACGCCACCATGGGCAGCTAGGGGTAGGTCATGCTTCTGACGTATGATTTGCGTAGTCATGGGTTGCGGAATATATAACTTCCACGTTGCGATATCAGTGAGGCTCTGGTCATCTTTCGGCTCAATTCGAATGTATAGGCGATTTTCACGAATTCGGAGATTTTCATATGATTCCGGATTACTTTTTATCTTATTTCGCAACCTCCCATAATCTTCATCATCGAAATCAGAAGAACCTAAATCTATTCCAGGGATGGACAAATTTACTTGATCATTCAGTTCATCTAACGAATCGCAATATATCCGTGAAAGGGCATCTGGTACTACGTTTTGCTTTCCCTTTTTGATGTTCTATATCGAAGTTAAACCCCTGGAGCTTTAAACTCCAGCGAGCAAGTCTTCCCGCCAAATCCTTCTGCGTCATTAGCCATTTCAACGCCGCGTGGTCGGTAATCACCCACTCAGAGAAAAAAGTTGTTGAAATAACAATTTTCATATGCAAAATCAATAAGAAACATAGGTTGTTTTTGGCCAATAAACGAAGTTATTGCTGTAACAATTTTATAGTTATTGATTTTACTACCTTTAAATCGACACAATAATTGTTATATCAATAAGTATTTAGTTCCGTTCAATAACTTTACGTTTTAAATTGGACGTTCTTTAGTTATTATTCCAAAAAATTTAATAATTAATTTTTACAAAGAGCGTAATAATCATAATAAAGAATATTTTGGATAATATGGGAGATGATGGTACCTACCCTGATAGGGTGAGGTTGAGGTGAGGTTACCAAGGCGTTGGAATTGGAACGCATTTTGAATATATATATATAATATATACTACTATATATGTTCAAGACAAGACCATCTTGAATGGGGGCATTTACCCATAGAGGGTGCGAGGCCCGTGTAGAGACTATAATCTTCCTGAAAAAAAATCTCTACAGAGTCGTGTTGCTGATATTGCGGCACTAACTTGGTGGATGGAGTTTACCACCAAGTTGGCCTAACTAACTTGGTGGATGGAGTTTACCACCAAGTTAGAGCTGCAATATCAGCAACACGACTCTCTAGGATTCAATGTTTCCATTAGTGCGAAACACTGAATTCTTTGCATTAAAAATTCGGTCGTCTTATCAGACTGCAGTGACCAAACTACAAAAATATTGAAAATTTTTGGACTTACATATAAAGTATAAGTATAATGCTTTAGCGAATTTTAATGATTAAGCTTAAACAGTCACGTTGTAAATGTAATAACTTTAGTTATTGAATTAGTAATTTAATCAAGTCGTAATGTTTATTTTAACAACGAACATTGTCCGATCAATAAATTTACTAAGTTTAGACTTGATAACTAATACATTGTCATTACAATAAGTGTATTTATTAGTAAAACTATTTTATTTTATTGATAGAATACATGGTTTTGTTAAACTTAAAACTAAGTTATTCATTAAACAATTTTATTGCTGATTTTCGAAAAATACGATTCAATAAGTCAAAGTTATTGAATTAAAAACTTTTTTTTCCTGGGTGCCGTAAATGGAAATCCCTCTATATATGCTCTGAATTTCTTTATTGATTTTATCACTGCCAGGCACTCGAGTTCTGATATAGAGTAATTTTTTTCAGCTTTGTTTAACTTAGCCGACATAAAAGCAATTGGTTGTTCTCTGCCGTCTCCAGACTTTTGAAATAAGACCCCGCCTAAACCCTCCGTACTGGCATCGGCTCTTATATAAAATCGCTTACTGTAATCCGGGTTAACCAGCACCGGCGCCGTTGTTAAACGGTATTTAATTTTATCAAAGGCGGCCTGAATTTGAGGACTCCAAACAAAAGGTATGTCTTTTCTTAGCAATGATGTAATTAGTGCGGTCACTTCGGCGAAATTTGAAACAAAGCGACGATACCAGCTGGCCATACCCATCATGAAGCGTCGAACTTGTTTGACTGAGATCGGTTGGGGAAAATTAACAATCGCCTCGATTTTGGCCGGATCGCTTCGCAGACCATCATCTCCTACTAAGTATCCTAAATATTTTATTTGGCGCATAACGAAATGACTTTTACCCATATTGATAGTTAAGCCAGCCTCTCGCAGTTTCGCTGCTACCATTCGTAATAAATTCAGGTGATGGGTAAAAGTGGGCGACACTATCAATAAATCGTCTTGGTATACAAATACGTTCTCCCTGAGTTCATGCGGGGTAACCATATCCATTAGTCTGCACATCGATGCCGAAGCATTACAAATGCCAAACGGCATTACACGAAAATGATACAACTTTTGGCCAGGTATAGAAAACGCAGTTTTTTCTTTGGACTCTTTCGTTAGCGGTATTTGCCAATAGGCATCTTTTAGATCCAAACTTGTAACAAATTTTGTATCTCCAAGTCTACCTAACAATCCCTCTATATGGAGAGCCGGATATGCGTCTTTCTTTGTCACTAAATTTGGTTTACGCGAGTCAAGGCATAGCCGCTTTTTACCATTTGGTTTTGGCACTAATAATACCGGCGAACTCCAAGCACTATTGCTTTCCTCGATCACGCCTTTCTCCAACATCTCTTTGACCATCGTATCCATATCCTGTTGAACAGCTGGCGATATGGGGTAATGTCGCTGTTTTATGGGCTGGGCATCTCCTACGTCTATCTTGTGCTCGTATAAGGCAGTTCGTCCTAAACCTTGTTTCTCGAAAGTTGGAAAAGACTCTTTCACCTGCTGAAGTAAAGAGGCTTGAAATTCAGTAAGTGTATGCCTGAGGTTGTTATCGAGTTCCATTAGTAATTCATTAACTTGGATTGTAGCCGGGGCTATGTCGAATGCGGTCCAAAAATGTATGCCTAAATATAATTCTCCTTGAAGTGAAGGTACAATAAATATACGAAGGATTTTTTCTTTATTTTGATATTTGACTGGTGCGTTGATATATCCAATGATATTATTGGGAGTCCCGTCAGCCGTTCGCACAACCAAGTTTATTTTATGTACTTTCAATTGGGTATTTTCTAAAAATTTCAATGAGTTATTGCCTAATATAGTAATTGTCGCGCCACTGTCTATCAAACCTCGCTTATTGATACCACCAATTTCAACATCCGTATATGGTCTTGGATCGGGGTTTCTCATCTCTATCTCATTTATCACGACTGTTGCACACTATCTTCGAATTCCACGTTTTATCTTGAAGTACATTATATTACGGGCGAGATTATGACTCCCCCTTTTAACTAATGAGGATATTTCGGCTTTAAATGGTTTACACGGTTGTTTAATAAGGTAATACGATTGACATGGTAAGACACGAATGTGGCATTTTTTTATTACTATACGTTCTCAAGTTATTACAAACCTTTTCAAATTTATCCTTTTCCAAACATAACAATTTTACCATTATCGATTATTTCACTTTCGGCTGGAAACTTTCGGCTAACTTTAACAAGGTCGTCCAACTCTGTTTCACAGACGTGATAGTAATGTTCAATACTTCTCGTCCTCTATATCAGGGTAAGTAAAGCAATTGCTCTGTTATTCGAGTTTCCTGGTTCCCATTCCCTTTTGTGACCCGGCAATAAAAAGTTTCGACTGGGTGTTTTTAATATGTAACGTGTTTCTACGTTTTTTGAATATCTCAAGCCACAGTGGTATGGCTTTCCCCATAAATATTTTCTAAAATTATAGGGTGGGCAGGTTTCGTCATTTTGGCAAATACAACTATGTGGATATTTAATTTTAAAATGAAACAGCGAAGAGTTTTGTTCTGTACACTGAACATTCATAAATTATCTGGCGCACGAAATTCTTTCATGTGCTAAAGTTCACATCAGTTCGTAATAACTATTTTTTTAATTAGTGGTAATTATTGTGTTTAAAATTCAATTTTAAATTCAAAAACATAAAACAACAAATTAAAATAAATAAATATAACATAGATAAAATTAAAGTTAAACAAACATAAATATGGATGTGGATGTGTTTGTTCATATACAGACCGAGATTATACATATTAGATCCAGTTGGAAAAATTCACATGTATAATTTTCCGTCTTCGTGAAACTCGTCTTCATCCACATTTTTGTTTTCTTTTACACAAACAACAACAACAACAACACACCAAGAAGCACTTAAATTTTTCTTTTTCATTTTCTTCCAATAAACCAAAGTATTTTGTTGAAATACAGTAAATTAGTCTGCGATAACATTGGCATGATGGGATTATTGTTTTCTTTTTTTTTTCAATTCGAAAATTAAATCGAATGAAAAATAAAAAATTTTATATATAAAAAAAAAATTAAGATTTCAAAGTGTTTTCAAGTCAATTAAAAAATTTATTATAAACACGGGGAAATTGCGTGTACACAACGCGCTTTATGTACGCGAATTTCTTTTCAACACAAACACGTTTTATGTAATTGCGATAATTGATATACAAATAAGACAACAACAATTCGAAAGGAAATCAATTATATTGAAAATGTGTTACGGTGCCGGTTTCCCTTACAGCAATAAAACATAACCTATATATAGGATCCAAATCGACAAGAAAAAAACAAAAAAATAAATTCATTTCCGTCTATTTTCCATCTCGTCTGCTCAATACTTAGTTAAGTCAATAGCATTCAATGTCAAGATCAGAAAAATATTTTGGTTGTTGGTTTTGTGTATTGGAAATTTATTTTAATTTTGTTGTTGTTGTTGTTGTTGTTGCTTTATGCCTATGAAGAAGAGAGTTTATTTGTTTTCGAACACAATTAGATTTGGGGTAAAAAATTGGGAATGATATTTTGCCGAAACAATACCTCTGGTAGGTACGTATATTGGTAAAAAAATGTTTTGTTTTTGAACTTTTGGTTGATTTGGCTTTTTGTTTCTGGATAATTATTTAAAATGGATTAAGATTGATTACTAAAAGTTGTGTGTGTGTTTTTGGGGTTGAATTGAGGTATATATACCATAAGCGTATTGTTATGGTTAAAAATAAACATTTTCGATTGATTAATCGTTATTGACTGGTTTACTGGGAAAGCTGTATTATTCTATTTTATTGTATTATTGATCAATTTATTATGTTGGTTATGTAATATGCACAGTTACGATGAATTAAAGTCAATACAAATTACCGAGATTAAACATAAATATTTTGTGACAACCTATGATCTTCGATTGGTTTATCTGGTTACGTTCTATCTACAAAGGGCTATACAGTCATGGTTGTGTATCTACACGTATTTCCGAATTTTCTACATGTTGTCGAAAATTGTGTAGATAATTGTCTTTTGGCTTAGACAATGTCGACAATTGCTAGAGCATGTAAACAATTCGTAGACTGTTGTTTATATGAGCAAATCTTCATACGTTTTATAAACGAGCTTAAGGATAAACCATTTGTTAATAATTGATGCAAAGTTCATGTGATCGACTGCCAAGTGATATTCTACCATCGTTGATGTAATGCACGCATATAAATAATCGATTGACGACGAAGATAAATGGAATGTACAAAGCAAAAAGAACAAATTGTATTGTATATTTTTTTTTGTGTACGAGTATATGCGAGCAAAATGAAGGAGGTACAACAGGTTAGCAGCAAATGATGAAAAATCATCAAGTTTTTTTGCAAACGTTCCTGGAGCAAATGAAACATCCAGCTAAAAAAAGCATAAAATGTGTACCATCGTTCCACAAAATGGAGCAAAAATTTCATCGCAAATAAAGCGAAGGATGGTGGTAAACGAAAATCGTGTTTTTTATCGTGGATAGGGTCCGAAACTTACCACGTGTTTATGAAGCTGTATGGTGAAACTAAAATAGACGAATGAGTCGATCCCAGAAATAGACACTTTTAATGCTCATTCAAAACATAAATCGCGGAGCTAGTCACAATCCGAACCATAGATTTCTGAAAGTGTAATGTCGATCATCCGTTTGTATTACAGGTAGAGAAAGAAACAGTTCCAGATCAAGAAACAGAACAGGGAATATACCATCAAATGGATATGTGTATTCGTTAGATCTTGAAGCAAATAATATGAGTACGTCGTCCTTAGAGCCGTTGTTAGTCCAGTAAAGTGATAACGCCTATTTATCTAACGTTTCAATTGACTTTTTGGAGATAGTTAGAGAACAGATGTCCAGTTTGGATCAAGATGTAGCGTTCCAACTTCGGCAATTTGAAAAGAAAAACTTTATTTCAATTGAAAGTAAGGGAAGAATTTTACAATTTCTGGTAGATATGGGTGTCTTGGTGACCATGATTGGAAAGAATGGTTACAACCAGCTACTTAAACCAGAGCTTAGTCCAGTCAATACAGTCGTGAAAGCGTACGGCAATGTTGACATTCCAGTTCGTGGTACTTTAGATGTCATGGCTAAATACCCTTAAACTTCGTATCCT
Organism: Nephrotoma appendiculata; assembly: GCA_947310385.1. Taxonomy (NCBI): domain Eukaryota; kingdom Metazoa; phylum Arthropoda; class Insecta; order Diptera; family Tipulidae; genus Nephrotoma; species Nephrotoma appendiculata. The sequence goes on from OX371224.1 coordinate 260,663,859, forward strand.
GGTTACCGATACAAATGGGGCGAATATTTTCGGAATGTACTGGTTCAACCAATTTGGGTTCAAAATTTCCAAATATAATTTCCAGTTAGAAGAGGGTTTTTTTGGTGCGATCAAAGGGCAAGACAAAATAGATGTTCTGTGCCAGAAATTTGCAAAAGTATTCGAGCCTACCTTAGGTCATTGTTCGGTGTTTAAAGCTCACCTGCTTCTGAAACTGAACTTCGAACCTAATTTTTTAAAACACGTCCAATTCCCTTCGAGCAAATGTCAGCCGTGAAGAATGAGATCGATAGATTGGAGGTGTTGGATGTCATCAGGCCTGTTCAGTTCAGTCAATGATTTTATTTTTAATAATAAATTTATTCCGAATTTCTCTCAGTTGGCAGCACTTTTAAATAAACTCCGAAAAAGATGTCCAATGCCGATGGTTAACGGCACAGGAAGATTCGTTTCACCAAATAAAACAACACATCGTCGAAGCAGCCAAACTAGTGCATTATTGGAGAGACTACTCTCTCGTGTTAGCGACGGATGCATCACAGTACAGTATTGGGACTGTCCTATCGCATTTGTACCTCGATGGTTCCAAGCAGCCCATAGCCTTCGCCTCGAAACCTTCTAGATGTGGTATAGCCAGGTAGAGAAGTAGGCGCTATATCTATATGGACGCTAGTTTTAATTAATAACCGATAATACCGGATTAATGTCAATTTTCCGTCCAAACAGTCAGTTACCATCAATGACAGCAAATCGGTTGCAACGATGGCCAATTTCCCTAATTGGTTATGCGTACACAATGCTGTTCCGTCCAACTGCTAAGCACGCCAATGCTGACGCATGTTCCAGATTACCCATGGGTCCAGATGATCAATTCGATAGAGAATGAAGAATAAATATTTTAGAAGTAAGGTGAGTGAAAATATTGAAATATTTTCAAATTTTTAATTCACAAACGCCATCTGGATTAGTCATTTACAAACTCTTAACACCATATAAATATTACGTAGTATACAGGACATATTAGTAAAAAATTTCGCTTTACATTTTTTGCCACAAATTTAAAGATTTGGTAATTTCTTTTCGAAAATATAATAATTTATACAACTTTCAGCAATTACTTACTTTCGATATCGAGCACCTGTACGCGATTCGGTATGAAATTTTAAAAGCACCACTATGTACTAAAAATTTTCGCCCGCTCAACTGGCCATTTGATTAACTGATGCTATCGATATTGGAACAGCCACAACTTATTTTATTACCGTTCGTTAAATATTTGTTTTACAAATCAACGATCAATATTAAGGATGTCATAATCATATTAGGAATAGTTAGCAATGTTTCGGCAATATTTGGACTAATTTAGCGCACTCGGTGGAGTTAATTAAACATTTTTTGTCTCGCATATCTATCGTTAAATTAGCGTACACCGGTAGAATTAGCATCTCGCGTGGGATTTAACGAGATTCTGTCGCAATTACAAAGTAGTTGTTGCAATTCACTTCGTAGCAATTTTAATTCTGAGCAACGCTAACTATCAGATGCTAAATGCTGCCTTAAGAGAAATTCCCTGCGTAATAGGCGAAAAAATCATCCTTCCTATGATTATGCCACTGGTGTTGTATGGCCTTAAGCATTCATCGAGGCTTCAGTTAAATTTTCTCGTTTATATGGATCATGAATCGATGAACTTGTAAAATGGTAATTCAATGTTTTCCTCCCTGAAAAACTATTCAGGGGATTAATGTTTTATTATTTAGTGGTGATGTTGTTAGTACATTAACAGTCTGGCATCTCAGATTTAAAAATGTTAAAACCCCATAGTTTTATTTCCCGTCAAAGAGGCTAAAAAGCATAAAGACACAGTTATCTCAATAATTAAATATGACTTCAAAAATCTTAGGAAATAGTCCGTTGGCTGAAGGATGAACCATTTCAGGAAGTTAACATTCCTATTTCGTAGGTTATGGAGCAGTGAGATAAGTTTCTCTGATTTGTATCCGCTAATCTACCGATTTCGCACTTTGACTGCAACATGTACACTATAAATATGTTTTGAAGAACTACTCCTCTAAAAAATGCACTACAACAAAAGTTTAAAAATTTGTAAACCTTTAGGCAACAAAAATAAAAATTTGTATAGCACAATAAAAACAATATTTTGTTTCATATGTTGGGACTTCATTGTAATGAATGAACCCACACGGAATGTGGGGTCACGAAAAGTTTTCTAAGAAAACCTTTAAAACATATTTTATAAAAATGCATGGCAGGAACTTAGAATCAAATTGAAAAAAAAAATCTCAATGATCGGTCCATGGGTTCGATCATATGAACAACTACTACAACAAGAAGAGATCTATTCAAAAATTCACCTTGCCACGCTTTCTGTTTTTTCTGACCTCTATAAGCTAAACGTTGGAGATAAGGTTGTTTATGGATAAGCCGCTACCCATCCGTGAGTGTGTTCATTAGTTCTTGGTATTTAAAACTGTGAACTGGGGTGGCTGCAAATCCAGTTGCAGAGGATTTTCAGACATAATGCAACGTTGCTAATTCATTTGTATGTATTCGAGATAATGCGTCCGTGGCACTATTCAGGTAATTCCCGGGTATAGGGAACTATGGAGATAATTCATATTTAACTTCAGTTCAAATATTATTTTTTCCGGCATACTAAAGATAAAAGTTTGATGTAAATAATAAATAAATTGGCACTGGAATCACATTCTGTTTTCAATTGCGACATACAAATTTGAAGTTGTAGCCTTGGAGCTTTAAGCGCGATTTACATGACGAAAAAATGTTGGCCAGCAAAAAAAGGAAGAGTTTGGTATATTAAAATTTTCGTGTGTATGACAAGAAAAGAATACCATCGTGCAAAAATTTTGCTGTGCGGTTTTGTCTTTTTTTGAGCAAATGCTGCCATAAAGTAAAAATACTGCCATAAAATATAATCGACCCGAGTATATTTTATGGCAACAAATATTATTTATGGCAGTTTATATCTCTTTCTCAATTCAACTAATGCGAAAAATGTATATCGTGTGTATAGCTCTAAACACACAGCAAACATTTTGCTGGGCCAACATTTTTTCATCATGTAAGTTGCGCTTTAAACTCCAACGAGCCAATCGAATAACAAGATCCGATTGATTAACAACCCACTGGAGACTAGCGTGGTCTGTTATAAGGGCCAACTCATATCCCCCCGGAATTTTTTGATACTGGGAACTGCTGCAAGACGTTCCAGTTCAGTTTACACTATAGTTCTTTTGTGCATTGTTCAGTTTATGTGAAAAAAGCAATGTCTTTGATGCATCCACAGTACCGCTGCTTAAGTTGCTTGACGGTATTTTGTGCTTGTTTATTCATGTAGTACCATATCAAGTCTGTGAGTGGCGATGAAATTGATGAATAGTTCGGAATAAATTTGCGATACCATCCAATAATCCCGACAAATTGTCATACACGCTGAACTGTTTTCGGAGTGGAGAACTCCTCTCATAGCCACTACCTTATCTGAGGCTACACCTTAATAATACCGTCTCCAATAATGTGTCCTAGATATTTTAGTTGTTCTAGGAGAAACTTAGACTTTTCCACAATGATGGTGAGTAGCCATCTTCCATAAATGTATATGTTTCCCAAAGATATAGGTGAGGGATATCAGTAGGTCGCCTAGATACACAAAGACAAGGTGATGGAGCTCATGTATAGAATCACTGCATGAGATTACACATACACTGACCTGCATTGCACAGCCCAAATGGCATCACTGTAAATTGGTACAGGGTCTACCCGGTACCGTAAAGACTGTCCCTGTGAAGGCACACCTTGAGGTTAGATTTAAGAGAATTTGACAGAAAGTATTTTTCAGATCTAGACTGGAAATCTGTGGTCCAAATGTTTTCTAAAAATCAGATCCCAGATAAAATCTTTCTGACAACGAAGGAGTAATGAATAATTGTAATGGCTATATTTCATTGCGGACTGCGTTGTGTAGCTGAGTTGTGGCGGTATGGTAAGATAGTTTACAAAATTGCTAGAATTCCTCACTCCCACTGCTAAGTTTTAGAGAGAGGGAGAACGAGAAGGAATCTTTAAGTCTTAGTTATCTCAGATCTTCAGGTTTTGGAGTGGTACAATCCGGTGGGAGTATTCCGTTTTCTCCACAAACAATACAAAAAACTCTAGTTATTGGGTTACAATATTGTAGGAAAGTATGCGAGGTTACATTGCAATTCCAGCAGCGGATTCCTATAGAGTCTGGATTCCCGTGCCTACTTAGTACATGTATACTTTATTTTCATAGATTTTACGATTGAGGATTGCGTAATGGATAATCTTCGGTTTTCTGGGTATTGTTATCCTGCTGAATTGATCCTGTTACCTGGTACGCTTCCACATTTCGTCTTAATATGTTAATAGTGATGTTGTCTAAAATCACCTTGCTGTCCCGAACGTTATCATCAGTGCGACAAGATTCAAACCTTATTAACATTTTCTTCCAAAAAACCTCCCAAAACATCCCAGGGTTCCTATATGCCGATGTCCAAAACCAGTTCGGTGCTTCACCTTCTACAAACCGCTCAAGAGGGTGCTCTTGATTCTATAAAACCACACTTCCCATGTACCCACTTGCCGCCGAAATTTTGCGTCCGTCATGTTAGATGTCCTCAACAGCTACTGCCCAAACTCAGATACATAAGGGTGGGCTACTGATTTCTTATTTGTGTTCTGCTATGCCAAATTACTGTTCTGATAATTAATTCTTCTTTTTGTTTGAAAAAGCTTCCTTCTAAGTCCTCATTTTCCTCTTCATCTACTGAATCTTCCTTGTTTGTAGAACACCTCAGCTCCTGGTACAACCATGTCTCCCTATGGTCTTGGAAAGTTCTAGTATTATCAGCTCCAGTTGTTCATTGACTTGCTACAATGTTAGTGGTTTGTTCTTCAACTGAGCTACTACCGTTAGTAATTTCCGAAACCCATAGATCGGTACTTGACCCTGGATTCATATCCAGTTTCATTCTAGTCAGGAAAATCACCTCTAGCAGTTCTCTTTGAGCTGCGGGCAAGGATTTGATCATTACTATTTGATTTGATATCGAAATACCTCGGCTGCTATTTAAGAGTGCTTATGTGCGTTATATGTTTTTTGGAGCTTGAGACAACAATCTATCTGGTCCTCATGAAGCTTAGTCTTTGGCGTTGGTTTAACATCGTCAGTAACCTCATGCATAGCAGCTTCCCCTTCCTTCGGGCCGGAATAACTAATCTATAAGGGTGGCTGAGACCAAATGTTACTGACTTCACTCTGCTGTCATTTGTGAATTTTTTGACAAATTGAAGTTTGGTTAGTTGTTTACATGTGGTCAACAAATAATTGTTCTAAATTAATATCTTCATAAAAAAATCGTAATGGAATTCAAACGTAATAGTGTAATTGCACTGTATTTGAGTGGAAATTCACAAACAGCAATAGTTCGTCAGCTCCATCATTTGAATGTGAATAAAATGTTTGTGTATCGAACCATAACTCGATACAACGAAACTGGTAGCATCGCTAAACGCAACAGAGGCGGTCCTAAAAAGACAGCAACATCAAAATAAATGATACGAAAGTTGAAGAAACGAATCCAACGAAATCCTCGTCAAAGTGCCAATCAATTAGATCATGTAGAACCTAAACGATGCTTTGCTATCTTGGGCACGTAAACATTTTGGTACAAACCGTTTGACATTCCAACAGCACTCGACACCGTCACACAAACCTCGAGCGACACAGCAATTTTTAAAAAATTGCGTTCCGCGGCTGATTTCGTCGAAAGAATGGCCACCATATTCACCAGACTTGAATCCCATGGATTTCTACATATGGTCCATTTTGGAGAGTAAGGTGTCCACTAAAAAGTACGAAAGTGTTGATGCATTGAAGTCAGCTCTTGTTCGAGAATGGAATAAAATTCCGCAAGCCCACGTTCGGTCAGCATGCAATGCTTTCTATGGAAGACTGAATTAAATAATGAGAGCCAAAGGAGGTCATATCGAGCAGTAACATGTTTTTCATAAAATGTAATATGTTTTCAACATATTCCACGAAATTTCAATAAAAAATAATCAAAATTAAAAAAATTACAGCGTTTTCATTTGGTAGTACTTGGTCTCAGCCACCCTGTATAAATCTATAAATAATAGATTTGTTATTTAAATAAAACGAAAAAACCATTTCATCATGTAAGAGGCTTTTTAGATGACCAGGCTCTCGAACAACTGTGAACTGTGACTATTTGTACTGATTAGGAACGATAGTACAAGAAACGCGAGGAAAACAAAACTGGTACAGTTCGACTTTACGAACTAGGATGCAGAACGATGTCGAAATTTCTGAGAATGAGCAGCCTTTAATACCATCCGATCACTCGGCAGGAAAACGATATGCTCATTATTTCAAGGATCGCTTCACTTTCCAGTACTGGTAATGCTTCGCATAACTGTCGGTTCAAAATGTTCACACAGATCCTGTACATCATCTCACAAAATGACAGCAAGCTCCAACAAGCAATACCATTCCTCAACTTTGTCATATAACCAAATCATCTTATACAATTTCCGAAACATCTCTCAACCCAGGAATACTATGAACTGAGTTCTTCCTAAGCGATTATGTAGTACATAGATGCGATTGCTCAGCCGCAGCACAAACAAATCCGGAGTAGTTGTTCTTTCTGTCATTCTTTCATCACTTGGCAATGATAAATTTGAACTAACATCTCCAATTGACCAATTTTGTGTAAAAATGCTAAATGTATGCTAAATGCTGTTGTTACCCGACACCATCGCACCTAGGAGACTCTAAATCATCAAACCTTAAGAGAGACTTAAATTGCAAATACACTGCTACAATTTGAATGTCAATCTTCAACTAAGACAATGTAAACAATGCAATTGATGAAAATAGGGATGGTTGTGGCTCGGATGGTATTTCATCGTTTGTTATAAGAAATCACGCTAATCAGTTTATCTTACTACTTAATCTACTCTTCAATTTGTCACTACGTAAAGGCATATTCCTCGGTAGATGGAAGACTTCAAATATTACACCGTTTTTTATATCAGGAAAAAAAGCGATATTTCATGCTACAGAAAGTCTTGTGTGTAAAAGTTTCAAAATCCAGGACCTCTGTTCAGTTACCAACATGGGTTTATGCCCAATAAAGCGACACATTTAGTTGAGTACACAAGTAGTGTAGGCCATTGGATAACATCAACAAGTGAGCACAGTTTATTCGGACGTTAGTAAAGCATTTGATTCCATCAATTATAACAAGGCGTAGGCTACTCTGAGTTCTTTTAATTTTTCTGCGGATTTTGTCAATTGGTTTGACCTGTCGAAAATATTACAAAATATTGAAATTGGAGAACAAAGATCTAATACAATAAAAGCCTCCTCTGGTGTTTAACAAGGCTCGCATGTGGGACCATAAACAATTCTAATGTCATTTTTATGTCGTTACTACTTCTACTTGCGGTTGATGTAAAAATCTTTATAAGTATTATAAAGTGACAAGATATCTAACTCTTACAAGATGACGACATACATAGATAGAATCCGCGAGTGGCGTGAAGTCAACCAATTACATTCCAACATCAAAAAATATAAAACTATGTTTTCCCGACGGAAAAAAACACCAGCAATTAGAGATTATAACATTCATGGCATAAAAATGAAAAGAATAAATTGTTGGAAATATGACCTGTCATGTTTAAAAAACTGATTAGAATTAGACTACCAGTAGCCCTATTTTGGCTTTCCGGAGAATTTGGAATTCGGAATTATTCCCTGGCAGCAGGGAATATTTTTTTGAGGAAATTTTTTTATGTAGATATTTATAAACCTTATTACAAGTTAATTTTTATTTTTAAATATATATTTAATAGAAGAAATAATGTTTAAAAATTCAAAAATGTGCGAATCACGATTCGCCCAAAAAATAATGGGGAAAAATTTCGTATTCCCGGGGAAAACCGGACGCTGCCGACAGATGTAAAATTTATAAGACCTTGAGGATGGTAATGAAAGTTACTTGGGGCAACGTTTATTGCAAATGTATTCATGTTAAAATCGCATTCATCCCACATTCATCCCCTTTATGGAAGCCTGAATATATGTAAATGCTCCTATCGCGAATCTTCAACATACGATTTTTTAAAACTAGAGCTTCTTTGAACAAATTATGGAGAACATGAACCAACATCAAAAATGAAAATGAATGATTTTGAATTGAAATAATAAAATTACAGTTTTAGTTTTTAATGTAATTTTATTTTATACTATAGCTGAATTACCCGGCGTTGCACGGGAGAAATTGAAAAAACAGAAAAAAAGGAAAACATTAGAAAAACATTTTACCGATGCCCTTAGACCCAGGGTATCAGTCCTAGTTTTACCAACTCAGAAACCTTCGCGAGCATGCAACCCATCATCAACGTTTCATCGCAATCAGATGAATGGTACAGGAACGCAAAATAATGGGCTTCTTGATTGCAAGGACGCAGCCCTCGGATTCAAACATAATCGCTTTCCTAAACTCATTCCCAGGAAAAAAATAACCAAAATTGAAATTTTACGAAAAATTTGTACTGAGCCCCCAGACCCGGAGTGCAGCCTTGACTTTTCAAACGCAAAAATCTTCGCGAGCGTGCATACGTCGAAGATATTTTTGCTAATTTTGTAAATGATTTGACCAAAGAGCATATAAAATTAAAGCGCATTTCATTTGCCAGATTATGTTATTTACTTTATTATTTTTTTAAATCAATAGCTGTAATTTATCCGCAAAGCGCCTATTGTTGGTGGTTTATTAGCATAATCCGGTGACTTTAATTAACAATTTTGAAAGGAATCGAGAGTTGTAAAATCTCACGACCTCGGCAGCCAATTAATAATGCGTTCATCGTAATGCTTTTTGAGTAACGATATTTTTTGCCTTTCTGTCTGGAGAGAAAACGAATAGTGCTGATGGTTTACCTACTCTCGAGCCCGCCACGTACAACTTCCAATGGGGAAAACACGGCAATTCAAGGTTTATTCCACACACTTCCATATATTGACCTCGTTATTTATTAGTCGTCATTGCGAATGCAAGACGAACCAGAAACTGAACACGCTTAAATTGAAACGGCAAGTCGGTTGGAATCATTGGTATTCTTGGAATCAGAAAATGTTCCCCTTTTACTTTCCAATGATTTTCGTTGCTTCAATCACGTTGTTCATCAGCTTCCTAACAGTGAGTTTTGTTCCATTGCATTTTTGGTTAATTCAGGTTGCGTAACATGATTACCATCGAACCGACCTTGAGCTGCAAATTGTGCGGCGACATTCCTGACAAATCCAATGAATTCAGGAAATCATTTGGATAATTAACGAGTTCATTTGGATCCGTAATGGAATTGATCGACTTAAATGAATGCAATTGGCCAGCGATTTGACTTCGAATTTCTATATTCAAATCGTCTACGTCCTTATTTCTCACTGCCAAAATGGCTCGTTCACTCAACCAAACATGGTTTTTGTGATTTGCACCAATATTCGGGAATACTTTCGTTATCAATTCTTCTTTAGAAGTTGTGTATTGACAAAAATTAGATGGTAACGAAATGAGGCCAGTCAAAGCGTCAACCTGAATTTTTCCATTGCCAATGTCTTATTCATCATTTTGTAGCGCAACTCACATATTTGTTGTTAATTTGAGAGTTATCACGTATCTCCACTAATTCAATGTCTTTAAGCAAGCGTTTATTTCCACAGTAGCTGTTGATCTTGGAATGACTGGCAGTGTCCGGTGAAAATCGTCGGCCAGCAGAATCATCGTACCTCCCAGGAGGTCCTTTTTATTGCGCAAATCTTTCACCGTTCGATCGAACGCCATCGTACACGCATTCCAAATTATTATTTTGCAAGTATGTAGTACTTTCGCCATTGCTGATTTTTTGGAAATGTTGCACGTCGGTTCATCTATCGTTTGCATATTAAGTGGGACTCAATTGATGCGGTGGAAAAAAATTAAATTTGCTTCGGATTTTCCGGAAGTTTCCGAGTTTTCCACTTAGATTTTGCAATTTTTCTCTTATAAAAGACCATCGGGATCGGATACGTGCAAAATCCCGTACAAAAATATCATTTTACGTTTTTCCAAATTTTCCGTCTTTTCCAGTAGATTTTAAAAAAATTTCTTTCGTAAGAACCATCTTTTGAAAATTGGGAACACATCAAAAAAAGATTGAGCCAAATCTAACCGTTCTCAACTGACAACCAGAAAAAAATTCAATCTTCTTCGAGTTTTTCCGGAAGTTTCCGAGTTTCCCACTTAGATTTTCCATTTTTTCTCTTATAAAAGACTATCTCGATCGGACACGTGCAAAATCCCGTACAAATCAACATTTTTCGATTTTCCAAATTTTCCGAATTTTCCGGTAGATTTTTCCAAAAATTTTTTTCGTAAGAACCATCTCCTGGAAATTGGAAACACATCAAAAAAGATTGAGGTTAATCGAGCTATTCTCAACTGATGAGCTAGAAAAAAAATTCAATTTTCTTCAGGTTTTTCCGGAAGTTTCCGAGTATTCCAAAAAGAAATTCCAATTTTTCTCTTCTAAAAGACCATTTGGATCCGATACGTGCGAAATCCCGTACAAAAACATCATTTTTCGATTCCCAAATTTTCCGACTTTTCCAGTGAATTTTCCCAAAATGTTCTTTCATACAAACCTTGTCCAGATAATTACGAATATAACAAAGAAAAAATCAGCCAAATCAGTCAAACCTTTCTCTAGTGATGATCAGTCATACTTGCCCCAATTGATTTTTATTAATATAGAAGATGTAAACTTTTGCTTCTATAAATAGTCAAACACCGACTTGACTAAGACTTAGGTGCTCGTTGAATCATTGCAAGAGGAATGTTCTTCATTTCTCACTTTATCAATCTTTTTAGTTGCGCAATATTGTCAATTTTAGATTTTGCCAAATGTGACTTTAAGGAGCCCTACATGAAATAATCACAGAGTGCCACGTCGAGTGATGAAGAAGTCCTTAAATTAGGATGAATAAATGATACACTCAACAAAATGGACAAATGCAAGAATTTTCTTTGCAATTATGAAACTGAGAAACTAACCTACTTTCAAAATCTGCTAAATCGGAAAGACGACGTGACCCCCATTAGGGCAAGGTGAAGAGGTCTTTGTCGAATATCCCATGGAACCCCCGCAGAATTAATTAAACTCGGAGGCGGTACTCTTGCAACAAGTTTATATGATCTCGTCGTTTGTATTTGGGACCAAGAATAGTTGGTGGAGAATTGGAAGACCGCGCTCATATGTCCGTTGCATAAAAAGGCGACCATCTTAAATGAGAAAACTATCGTGGTATAGCTCTATTGAACACTGCTTACAAAGTGTTGGCTAATGTTGTACTTGCAAGACCCATCTCTTTCGGCGTAAACATCATTGGCGAATATCAGTGTGGTTTTCGTCCCAACCGATCGACCACTAACCAATGTTTCACCATGAGGATGATCTTGGAAAAATGTTGCGAGTACAACATAACCATACATCAATTATACATAGATTTTCGACAGGCATATGGCAGTATAAACCGCGATAACCTTTGGGCCGCGCTCATATGCCTAGGAACCCCAGAGAAACTCGTTTCTCTGTGCAAACTAACAACGTCTGGGTCTGTATGTAGAATCGTAATTGAAGGAACTGTGCCAGACTCCTTTGAAATAACATCTGGTGTTCGACAGGGAGACGCACTCGCGCCTGTGCTGTTCAATTTGGCGCTTGAGTACGTAGTGAGGAAAAACAATATCGAAACTTCGCGCTGTATATTTAATAAATCAGGCCAAATTCTTGGATATGTAGATGATATCGTGCTTCTTGGCTGAAGACCCAGCGATATCAAAGATAGATTCGTACCGCTCAATCGGTGCGCAAGAAGACTTGGGTTGAAGGTGAACAGTAGCAAAACCAAATTTGTATCAACAATTCAACACCCAAGAACATCTCCATGATAAATCTCGGAATTGGCGACCATAACTTTGACCGTGTCGAAAACTTCAAATACCTCGGGTCAGTTATAACATCATCAAATGACATGCAGGCAGAAGTAAAAGCCCGAATCGCTGACGAATAACGAGTTTTCTACGCCAAATCAAAATTATTGCGATCGAAACATCTATCGCAGTCGTGCAAGCTCGCACTTTATAAAACACTCATAAGACCTGTGCTGGCTTTCGGAAGCGAGAGCTGGACCATGACCACTAACGATTGGAGATTGTTATCTACTTTCGAAAGGAAGGTCATTCGATCAATATTTGGTCCAATTAAAGTCGCGAACAATGAATATCGGATTCGCATGAACCACGAGATAAAGCAACTCCTCGCAGGCAGCGATATCATCGGATTCATCAAATCGAATCGAGTGAGATGGCTCGGCCACGTTACAAGGTCTCCACAACAACGGATGATAAATAAAGTGTTCCACCAACAACCAGCCGGAGTGCGTCGTAGAGGAAGACCCCGAGTACGCTGGCGTGACGACGTCGAACAAGATCTACATGCACTAGGATGTCGAAACTGAAGGACGAGAGCGATGGACCGAGACGGATGGAGGACCATAGTGCGGGCGGCTAAATGAGAGAGAGAGAGAGAGAGAGAGAGAGAGATGAAACTGAGTTCTTGGCAGAATATCCAGTTACCGCCTGGCTATAAGCGTTTCGAATCTATTATGCCATCAACTTATTTGACTTCTCTAGATCGAGCGCGACAACTTCTAAAGAATACTCGGGAAACCCTCTTTATAATTCCAATTTCTAATTTTATGTAATTTGTGTTTATCTTTAATTTACTACTGAATTATATAATAATGAAATTTTATTTCAGGACATTTACTAATTAATCAATTACTTTTTAGGATGTTGATTGCTGATTATTTATATCCCGAAGAACAAAAATAATTGTGCCGTCTTGTGCTTTACTAACTATTGACTACTTAGGTGTCTGTAACCGGGTCAAGTCTATCATACCTGACAACCTTTCCTATCCCTACATCTTGTTATATGTAAAAGGGGTGTACGGTTGGCCCGGCGTATCCGGGATCTTTGCTTAGTCTTGGCCGTACATTCTAATCAATCAATCAATCAATCTTTAATTTACTACTGAATTATGTTCTTATATTTTATATTGTATACTTTATTTTGGAATCATATGTACTCGATTTCTTAAATAAATAAAACAATCAATTAATAAATTACTGCTGTTTAACCACAAAAATCATAAACAACGCGCGTGTAATAAATTTACGTTTTAATCATACACATTTAAGGACTCAGCACAATAATAATTGCATTGTTCCTTATTGTTGCTTTGAAAATTCGCGGCGGCCTTTCTTGAGTGTTTACCTTGGCTCTTTCGAATTCACTGTGTCAATTTTAACCATTAAACTTAAATCGAACCGTGAACTCATAATTATTTTATAATTTATTTCAAACATGGCCTTGCACAAACTTTTATTGGAGGTTTATTGGTTTAGATCGATTAATTACTTAATTCTCTACATCAAATTCATAAATCATGCCTCTTTTAACCAATAAATTATGCTATTCCGTTTAATATCATAAAGCAAACAATAAAATATTTGAGTACAGGGTGGGTCTGGTAAAAACAGCATTACATTTCTGTAAAAATATTTCTGCTTAAAGTTAGAAGAAACAATTTGAGGCAAAGTAAGAAACAAAAATTGCGGGAAAATTTAAAATATTTATTATCATTATTAGAGGATAACAGACACCTTGTACATAAACCACCTCTATTTTCAAAGATCATCCGACCCGTTGTTAATTCATTACCAGTCAAATTGTTTATTTTTTTATAAATTTTTTTATGAATGTATATAAATCGATTATCGATGACAGATTGTACAAAAGGCGAAAATTCTAAACTTTTCGCATTTTTATTTATGAAAAACACTTTATACGTGTGCCGCTTTTGTGCCAAAATTATTTTACGGAAACAGATTAAATAATATAAATTATATAATTTAATATTCGAATGATTGATGTTCGTGTATATTCTCGGGGCTTAAACATTTTTTTGTGTAATAATAATCAAAAATAATGTTAATTTATTAAGTAAAATTTAGTGCATATGTTATATAATGAGAAATTTTTTTTATTTGTGTTGAAAAGTGTATATCAATCCATCCATCCATCACAATGTTGGATACATTGAAAATATTTTGTGCGCGGTAAAAAAAAAACTGGAAATTAAAATTTCACTTATTTATTGATGAAAATTGATTAGCAGCCAGCATGGATTTGCAAATTTGGTTTTTTGTTGGATAATATTAAAATATATTTTAATTCATGTGTTTACCGCGTAACGATTTATTATTTTAATGCAGACTTTTCCTTTACATACATTATGATTGATATGTGTTTACTTATTGGATCGAAATTATTTTAAATTAAAAATTTTATTTTCGGATAAAGTTTTCCAGATGCGGTTATTTTGATCAAAATCTATAAAGCACCCAAAACACGGTATCGATCTCGTGCTGCTTGTATTTTTATGTATATGCATACAAAAAGCAAAATATTATTGCGCGGCCATGAAATTTATAGGCGTGCGCGAAAATCAATACAAATATTCCTGAACTTTAAACATAAAAAGCGCACACCTGTGGATTTTTCTAAATTTTGAACACAAATTTGTCTTCCAAATTACTTTTCACTTTTAACTCATTTGTCTCGAGGAATAATAATAATTTATCGAAAACACAATATTTTTGGTTTTGGTTTCATTTCTTCTCTGGATAATGATTTTTGTCAATGCTAATGATTAATGCATAAATCCTTCAAAATAAATATTTTTGGATAACACTGAAAGAAAAACTAGATAAATTATTATTATTATAAAAATATCATCATCAATCATATCCTTGTCAAAAAATGTTCATAACATAAAATAAAAAATATTTTATGAAAGAAAATATTATGTTTATGTATATCTGGCTGGCATATTTGAGGAACATAGAGCAAAAACATAAAAAAAAGTTGTTTGGGTCTGAGAACACCACGTAACAATCGAATCAACTTTATATTCTGATTAGAAAATTAGAATTTCATTGATATTGATTCAAAATATGCGAACATAAATCATTTCACAAAAGTTTACATATAATCGCGATCCGATTTTTATAATCGCGTGCGTGTGCGTCGAGTTCATGTGCGTATTTATAGAATATATACCAATATTTCAAAGTCAAGTACCATCATTATATCGTAACTCAAACTCACACGGTACATATAATAAATTCTACATATAGAAACTTTAATCTGTATGAAAATCTAATCATTGTACATCATAGCGTAATGGATTGAATTTCGCTACCTGGAATTGGACAATGGTGTGATGCTTGTTGGCGCAACTTCAAAATTCACAATATTTACATTAATGCTTGGTTCACGTATGCGATCAAAAAATGATTCGCGAATCAAGCCAATCTTTGAGCGTAATTATTTCGCATTATTACTCATAATTTGTTATTTTTTTTATTATGTTAGATGCTTCCGATCAAAATGTTCCCAAAGTTAAAATTATTTCATCTCGATCGGGGAAATTTGTATATGTTTTCAATGCTTTAATTTTCCTTTGATTCGCGAATCATTTTTTGATCGCATACGTGAACCAAGCATAAAAAAAAATATTCTCCGTTCACATATCGATCTCCTTTCACACTTCTTGCTTGTTTTCATTAAAAGCGCAAACACATCATTATACCTATTTGCAACCATAAATATTGAAGTGTTGTTCCCTATAAGTATCTAAAATTGAAAAAACACTAAAAAATTGAACCTTCATAATAATATTTAAAAGTTTTTAATAAAAAAATACTATATTTCTACACTATTAGTAGAAAACATTTATTTTTGTAAAAAGTTTTGAGTGAATTTTGTAATAAGAAATTGATTACAGCTAAAAAAACTACGAATCGTACAGAGGTGATCGAAGTGGTTCTGAGCTAGTATTTGATGTAGGAAACCAATCTTATTTGTTCACATGCTCGGGAATCTTTGAAATTTTTGTTATTTGATAGAGAACATCATTGAGTGTAATTCGATAATTCTTAAACATTTGAAATTATTTAATCGACCCCTACGGAACGCACAGAGATACTTAAAGTGGTTTTGAACTAGTACATGATGTAAGTAGCAAATTTTATTTATCTATTTTATCTACGTTCTCGGAAATCACTTAGATTTTTGTTATTCGAGAGAGAGTATTATTGAGTGTAATGCGAAAATTCATAAACATTTGAAATGATTAATCTCGTCCCCTACCGATCGCACAGAGATTAGCGAAGTGGTTCTGAACTAGTGCTTGATGTAAGAAACAAATCTTATTACCACACATGCTCGCAATCCTCTGAGATGTATATTATTCGACAAAGAACATGATTGAGTGTAATACGAAAATCCTTAAACTTTTGAGATTTTCGAGCATGTTGATAAATAAGATTTGTTCCTTGCATCGAACACTAGTTCAGAACTACTTCGATTATCTCTGTGCGATTCGTAGGGGCCGAGATAAATAATTTCAAATGTTTAAGAATTTTCGTATTACACTCAATAATATACTCTCTCAAATAACAAAAATCACAGATTAGATTTTAGATTTGCGAGCATGTGAACAAACAAGATTGGCTTCCTACATCAAATACTAGTTTAGAACCACTTCGTTCACCTCTGTGCGATTCGTAGGGTGTTTTGCTGTAAAATATTTTTTATTATAAAATTCACTCAAAACTTACTCGTGTTAATTTTTGAGTGTTTTTTTTTTAATTCAGGTCATGAATTATACCATTGAAGAAAACATTAGTGACCATAGATTTGTTCTTAGAAAAGTTCGTTTAATTCAAAATATACTACCCAGGTATTATTACCCAGGTATTATTACCCAGGTATTCGGCAAACTTCTGACTAATCTTGTTTGATACTGAAAATAATGAGTCAATTCTAAGCATGGATTCTTCAAACATGTAATGAATTATTTAACCAATTTACGGCTACGGGAGAAAATAAAAATGAGGCGGTGTTATGGCCTAAATCCAAATTAAATTTCAAAAATCAACAAGTTAAATAAACCCTTGTTGGTTGTAAATTTAAGCTTTAAATTTATTTCAATCTTTTACTTCTTTGTCGTTTTTTGTAAATGCTAAACGATTCAACATTATTGCAAAAATTGAAAAAGCTCTCTTGAAAGCTGCCAGTTTTGGTACATACACTAATTTTCACCAAATTTTACACATCTCCCAATTAATAAAAAAATTAAGTATGAAGTTTTATTTCGCATATTCAATTCGCTGGAACTGTAGAGATCCCGAATTTAGGTGAAACATTTTTTTTTATCAAAACTCGTCCATTCCAGTAAAATTTAAAAAATGATGTTAGTTAATTTTCTTAGACATTTTGTTACGGGCGCTCAGCATCCGACTCGCAGATATCATCTAAACCACGCTGAGGCCTCAAACGGTGATTTTTCCGGCTATATCTCAGGGAGAAATACTATGGTTCGTGGGGTTTTTAGGCCCCTGGCCTAAATCGTGATTACAGAAATTTATATAAAAAGAAAACGCAAACTAAATATAAATAAAAAAGTGAATTACGGACGCCAGAATCTGTCGACCGAAACTTATGGAACGACACCAAATAACTATAGCAGAGTGAAGTGCTTTCGAAACCGGATGCGGGCATCAACGGGACCTAAAATAAAACGCCGACACGGAACGGCATCTCCGCTCCCATCACACCGAACCGAAAAAAATTTAGTAATTCATTTCATTAGAACCCATTAGAGCTAAAAAATAACAAAAACGAGTAGCTCCGAATGCCGGGAATCGCCGTTCTGTATTTGTATTTAAAATGAAAGAGAGAGAGAGAGAGAGAGAGATCAAAATTTTCCCCAACTTGGGAATTAAACCAACAGGAAGGGTCCCATGGGCCGAAGCGAAAAAAACAAAAACTACCCTGAAATAATACAAGAAAATGGGACCGCAGAAAATGGGTGAACGGAGACCAATGTGTGACCCTGGTCGCGTGCACAAACACCGCTATTTGCCACTCGATTACAATTGAAAAAAATTTAATTTAATAAAAAAACGAAATTTAAAAATAAAAAGAAAATAAAACAAACAAAAAAAAACCGTACATTAATACTACGCCACTATTGACCGGTTCGGCATTGTATGGCCGTCATGCCACAGGTGATGCCCCACCCGGACCGTTGTGGTTTGGTTATGCCTTTTCCCACTCCACCGATGTAGCCCAACCGCTGGTAAACTCCAAATAGTACGGCTGGCTTCAACTGGCCGCCGAATCCGTTGTAAGCAGAAATTTTTTTCTAAATCAACAACCAAAACGAGACTTTATTTTAAATCAAATTCCAAATCAAGACTAAAAAAAATTTCGCGCACCAAAAAACTTCTACAATCTTCTTTTTTCGGTTGAATTTTTGTTTTTTTTTTCTCTATGTATACGCGGCACTCTCGCACTCCTCACTCTTACGCGCATCAAATTGGCCGTATACAAAAAAACAACCTAAAAAAACATTCCATATGATCGGCTATCGCACACACCAGGTGCACATTGGCCTCCCTTCCATATATATTCAACGCTCATTAGTAGTGTTGCTTTCGCTAATCCGCTTAGCTTAGCTAAGAAATGTGAAAGCAACAACTTTTGGATTTAATTTTTTAATGCGTTTTAATTTTTCTGTGTTTGTCCATTTTCTTAATATTTATTTTTTTTTTTTTTATTTTAAAAAATAGAATAAATTAAATTCGGTATTTTGCTATCAAATAACAAATGCTAAATTATTATTCAATATAAATTTTTCTAGAAAAATAGAAAAAATAACGCCTTGCGGTAAACACCATAACCATAAAATGATTTTATTTCCCCTAATCCTAAATTTGTTTTTCTTAACATTCTAAAACAATCGGCTTGAATACAATGCAATTGTTGTTGTAATCTTTTGAAAGCAACACAGCTATTGACAGCAAAGAAAAAAATATTAGTACTAAAAGTACACCGTGCTCAAGAACAGGTGACACTGTAGTCAAACAAAATATTCTACTCATCATAGAACAAAATTTAACAAAAATACACGTAAACAGGGTAATAATTGTTATTACCATAGAGTCGTAACAATTTAATTTGCAATCTTTTTGTTTTAATCGATGTTTTCGTCAATGCTATATACATTTCGTAATATTTGCAAAAAAACGAAACAGATCTTATGATAGGTATCACTTGCGGTGGGCTGATTTTGGCCAAAAATCTCTCAGATCTCCCAATTAATGAAAAATTCGTAAGTATGAAGTTTTACCCCGAGTTTATGCCACGGTGTGCCACACGCGCATCCACGCACATATATAGAATTTTAGAAAACTACTTTCTGACTGGTGGTTCTGTGCAAATTAACTTTCTTTGGAATTTTCGACTAATGCTTACTACCTTGTCTAGGATTTTTTAAAACTCCTCAAACGTAAAGATTTTTTTGTTTACTGAAAATTTTGCCACTCCTCTTTAGTCTGAACATCAAGCTTAACCCAAGACCTTCAATTCCCAAATAATGCCAACGAATAAATCAGCGATTTTACGAAACTCAGAAACACAGAATTGTTGCAATGTGGTTTATTTGAAAAATTGCCAATTAAAGCATTCATAATGGTTTTCCTCTAATCATACCTGGCTTGTAACTTATCTACGCTTCTTCAGTAATTGGGAAGCACGAATCAGATCGGTAGCTTTATATTTCAAAAAACTTTTTGATAATTGAACTTTGTGAGTATTGAAATACGACTATTGGCTATATGTCCCATAAAACGGTTCAATAATATCACGTAGAAGTTTAATATCTTGATACGGTTTGTCACCGACGAATGTCTCCCACAAAAATCGCCTTTATTTTAAAATAATTTGCATCAATCTCATCAAAATTGGAGGTTTGGTCTGGAATACTCCTCGATCTTTGACGAACGAACTTCGATATCTTTGACTGTCGTATCATTATCAATTGTAACCGCAAAGATATTTGATCAAGAAGCTTGATCAAGGCCGCTGCGATGCACTTGTCATACAATAATTAACTTTGATTCACTGTTACTGTAAATAATTTGCAAGGAATTGAATTCAAATTTTATAAAAATCCGCTCAATATAATCTCATAATTTTGTTGCTTGGCATCACCACGCCATAGAAACCACAAAAATTGGAAGACAAACCGCTCTGAGTACTGCTATCCAATATGACTGCAACAAACTATGCAATCGATTCATTAAAGTTTTGCACGGCTCGAAGGACTAATTGTTTTCGTCAATAAATATGCTGATACTGTAGGCTCAAAGTATAGTACCTACAACAAAAATAATTTAACAAAATTCTTTACTTAATTTATTAAAAATAATAATTTATAATTATTGGTACTGAACTCAATTAATTTTTTTAACAAAAACAGCTCATGGGGCGCAGGCAATTTGCATAGGTGGGAGCTGCTGGGCATTAGTAGTATTGGACATTGTAATAGCTGTCTTAAATTGAATTTTATGCTTTTTGATAAAGATTTGCATACTATGCACAACGCCAAGTGCTTGATGACATTGCCCAATGGTACATTTTTTAGGATTGATTTCTAAACGACGAATCCAACAATATGAAATAACTCGTATAAGTGGTTCCATAATTTCGATTTGACGAGTGACAAGTATGATATCATCAGCATATGCGAGAATCAGTGGTAACTGCAGATTGCCCCGCAGTTCTAAATTTTCGTTCAGGAAACTGATCTGCCAGTGTCAATAGCACTTCGTTTAATATGAAATATTCTTGTGAATATTAGGCACCCTTGCTTAACTCCTCTTTTTTTAAATTTTCGTGGTGGTGATATTAAACCATTTCACTGAGGAATGCTCTTAAAAACACGTTTGAATAATGCGATTAACCTGGTAATTTGGTAGCCGAAAGTTGCCAGCCGAAATATAATGCAGATAGTGTCTTGACTATTTTAGCCGAAAGTTAAACTCTCTTTATACTCTCGCTCCTATCGATTTTAGAATTCCTATAAACTGAAATAATTTCCCCTTCACCCGAATGGTATAATCCGATCCTAAATTCGTAAATTCTTAAGTTCATGACTGAATTTTGCTGTATTCAAGACACTATCTGCATTATCTTTCGGCTGGAAACTTTCGGCTAACTTTAACAGTATAGGAAAGCGACCTTATATGATTGCGTCAAACATAATTTCTCATCAAGTCGGTCCAGTAGCAGTTTAATGTACGAGTATATTTTATATACCACATTACAAAGAGTAATTCTTTTATACCGTTTACCGATCTTGGATTTTTAATTTTTGGTATCGTAACCTGAATTGTTTTTTACCCAAGCGGTCTTGATAGCTTTTTGAAGCGCCTCGATGATATTGTTCGGTGCATGTTTAAATAGTTCGATTGAAATGTCATCGGTACCTGAGGCAGTTTCAGATCGGATATATTTGGTGGTGGATCTAATGGTGGTCTGTCTATTCACCTTCAGATTTTTTTAATTCAGCGTACCAGGATGAAATTGGTATGTTGGTCTTCTTATGCTATATAAAAATTAGTACGTTTTACGTAATCGCTCTGATGGTTTATAGCCTAGGTAAGTTGTGGAAAAACGGCTGACATTGAAGAATTTAAGAAAATCTCCTTAAGAAAGTACTTTACCTATTCCGGACAGTTTTCAAACGATTATGGGCTGTGACATCCTATGGCTAAAATTTTTTTCAAAACCTCAATGCCCTCTTCCTACCAAAAACAAAATGGTAACGCAACCCCTATTTTTAGCTTATTTAAAAAATACGCTAAACTAATGAAATTCAATCGAAATCAAAAATAGTAATGATGCAATTTTATTGGCCAAAGCCCAGCTATCCAAAACAATTTTTACCCGATTTAACCTTGAATGTTTATAGTGTGTCAGGCATGCAAATACCTCGATGTTCGATTTATCGAATAATGGCAACTTTTTATCGCTTTTTATTTTAATTTTTACAGTTCATTATCTCGATTTGTTAAACCGTTACTTTTCTATTGTTTTAGCAATTTAGTTTGATGTGCAGAATTGAACAGAATTGAATCCACATTCAGTAACTTAAGCCCAGTTAAATTATATCATCGTAAAGTTTAGTGTCGATGATTAGGAAACTGATTCAGTTACAATCGTACCACGTAAAAATGTATATGAAAACACAGATGAGGAATGTTTAGATTAAGATATCATTCCAATGAACGATGTAAGTTTATATACAATGTAAATGTGCTGGTACATTTGAGAGATCAACAGTGTGTAAAGGTATACTGATGTAAAAAATGATTAATGATGATAAGGTTGATGTCAAAAAGTTGTGGTGACAACCAAATTTCCTGTTCCAAGTACATCAACTGCTTTTAATGTATCAAACCAGAATATCGATTTGCCGGTCACTCTGGCGCCTATACATGTCTAAAAACAGGCCTAAAAGACGTAGAATCGAAGCACCGACAAAACCGAGATTGACTTATAAACTCGCCAACAACAATTTTACTATGACATTTCACCCGATCATGATGGAGTAGATGCTGCGACCAAGAAATGTTATTTAATAAACCGAAAAATAAATCATCAAGTGATTTATTTGGGATCTGTTTGATGTTGAAGTTCTTCTTTGAATTGTTATGTTAGTGTTGTCTGGTTTCCACACTGTTTCATTTGTAAAATTGTGTATGAGTAGAAACCGTTTCTTAGAATTAAAAAAATACCGTCACTTGATTCAACAACTACACCTTGGATAAAAATGACAATATCATAAAGGTAATATATTGTCACTCATTTCTATTACAAAATTTTTAATTTCTTTTGAATTTTATTCATATAGTTGCGTCCATTATATAATCTAATAAATTAGAAGTTGGGCAACTTTCATGCAAAGTGCCTCTATTCTGATACTGGTTACCTCTATTCGTGTATACCTTATGTAGGTTCAACTGATAAATATGATCGACAACTTGGATTAGGATCAGATGTGGTGCTTTGTTTATTAGAAAATGTTGAACATCCAACACGTTATGTTGTATTTTTCGATAATTTTTTCACCTCTTATCATCTTATGTGTATTCTTAGTGATAAGAAAATATGTGCTAAGAAATCTGTTCGTACCAATAGAACATGTGGTATTAAAATGAAAACTTCCAATTCGATTTAAATAACAAACATATGTTCTAGAGATGGCAGGACAATAGAAAGGTCACAGGTACTAATTTCGACCATTTACAACCAATGGCTGCAGCTGAAAGAGCAGCTCCTATTAGAACTGTTACAATTGAGATATTTTTCTTCTTTTCAACGGAACCCATATTTTTCACGTGTCACGTATATGCGAATGGCGAGAATTCCCACGATCAGCGGATCGTCATATTCGCTCTGCAGATAGACATAGGAGTCCAGAATTTATATAAATCAACAAATTTGCGGACTTTTAAACACTGGGGGTTTAAAGTTGGGGAATTTTTCTACTTTCTACTTCTAATTTATTATTAAAACAGTTTTTGTGCTACTCGAATTTCGGTCAAAAACATGCTAACATAATGAAAATTGAGTCAATTTGTCTACGACTATTTTAAATTTGTAAATAATAATATTGTTTTTCTACAGAAAAAGATCAAAAACAACAAAAACTGTCTGCTTTTTTTTCTACCAATGTATATAAAGGAGGTCGATAATGCGGATTTTTTCTACTGAATTTTTCTGCTAACTTCAGTAACATATGTATTTTTATTTACTTTTGAAAAACCTCGTTTTTACAAACAATTTTGAGTGAATTTTTCAAATCGCTCTACTGAAAAATTAAAAATTTTGAGTTGTGTCACTGTTGTACCAAACCGACAATTAAATAAAATATTTTACGTTTTAATTTTTTAAATGTGCTGTTTTATGCCTTTATTCCACCAATGAAAATTTAGTGTCAGTAAAAATGAAATGAGATAAAAATGTAGATGTCCTACTTAATAGAATGAAACAAGAAAAAAGTTCAGTAATATTTTACTGACAAAATCGTTTTTTATGTAGTGGTGTGTTGCCATAATAAAATGAAAAAAAAAAGAAACCTAAACAGATTATTTTTTATAACAACATTCTAATATTATTTACATAAAAAAGTATATTGAGAGAAATGAGAAATATTTCTCGTACACTAAGTTCGTTTTATGGTTGGAAAAATATTATAGTGAAGCAATATTTTTATTATTCTTATAATATGTGATTTCTTCGCGAGTATAAATTTATAAAATATTTTTTATTTGATAATGATGATAATGATTCATATAAAAACATTAAATTGCCGATGTAAATTTATTTTGTCAAGTTTTGTTGGTTATGATATCTTCAAGATGTTTATGTTCCTATAAATTTTGTTTTTGTTTCTGTCACTCTAATGCATTTTTATATAAATTTTCTGTTTCTGTGCTATAATGGTTGAAATCCATTGTTTAGCCTTACTGTAAACTTTTGTCACTTAGAAAATCGAATTAAATTGCTTGATAACAAATACTTTTGTAACAATTTCCTTACAGTGACAATATATTTATTTATTTTCAGGCATATCGATTTCGAAATTAAATTTCTTCTTCAGTTCCTTTTTACAACTATTCAACTATTCGAATATGTAGTTGTAAAAAAGGAACTGAAGAAGAAATTTAATTTCGAAATCGATATTCCTGAAAACAAATAAATATTGTCACTATAAGGAAATTTTTTACAAAGTGCTTTTCATTAAGCAATTTAATTCAACTTGTTTTTCTGATTATTCAGTGTTTTTTTCTTGGTGGAATAAACGCTTTATATTTCAAATAAGATGTTTTCCTAATGAATTTATATTATTTTTGGAAATAGGTTATTGGACAAACTAAATTACTCACGTTACATATTAGTTATACAGTTATACAGATTGGCTATAAAAATTCCAATTTTTTTTTTTGAAATATGATTTTCTAAAAATTTGTATTATCTTGAGATAAGATACTTTACCTTTTAACCACTTTTAAGTTAGCGTTAAATAGAATTTACCATAATTTAGTGGCTAAACGGGTGGTCTGGTTAAAACGTACGCGCAAATGTAAAGGGGAGGGTTAGCGGGGAGAAGGGTTACCTAAGAAACCATCAAAACACGGAAAATGTTAATTTTATGGTTTGTACTGTAGTGCTGTAACCACGATATTTCTCTTTATCAAAAACCACCAACGAGCGAACACCCAAATAAAGGTATTGTGAATTTTATGTGGTGTTAAATTTTAAAATAAAGTGACTTGCATATTTGCAAATGTGGAGCGTTCATCTGTCGTATATTGTGCACGAGTTCATATACAACAGCGAGTATATTCTTAGTGTATTTGGTGTTCTAGTTTGTGACGGTGGATATTGATTCAGCGATTCCTTATAACTATTTCGTCTGTTTGTTCCATAAAAAATTAATTTTAACTTCAAAAATATGTGAAACCTCTAACTTCAGTACAAATATACTTCTACAAATCTCTACATTAATCAAATTGCGTTGATCAGAGATATTTCTAATGTAGAATTAAACATCACTTTAAACTAGAATTACACAACAAGAAACCTTTCTAATTTATATTTTAAAATATTACCAACAGAGTAAAAAAATAAGTTAATTTTTTCTGCTTGATGACGACAAATTAATATCACCAATACCTATGATCCTTAAACCACAGAATTTGTAAATCAAATAAACTACAGAGGTATCCTTCACATTTTTGCTTTCCTGTCATAAATCAGATTGAAACAAACCAATTTATTTTGCACCCAATTAGCAGGAATTACCTTTCCATAACGAAATTCTTATCTTAAGGATCTAAGAAAGGTGGCAGGTCAATAATAATATCTTTTTGTTCGATGCTTTAGTACTTGGTACTAACTATTACTATAGTACTTTCGTTTCTAGGTAGGCCTATAAGGTATAAAATTTACCTAGAACGGTTATAATCATATTTCCTAAAATCAGTTTGGGCGTCTTTGGCACATGCTTACCTCACGACCTACAGTTGCACTTCGAAAATAATCGAAAAATCAAAAAGGAAAAAAAAAACCCAGTCATGTAAATTAAAAGCTTAGTATACCATTTTTTGTCAAACAAATCCACATATGTATATAAATATACTTATATATTTGTACATAAGACATACATAAAATTTCTTAAACATATAATAAAAAACATTTTTATCCTCAGGACCATTAATAACTAGCTAAGTTTTAACAATCTCGTTTTGCGACGATACTTTTCCTTTTCCGACTAAACACAGAACGAATTCCAATGCTATCCAAATATTGATTGACCTTTTTATATTCGAGAAAATAACATTGGGAAACTCAAATAGGGCATACAACACAAATCTCATAAACTTTCATTTCATCTTGATCCTTATTTATGTATCAATACGTCTATGTATGTATATATAGATATTGTACATAAGTACTAGTGTATATAGATTGTAAATAAAATGTTCTTAGTTCGATTTTTGTACAATAAATAGGCAAACGAGAATCGGAATTGGTGTCGTCTTTATTTTGCATTGAAATCGTATTCAAAAAAAAAATTAAATAAATTTCCCAAACCATCGTCTATCGAAATAATCTGACAGGAATATTTTCTTACATTTTGTCTTCTATCTCAATGTCAAATATTTTATTTCGTTTCTCTTTTTTACTTACATATTTATTTTCAGTAATACTGTCTGAATAGAATTATTATTGTTTTACACACACACACAACAACAAATACCGAATCTGTCACAAAAGTCTGATTCTTGACAATTTAATTTATTTTTTTTGTACCACTTTAATCTGGCGTGGGTGCGGATGAAAAAGAAACTGGAAGCACTTATCGCCTTATTATTTAAATATTACTTCGAACAGCTATCCAGGCGTACCTCTGCCTGAATATAATCTGAAAATATTTCCAAAATAATATAACTTTTTTAATTATTTACAGTGGATTTATTATTATTTATTTATGAATTGAATTTTTTTGGAATTTAAACCAAACTTTCATATCGTTCGGTTTAGCATTATAGCGTGCGCGCGCCTGAATATTACTGAAGTAGTTATTTTGGAGGTTTTTGGTTGTATGCTGGTTTGGGGATTAAAATCTCATTTATAATACAAACGGTTTTTTATTTTGTTTGCTTTCTGTTGATAAATTATTAATTATGTTTATGATGAAATAGAACAATGATGTTTTAATTTATTTTTCTTTTGTTTTTTCTTTACAGGAATTCTCCAATTTAGGAAAATCACAAAAATTACGGTGAGCTAAAATGCGATTTTTTTTTTTGTATAAAATTTGTTTTGGTCCAGGAAAATTTTGAAAATAAGATTGGGGTAGATAAGAAAGCTTTAGTAATACCACGATTACAGGCAAAAATTTACAATATTATATTCAGATTTTAGTGGAACGATTGGTTGGTCAAATTTCAAATGACGATGAATTAAATCAATTAAAGCACTCAGTTACAGTTTCACTCTATAGGCTATTTAACTTTATGCACATAATACACATTTCTCATCTAACAATTGTTAAACTTGTGTTTTTAAAATTTAACACCCTATACTTTCGTTTTTATTCATCATTTAATGTACCATTTTTCATGACGTTGTCTATGTCCCTGTATCCAAAAATGCAAAAAAGTGCACCTCGCAAATTTCTAGTAAGCAAATTGATCGTAAAGCGACTTAAAAATATATGCTTTCGATATACGATCATCATTAATTAAAAAAAATTGTTTTTAAAAATATTAAAATCCCGATGCTATGCGGGTTTTTTGATATTCGAATTCCGATTCTGACGATAAGACTACTGAGACCATCTTAGCTAAAACTCAATTGTAAAGATTTTTTTTAAGACTAAAGTTTTCATTGAAATTCTGAAGGCAGTAGTCTTAAATAATATATTATAAACTCTCCAAACACTTTTGTAGAGATGCCGAACCAAATGTATACCATATTGTTTCAAATTTATGAACGAAAAGCAACAGTTCAATTCGAAATACCTATAACTATTGTTTCTGATTAATGTCAAAATTATGACTCCTAAGACCACCTATTTCGCTGATATTTTTTAAGACTATTGACAGATAAGACTAAGGCTGTGTCCCAAACACCGACTTATTTGTGAACACCGACTTATTCAAATAACCGCCCGATTCTAACGTACAGTCAGCAGTCTTAGCAAAAAAATTTGTCTTAGCGAAGACTATAAACTTTCAATTCTTATTCTGCACTTAGTCTTACCTGTTAGTAGTCTTAAAAAATTGTCTTCGTTAATATCAGCGAAATATGTGTTCTTAGGAGTCATAATTTTGATTTATAAACAGAAACAATAGTTATATGTATTTCGAATTGAACTGTTGCTTTTCGTTCATAAATTTGAAACAATATGATGTAAATTTGGTTTGGCAGCTCTACAAAAGTATTTGGAGAGTTTAAAATTTAAGTCTTAATTATTTAAGACTACTGCCTTCAGAATTTCAATGACGACTTTAGTCTTAAAAAAAAGTCTTTATAATAAAGTTTTAGCTAAGATGGTCTCAGTAGTCTTATCGTCAGAATCGGGGGTAAGTCACCTCGTGAGCAGACTTATTTGAATAAGTATGTCTACACAGAAATGTCTCCTAAAATGTGCCTTGACTAAATGTAATAATGCTGTTTTTTTTCAAATCTAGTGGTAACGACCAACATGTCAAGGAAATTGTTTCTTCCATATAAGAGAAATTGCATTTTGTTTTTTTTTTGATATTACGTCACAAATAAGTCGGTATAATGAATTGGAACGACTTGACCGATTTATTCAAGATGGCGTCAAATAAGCAAATAAATCTGTAATAAGTCGGTGTTTGGGACACAGCCTAAGTGCAGAATAAGAATTGAAAGTTTATAGTCTTCGCTAAGACAAAAGTTTTTGCTAATACTGAAAATACGTCTGTGACTGTACGTTAGAATCGGGCGGTTAGTGAAATTTGACATTGACTTTGGCATTTCACTGTTTTCGTTTCGTCATTGTGTGATGTGCTGTTGCCCAAACCACAATCAAAAAATGAGTGCAATTTCTCGTTATCCTGCGCCATTCAATTCTTGAATCAAGGCTGGAGGATATTTGGTGCTTGTCATTGTCACATTTGACGAAAGAGACGGTACTTTTCGTGAGATTGGTTGTAAGTATAATAATGTGATTGCAAAAAAGATATTACTGTTGTTGGATGTGTGTAAATGTCTGTTGGGATCAAAAGAGTGTACCTGTTGCTGGATTTCTTTTTTGATGTTGAAATGATATCCATCATTTCCTTCGCATAATATCAATAAATATTCTATCTACTCGATGTAGTTGTATTGGCAGCGTGTGCTTATTTGTTGTTTCTCATCGCCCATGACGTTTTTTATTTAGTTTATTTACAGCAATTTTGGATTAGCATCAGGCATTAAGGTTAAAGAACCGATTTGATGATACACTTGATCCGGAATCTTAAACGTTGATTCAAAATTGCAATTATTCTCATTCTGATGTACGATTTTTGTTGTTCCAAATGACGTCATTTAGAAGCAAGAATTGAACTTACGAATTTAAGCAAAAACCGTTTTGATTGAGGCCAATCGTGTTTTCAATAGTTCTAGCGGCGAATTCAATGGTGGCAGTACAAATTTTCCAGACGCGCAGGTGGTGTTGGCATTCTTTGTCCACAGCACCAATGACAATTTGTGAATATAACGAATAGTCTATGTCCGGAAGGAAAAATACAATTTGGACAAAAATGCTATGAAAATAATTTTCCCAATTCACTATTCCGAGGGAAAGCCAGAATAGTGCCACTGGTCTTCTAAATTTGCTTTTTCCGTCAATTGTACTTCTGCTATTTTATATAACCGATGGGCGTGGACTATTTATGAATTCCGTATACGTCGACCAATATTTCCTCCTAGTTCATGAAGACGTGGCATTGTTCTTTAATAAATACACGAACTGTTAGTGCTATATGTACTGATGTTTGCGAAAAAACCTTAAAAAAAATCGTCGAAAAATAAAATAAAAAATACTTTTGAACCTGATCGCAGCGCCACCTAGCAGGTCTTATTGTGAATCTAAACCATTCAAGGCCCGTATTCTTGAAATCGATAGAAATTTCCCCAATCTGATTACAATTTGCTGTGAAACTCTCCGTATTATTCGAATTTTTCGCCGGCTACTTTAATCATTTTTCAAATTTGTTTTCAAGTTTATTAATATTTGTCTCCATATACTAAGCGAATAATTTCGAATCGACTTGCTCAGTCGGAATTTTTGCTTTAGTAGGAGGATAAAATTATGTGTCTTAATTTAAAAAAAGAAAAGAATTTTAAAATATTGATAAAGTAGTCGGCGACAAATTCGAATAATATGGAGAGTTTCAAAGCAAATGGTAATTCGATTGGGGAAATTTTCACCAACTTCAAGAATACGGGCCCAGGCGATTGAATTCCAATGCACAAAAAAATTTCATTAAACTCGGTCCAGTGGTTAAGGAGGAGTTCTGTGACATGCACACGTACCGACGAATTATATATATATCATATAAAGATTGGGGTGGTGGAGTAGGGGATGGGGTGAAATTATGGCCTATATGTACTGATATTTTCGAAAAGTCTTTAAAAAATAAAAAATAAAAATTCGTCTAAAGATAAAAAAACATTTTCTACAACCCGATCGCAGCGTTACCTACCAGGTTCAATTGTGAATCTAAATCAAACAACCACCCACTCAAACACATAAAAAATTTCATCAGAATTGGTTCAGCCGTTTAGGAGAAGTTCAGTGACATATGTACAGAAGAATTATATATATAAAGATTGGTGGTGAGAGGAGGGAGTAATGAAATTTGGGGGTTCTGAAATCCGAAAAATCCAGAAGAATTATATATGTAAAGATAGCAACGATTAACTTGTTACCAGCGCAAAAGCAGGGGTTTGGATTTACTTTACAGTACCGTGAACAATTTTTCGTGAACAATTTACCGTAAAACAATTTATCATACAATAATTTATCGTGCAGACAGTTCGATAAGCTGAACAAATGGGATTTTTTTTATGTTTTAAGACGATATGATATATTGTCTTAAAACAAAAAAAAAATTCCAATATGTACTTCGTATAAGAATTTGGCTATTTCTTAACTATCGTAACGAAGTGGAGTATGTTGGATGGAAATGGGATTGTAAAATGATCTTCAGAAAAATTATGGGCTATGATCATTTGGTTCGGAACCCGGCCGTTTCATTTGCGAGAACATTTGCCTAAACTATCCTAAAAATCGAAATTGGATTAGATAGGAAAAACTTCACGTGTTTGCACAATGATCGTAAATTTTTCTTAAATCCTAAAAATCTTTGTAGGTGTGCGTGAGTATAATATACTTTTTCGAATAAAATGATAAATTCAATAATTTAACCATCTATAGAGAGTTATTATAGCCAAGCTAGTTTTAAAAATTTGAAATTCGGAAAAATTTTGTTAAATCCATTAATAGAAGATATTTTGACGTATAGCGACACGATGTCATCATTCTATCAATAAAGAATCTTCTATAAATAACCTATATTTCTGAAAAAGAAGACCATTCTGAAATATATCGGATTCAAAAAAATTTAAAACCTAAACTAATTTTAGATTGATTATCTTAATAACTGTCACAGTGAACTTTGTTTTAATAATCAATTAATTGGTTTATGTCTTGGACTGATTTATTGAAATAAAATTATCTAATTACCTATTGTTTAGTGAAAACCAAAATAATGTGAAACTTTTATCTGTTGTTAATTTAAACAATATTTTTTACCAAAAAAGCACGAAAATATTGAATATAATTTGAATTTTAAAAATTTTGAAAAATTGTTGCTATAATTATAAAAACCTATCAAAAGATTTTCTCAAATCTGTTTACTTTAAAATGAGAATGAATTCCTAAATGATAACAAATAATTTAAAATTACTGCTATAACCATCTTAAACTCGGTATATTTTTTTATCCCTTATAGGCTAAAATACATCCTTTGAGAAAAACAAAAGCCAATCTTGCTTAGTATAAAGTTAACATATTTTAAGTAAACAACAAACAAATGTCAAACATTTTCCCGTAAGCATTTTTCCTAATTTAAATAAACCTACTACCAAACTCTATACGCACTTTTCCGAGCATTTCTTATATTTTTAGAAAAACCGCTACCAAATACTTATCGCACCTTTGAGTTGTCCTGGACTAAAACTAACAGATCAGCACCATTCCTTAGAAAAACCTAGAGGCCCGGGTGGTTTAGTAAAATAATTTTGTAAAGAAGTCAA
The DNA here is from genome assembly GCA_947310385.1 of Nephrotoma appendiculata. NCBI lineage: Eukaryota > Metazoa > Arthropoda > Insecta > Diptera > Tipulidae > Nephrotoma > Nephrotoma appendiculata. Next base: position 260,696,378 of record OX371224.1, read on the forward strand.
TTTGCGTATCGTAGGATTTTTTCGAGCATTTTTAAGCGCACTTTTAAGTCGCTCCGGATCAAAACTAACAAATAAATTACAATTCATTTAAAAATCTAGGGACTCCGGGTGATTTAGTAAATAAAATTTCTACAAAGGCCAATTTGGCATTTCGTATTCTTTTTCCGAGCATTTTACATAATTTCAGAAAAAACGGTACCAACTACGAGGTGCGCTTTTGCGTTGTCCTGAACCAAAACTACAGATAAACACGATTTCATTGAAAAATCTAAAAGCCCCGCGTGTTTTAGTAAACAAAATTTGTAACAAGGTCAATTTGCGTAATGAATGGTTTTTCCGAGCATTTCTCCTAGTTTTAATAAAACCACTAAAAATACTATAAGCTCACTTTTGAGTTGTTCGGGTTCAAAACTAACAGATAAACACAGTATCGGGTGTTTTAAAAATAAAATTTGTACAGATTCCAATTTGGCGTATCTACGAAGCGCACTCTTGAGTGATCTGGATCAAAATTAACAGATAAACACCATTTCAATTAAAATCTAAGGACCCACAGTGTTTTTTAGTTTTCCGAGCATTTTTTAAATTTTGGAAAAATCGCTACCAAATACTAAGCGCACTTTTGAGTTGTTCTGGAACAAAACTTCCATTCCATTGAAAAATATATGGTCCCCGCGGGTGTTTTTTTAAATAAAATTTGTACAGAGGTCAATTTGGATCGTATGGTTTTCCGAGCATTTTTCCCAATTTAGTATATAAATTTCTAAAATGTTAGTTTGGGTATCGTATGATTTGTTTGGGCATTTTCCGTAAATCTAGAAAAACCCCAACCAGTGTCTAATCTGATTTGTTCGTTGAATTTGCGACTCATATGTTTGGCGTTTGACATAAATAGCGAAGTTGTATAGTTCTTTTTTAACTCACTTCAGCTGTAGTACAAATCCTTTAAGGTGATTGAAGGCACTTGTTACAAACTTTCGATTAATATTGGTAAATTAGAGTATGATGATAAGTTTATAAATACTTATTATGCTTTCCACCAATAAAGATGAGCATTTTTGCATTAGGTATATACAGTGGTGAGCCAAAATGGATAAATAATGAACACATTTTAAGTTTTTTATTTCTATAGTTATTATTTTATTATTTAGATGATAAAAATAACTTGAGGTTACAAGTTTGTAATATTACCCGCACAAGATTTATTTAGAAAATAACAATAATTTAATTAATTAAAAAGAAATATTAAAATTCATTGTTTAAGTCATATGTATCTTAATATGCCCGTTCAGCGTACCCTTTAAATACAAATGTTTTTCTTTGTTTTTATATTTACTCAACCGTTAACCTATTCTTTTTTCAAGTTTTATTCAAAATTTTCACGTAGTTTAGATCCAGATTGGCAGAGGTTTTTCTACCACTAGGAAAAATGCTACAAACCATACGATACGCAAATTGACTTCTTCACAAACTTTGGTTACTAAAACGCCCGAGGCCTCTAGATTTTAAGTGAGTATGAAAGATTTTCTGTGGAATTATAGGCAATGAAGCTATGTATTACTCAAATAAGAAAATATGTAAATCATAATGTTAGTATAATATTTACAGAAATCCCATTTATTATGAATATTCATTATAAGCAGTTTTAAAAATACAGTCAAACAAAATTAATGTTTTTTTTTATTTAGGAAGGTTTCGGAAATACTTCATCACCGTGCAATATGGCACAGAAAATCTTACAGTTTTACAATGATAGCAATTGGTTTTGTGATGCTCTGACGAGTTTATATTCACTTGTGGCTTATATATTGATAAACGAAATGACAAAGTAAAGCCCAAGAAACCTTAAAAAAGTTAATCACGAATTGATGATATCGGTTGTTGATGAGTAACCCAACTCCAAAATCGGGCTTATGCACGTTATTGCTTCCAAAAATTGTGTCCGGCGCACTTCCGCTTATAAATGCTACTGCCAATGAAATTTATTTCCTGCTGTGCCAAAATATCAAGTTTTTATTGAAAAGCTTGTTCAAAAAGTTGATGGAGGCTTTCCGTTTCGATTGTTTTATTTTAAAATATTCATCCTTAATTTATATTTCACGTACCTTTCCAATATATTTTATCCCGTTCAAAGATCAGCATAACTTTTTACTCGTTACTAAGTTTTTTTATTTTATAAAAAAAGGAGAATATTTGCCTTCAATCGCATAGAATTTGTCAATTTCTTTATTTTTATAAAATAGTCAGTTTTCAGTCCTGTATGTTCAATTTATACAAATTATATATTAGGTGCGCAACTAAATTTCCGGGTTTCACACATATATAGGGCTAGCGACACATTTAGTTGTCATTTATGTCAGAAGTCGTGTTTTATGCATAGTGTGGACAGTTGTTAACGATAACCAGTTGTAATACCAGCACATATCGCGACGCAAAAATATTTTTGCTAAGAACGAAAATGACGAGTTTTTTGTGAAACTAAACAAGCACGTCATTTGTTTAAGGAGGCCTACGGCGAACATGCACCATCGAAAACTATCTGTGAAGATTGGTTTAAACGCTTCAGAAGTGGCGCCTTCAAGATTGATGACAAGAAGCGCTCCGGAAGTCCACAAACATTTTAAAACACCGAGGTGCAACCATTATTGAATGAAGATGATAAACAAACTCCATAACAACTTGCGCAAGCATTAAACACGACTCGCCAAGGGGTTTAGAAACGTTTATATGCTTTGGGAAAAATTCAAAAGAAGGGAAAATGGGTTCCGCATGAGTTGGCTGAGAGGCAGATGGAAAATCGTAGAGCCCTCGGATTATTACTTGTTCCGTTCGATGGCGCATGCCTTGGCAGGGCTACACTTACCCAGTTTCGAAGAAGTGCAAAATCAGTTTAATGCTTGGTTCCGGTCCAAAAACGCGTCGTTTTATCGATATGGTATTTATGTATCGCCAGAGAGGTAGCAAAAATGTGTAGTTAGCGAAGGACAATACTTTGAAAGAACCATTTTTTATATTTCTATTCAAATTTTCCATTTTTAATTTTTCAAAAACAAACCGAAAATTTAGTTGCGCACCTAGCAATATGACGATAATGTTTGGGGGCAGTCACTTCCTCGCGCTGCTCGTTTGATAACTCTTATTGAATAAAGTGCTGTAGAGAAGGCGATACAAGAGGAATTTTGTTTATAGCTATTGACACTGTGTATGTATTGCAATGCACTGTGTCAAGGCGAGTTATGGGCGCCACCAAACTAATACCACATTAGCGTCCATTCACTAGGATAGGGGCGGCAGAAGTAATCGTCTATCTTGTAGCAAGCAGTTTGTTTCGTACATGCATATCACCAAAACGTAACCCACACACGTGTCAACCAAATAAGTCGGTAAAGTGGCAAAACAAAAAACCCGGTTAAAAAATATCCAAAAGGCCTCAGATAAATTTTGTCGTTTTGATAATAAGAACGACCTCAGAACAAGTGCAAAGGAATTTTGAACATGCTTTCTGAAATCTCCAAAATCTTTCGAACCATGCAGAAATTTGCACTCTGGACATAAACCAATAATGGTAACCTAAGAGCCTAAATGGTCCAGGAGTTGGATACATACCAGGTGTACAAGTATGAAATGCGGATTTTTTTTACTAAAAACACATGATAAATTTGGAAGAATGATAAAAAGTGCTTTATTCAAAGTATACTCCATCGTTTGTTATACATTTTTTTAACGTTTCGGGCAATTTCTGAATATCACGCCAGAAAATTCAGTCCCTTTTGCTGCGAACCATTCATGTATCAGTAAGCCATATGGGGTAGAACTTCCGACCTGAGTGATTCCAACGTGAGTTGTACTATATGTGATGGGGCATTGCCATGAAGAAAAATGACTGTGTTGTCAAAGCGGTTTGATCTGGCGGTCGATTTGGATGGTCTACCCATGATTTTTTGCAATTGGGATTCTCAAAATAAATTCACTTTTCATCCCCTGTAACTATACGGTTCAAAAACGACTTACTTTTGTACCGACCAGCCAAAATGTCACATGTATTTTTGCGCTTTTGCATTAGCCTGTCGCTCTGCTAATGCGGTACCTACCTATCCGTCTTCTGAATCATTTTCATCTCTCGTAGCCGATTGGAAACAGCTTTTTGACTAGCACTCAATATCTTGACGAGTTGTTTTTGTGTTTGCGAATCATCTTTATCCAACTTTGCTTGCAACTCCAGAACTTCGAATTTTTTTGGACGTTTTCCACATTCCCTGTCACCAACATCGATGTTACCACTTTTGAATCGCTGAAACCATCGTTCACATGTATCATGCGATTGAGAATGTAAACCATAAGTTTCTCGAAGTAACCGTTATGATTCAGCAGCAGTTTTCTTCAATTGAAAACTCTTGAAACCATTTTCATACAACGGCGAGTATACAGCCATTAATCATCGATTTTCGTCCAATCAAGATTCAACTAAGCAACGGCCGAGCTCCGTTCCAGGTTGGCACTTTTCAGAACTCTCCTCCATAAACCATTTTAGTATCCCATTTCCATTTATCACCACAAATCCCATAATATCGGTTCAGTAATGGTCGAATTTCGTCCCAGGTGGCCCATTTCAGGGCATTTCACATTTCAGAGCTTTCTTCAAAAATCATTTAAGAACCTCATTGTCATCCAACATATTTAATAATCCTATTAAAATACAATATACTGCCAGAAATTCTCTAAAATCATTTTAGAATCTTATCTTCATCTAACATACCCAATCTCATCATAATCGGCTAAGAAATTACCGAGATTGACTCCACCCATAGATTTATTGTATAATTAATTCACCTGCAGTTGTGGATCATCCACGTATTTCTTTTTATTTTTTTTCTCAGCGTAAACAAGCTCCGGGTGTTCCGATTCCTGTAAAATTAAATGAAATGTGCACCGGCTTGTTGTTTAGCCACTTTACAATAGACATATTTTTATTTCTAGAGCTTAGTTCCTTGCAGTTACCGCTTCCTTGCATTTTAAATTTTTTATCATCCAAAAAATGAGGGTTGAAAAATTGGTTGATTTTAATGGTACGCGTAGATTTGACGCCCATTTCTTATAAAACCTCAAACAAATGGAAGCTACTGAAATAGCTGTCAAAATATAATTTGTAACCTTGATAATCTAGTCTACATTAAACAAACATTTTAATTACAAACCTTCCCTTAAATGAGATCCTGCATCCATCCCATGTCCATTGGGACATTTACATAATGTAAATTTGATCTAGGTTGAAAAAAACGATGTCACATTATTGCATTCGACACACGGTCCAACCCTATCTACTCGATTCCAGTAAATTCTTACTTGTGGCAACTTTGTTGAACCAGTAAATAAATGAATGCCTATTAATCGCTTCATTTCGTTGCTGTCTGTTGATAAGGGTGATTTATGCCCAATGGTCTGGACACTATCATCTTCTAATTGAATTGAAGCTTCGTACGGAATTTGAATGTCATCCGACTTTTCTCGCCACTGTATATCTTTTTTGTCGGTAATAGTTATATTTGTGTCGGCTTTCTTAAAATCAAATATGCTGCAGGAGCTTCAACTGTTATGTGATGAACAACGCAAATGGCTGCAGGCGGAACGACTCTATACGACTAAGGTTGTTTCAGATTGACTTTGGATTAAATATTTTTTTATGATATGCACACTTATTGTATAGCGTTCTTGCCGTTGGATATACACCGTTTTCGAACCACTAATCGAAGGACCATGTGTACGACGCCGCCACAGTACACAAGAATTCGTTTCACTTATAGACACACCAAACTAGACGACATCAGAGTCTTGCTCCAGTGCCAATAAAAACTATTATTTAGTTAGTAATTATCGACCTTTATTATAATTTTTTATTTATTGTTCTCTCATCAGTGTGATACACGAAGAAAAAATAATTTTTGACTCGTTACAATCTTACAATGTTAAAACATGGTAATAATGAAAACAATATAAATTGAGCTAAAAACAATGCCATAGAACGCACTCACAAATTAAATTGAGCTAACATAATGTTTTGGTTTTACATTACACTAATACATTGACATTTTTTGGCTACTGTCATTTTAAATTTTTGTGTATGACATTTTGTTAAAAAATCTAACACTTTGCTGGTAATTGGATATAAAACAAGATACGTATTTTGTGATTATAATACTAAGTTTTCTGTTACTTTTAGGTTCTCCGAACATTCTCTTCCCATTAAGATTCAAAATAGAAATTTAATCTTAATCATCCAGTAGTTTCACGATTTTTTGATAGTAGACGTTTGAATACTGACATGGGCGTTTCCGTGTTTTAACAGTCACAACTCTGATGTGGCCATCCGTACCAGGATGTGTGTTGATGATTCTTCCTAGTGGCCAATTACATGGGGGGAAGGGGGAGGGGAGGGGAGGGGGCGGTAATTTTCGTCTTTTAAAATTACCATGTCACCGATTTATGTGTTTTCAGCTGGATTATTCCATTTGTGGCGTTGTTGAACCGTATGTAGATATTCTCGATGGAATTTTTCCCAAAACCGTAATGCCCGAAGTTGTATTTCATCCCATATACTGTTTATGCTCATGCCTTCCAATGTAAATGGTTCTGGTATGCTTGTCATTGGGCTGCCAATCAGGAATTTGTTAGGTGTAATGGCCTCGTATTATGTGTCGTTATCGAGCTGGGGTAATAACGGCCGTTAATTGAGCACCGCCTCTATGTGATACAACAAAGTCGCCAATTCTCTGAAGGTTAAATTAATTCCCCGACAGCTTTCTTTAAGTAGGTCTTGAAGGACTTGACACGCGACTCCCATAAACCCATAAAATGTGGAGCTATAGAGGAGGAATAAAATGCCAGTAATGCTGCATATTTACCAATTTCAGTATTGAATTCATCTGAAGTAGTGTCCAGTAATATCTCACGCCGTCATGTATTGATTCCAGTCTCTTTAGTTCCTCCTGTGCCCCCTTAAAATTCTTTGTGTTGTCACTATATATATATTGTCAGAAACACTCCTTCTACTCAAAAATCGTTTCAAATATGATATAAATACATTCGTTGTTAATTCTGTGACCAACTCTAAATGAATCGCCTTCGTTGCAGTGCAAACGAGTACTCCAATATACCCTTTTAAGAATTTGACACCCCTACCTGTTTTGCTTGCGATGTAAATAGGTCCGGTATAATCAATTCCGGTATTTACAAAGGCTCGAAACCGAACTGCCCTTGATTTGGCAAGTGGCCCATGATTTGATACGGGGATGCTGCCTTGTACTGACGACAAATGACACACTGTCATGTAACTTGGTTAGCTATGCTGCGCCCATGAACAACCCAATATGTTTGACGAGACATATGAAAAGTTAATGCTATGCCTAAATTCTTTACATTAAAATATCTCATCAATATACTGCTAAAATTGCTTGATTTTGGCAAGAATATTTGGTGTTTTGTATATTCCAGAACTGAATGTTTTAAGCGTCCGCCTACTCTCAGAATGCCTTTACTGTCTATAAAAGATGACAAACGTTTTATTGATGATCTCATAGATATCTCCTGATTTGTTAACATCGCCTTAATTTCATCTCTGAAACACACGCCTTGTACGTGTTTTATGATTGTCATCTCAGCATGGTTGAGCTCGCTTGTAGTTAAATATGGCATATTATTGTTATTGCATTTACCACCTCTGCATCTAGTAACAAATCGGAAAATTGTAGCGACTACACAAATCAGCTCACTGAATGACGATTTTAAGTCTAATAATTTTAGCAGGACACTGTTATCGTCGCTGTTCACTACCAGATTTACCGATACTCGTAATTCTTGATTTATATGCTCGAGTATGTTGATGTTAGGAGCATCCGTGTTGTTGTTGTTGACTACATTAAAAGATTTGAGCCACACTGGTCCATGCCACCTTAGATCATTCGATATTAATTTAGCTGGATACTCTCCCCTGGAACATAAATCAGCAGGATTTTTCTTTGACTAGACGTGTCCTCAAATATTCCACGGACAGATATTGATGATTTCCCTTACCCTATTAGCGATAAAAGGCTTCCATTTAAACGGATGTGCGTTGAAATACGCCGCGGGACGACTGATGAATCAGTCCATGCCTTCATCGTTTTTATAGGAATGTTAATTGACGAAGATACGGATTTTAATAATTTCGCCAATAAAAGTGCGCCAAGCGGACGTAGTTCCGTAAGTTACTGTATTTGGACAGTAACGGCTGAATAATTGTTCAGGATGTTCTTGCCATATAATCCGTTTAAAAGTATGTCCTAAAGACTAGATTGCACGACTGGACCACATATTAAAATATCGTTGAGTGACAGTCCCGAATTCGTTTTGGACGATCCATCGAAAATTACGCGAACTTTGGTTATCATGCTGCTTAGTTTGGCCACCTCATGATGTGGCAAAAAATAGGAATGATCGTTTACCGTTTCATCAGGCAACCGGCTTGGCATATGGTTTAGACCTTCGTACTCTTTCATGAATCACACGTACTCCGTTTTTAACTCTGATTTATGCGTTAGTCTGCGCTCAACTGGAACTTCTCGTTGTAGTTTCTTTGAAGAAAACTTCTGCCACCTCGTTTTCCTCGCTTGTTTCTATGATGAGCTCTACCTTTTCTAATTCCCAGATTTTCTGAGAGTTTCATCTACATCGGCTGATACGTTCAGACCAATACGTACTTCCGGAAATAATACAACCGAAAATTGTTTTTACTGGAAACCTGTTGGTGCCTAAGTCCTTATGCCCATCTCTGACTAAACTTATAAATGAAATAGCACCAATCAATAAATTAAGTTTTGAAGTTCGACTGAACCTAGGATCCGCCAGTTCAATGTGCTTAATTTTCTCCAGCTATTGGACCAGTACGTTGATTTCTGATAACTCTACTGGTAACTTTGGTAATATAAGCACATCACTGCTTATTGATTCATTGTTTGAAAAACTGAAGCTAATTTGAACAATAACCTTGCCTCTGCTTGAAACATTGCTAGTGTAGACACTGAATTACACTGAATATTATATGTATAAACATATGTTAAGAAGGTTAAATAATATTCCGATGCATGAAAACGACATTAACGAAGAATTTCGTATTATCAATCATATCGCACTCAAAAATGGATACACCACAAATACAATATACAGATTAAACAACAAAATAATACAAAAACAACGTGAACAATTATATACCACCATGATTCCTACACAAGAGCACACGAAAAAGTACATAGCTGTAGAATACAACAAGAAAACAAGTTATCTATTAAAAAATATATTCAGACAATACAACTACCAGACTGCACACAGAACATCGCAGAAATTTTCACCACAACAATATCACGAATGTGAAAGTGTCGTATACAAATTGACATGCAATGATTGCCAAATGTTCTACATAGGACAAACAGGGAGAACATTTGAACAAAGATTCAAAGAACACACACAAGAAACGAAAAACACAAATACAAATAGCACATTCAAATCGAATTTCGCTCAGCATTTAGTTCTCGAGTCACTCAACAACACACGTACACGGACATCACAACAAATTTACAAATAATACAAAAATTAGAAAAGGGCAACATGTTAGATAGAGTAGAGGAACTAGAGATATATAAACAAAGACATAATCCACACCTACTAAACGACAAAACAAATCCAAGAACCAACAAAATATACGACGTAATCATACGGTAGTGGAAGCAAAAATTAAATACACATAAATGGAAATAGTATAAAAGGGCAATATAAAAACATGTAATTCCAGTAGTATCAAAAAAGGAACTGACGAAGGAAGAATTTCCGAAACCGGTCTTCCTAAATTTTTTAAATTTTTTAAAATTTTTTTAAATTTTAAATAAATTATTTGTTGTAATATAAGAAAGTTTCTTATACTGTATTTTTTAAAAAGTTTTTATATTTAAAATTTGTTGTTTTTTAAAAATAAATTATATGTTTGATAAAATCCTAATATACATTGTTTGATAAATGACACATTTTTAAAAATAAAAATAAAATTATGTTTTTTTATGATCAGATAACTCAACCGTTTCGAATGAATTGACTCGCTTAGTTATAAATTCCAGAAATTCTTTTATGCTTGGATAGTCTTTGTCGGTTGCCAGTGCCCATGCTCGTTTGGATTCAATATCACATTTCTCCAGAAATAAATAAATCAGCCAACAATCTTTTTTTTTTGTGCTTCATTGCCCAATGTTTCTAGTTCTCTAACCGCTTCATCCGTTATATCCGCTAAATCCCGTAGTTTTGAAGTAAATCCACTATTGGTTGGTTACTTCATGAACTGTTTGATTAGGGTTGTAGCAATCTGTTGTTTATTGTCGTATCGGCTAACTAACTTGTTCCAGGCACCTTCGTAATTCTCTTCTGTAACGGCTCGAAGGACCAGAATGTATATCGTTCTCGCCGCCAGATATACACCGAACTACTAATCAAAGGACCATGTGTACGATGCCGCCACAGTACACAAGAATTCGTTACACTTATAGACACGCCAAAATAGTCGACAGGAAAGCATTCTGCTGCCGTATAATATTGACTCACAAAAAATAGACGGCTGGAAAGTCTTGCTCCAGTACCAATAAAAACTATTATTTCGTTAGTCATTACCGACTTTTATTATAATTTTTTATTTGTTGTTCTCTCATCGACTGGTGGTACAAGAAGAAAAATAATTTTTGACACAAAAAATAGTACATGAATAATTCGCTCGACCTAATTCTTCTTCGTCAGAACTCTCTATCAATATTGCATAAATTTCATCCTCATTTCTTCGACATTGTTCAATCTGCTAGTAAAATTACTTAGATCCAATACAATTCAAATAAAGATCGTCAAATCATTATTAATTGAACAGTATTTTTATTGTGTAGTTATAAAATTTTATTGTTCTATTTAAATGAAGGTGAAGAGTCCTTATATACGCTTTTAACAAATGATGAGCAGTTTGGTTTGGTCACCTTCAAGAACAGTAGAATTTTGTCACCGCACGATATTCAATTTTTTACATTGTAAAAAAATACTTTGACTAGTCAATTTTGAATAGCTGTTAATATACGAATGAGTTGACAGATCTACATGAAGTTTCACACGTGTTCATAAAAAAAGTAATACCATTTTTAGAAAAATAAAACAACCTAGTATTTCTCTGTACTAAATTCTCGTACTAATTCGATGTCCCTCTTTACGGACATTGGGTTTCAAAGAGTTATAAGGTGTCAATTCTCAATCGATCTAGACGATATCATGTATCACGGATTAAATTTCACATATTTTAAAGAATTTTACATAACAGTTCTGAGGCTTTAAGAACACAACGTTAAAGCTCTCCGCAATTTAAAATCCTAATAAAATTAACAAAATTTTAGGAAACATGCGTGGCTCCACCAAATGTTTAGTTATCAGTAGATAAATACTCAAAATGTCATATTGACATATATAAATCTCCTTCATCATAGACCCTGACGCAACTTTCTATAATTATTCCATTCCATTAAAATGTTTGGTCTAACGCAAGACCGAAAAGAATGTTTATTATTAGTTTTCTTTAATTTCGCCATTACTAATTAAATTTTTGTGCAAAGAACAATAAAGAACTGATTACTCATTTGATTAATTAAAATTTCAATTTATTTTATTTTTTGCTCTTCGATGCTTTCTTTGCATACTTGTACAACAAAAGCAGGAAAAAATTTCTTCAACCTTCATTAATCAACTGGTATATAATGTACATACATACGTATACAAATCTAACATACAAAACGCAAGCGGAAAAATCGAAAAAACACTTTGCTTTGCTTGTTGTGTGTACTCGTGTATAATAGAAAATGAAAAATGCTCGTGTTATTATTCCAAACAATTTTACTGATTTTCCATTCAAAACGTTTTCCACTCATACAAAATTTAGAAAAAAATTAGAACAGCTGAACGATTTCTCGTTTTTTTTTTTTTTTTTGCTTCATACTCGCTGCGTATCAAGTATATAGGTATTTATTGAAGGTGATGATCGTTATTATATTTGGAATTTTTTTTTGATTACTCCAATTAAAACAAACTAAAAATTGTGAATATTATAAAAATTATAAAATCATATAAAAATACACAAAAAAAGAAATTTTTGTGTATTTCCAAAAAAAAAAAATTAATTTTGGAAAAATTATAAAAATATTTATGTAATCGATTTATTTTTTGTTTTAATAAAAAGCAGAAGAATTAAAATTAGGAAAATATTAATGATCTAATTTTAAACCCAGCAGCACACCATATTGAAACTCGAGAGAAAATTTTTTAATACAAAATTAATTTTTTGGTTTTCCGTAGTTTGTTATCATAGTAAAATTTGGTGATATGGCAAAGTTTGAAAATAATTTCCAGATTTATTTTTTTATTTACTTAATTTTTTTTTGTTTTAATATACTAATTCCATATACTATCCCTGCATAGTATATCTCATGTGTACCAAGGTGGCACACCTGGCATAAAGTTGTATTTTTTTTTTGTTTGTAGTCGCGATTGTTATTTTTAATTACACGGAAAAATAAACTAAGGAATGTATGCAGTTTACAGTACATTTATAGTAAATAATGTTGGTGAAGAAAGTTGAATCCGGTTTGATAATTTACTAACGATAGCGCGAATGTAATTTTTAGAAATAATGTTCGTACGAGAACAGTGTTTTATATTATATTGTGCAATAATTCACTTAATACATGGTTGTTGGAAAAAAGTTTTAATTGGATTAGTTTTCATCCATCATTATGCAGGCTTGTACGAAAGCTGAAAAACTATCAACATCCCAACCTTTTTAAAATCCTGCTTGTCAAAATCCGATTTTCTCAATCCCGCGTTTCAAAATCCCGATTTTGCTGAAATCTTAAATTATGGGATGTGAATGAAACTATAGGCAATTTCTCAATAAATTATGATCAAATTTGGTATGCACAACTGGAATAGGAGGTTCACGTGGGTTTAGCGTGAAGTTCTGGTATTAGACCATCTTAAATGAAACTTGGCTATTTTTTAACCAATTATGGCCAAATGTATCTTGAGAGCTGGATTTCGATTTTTATAATCCATGTTGACTGAAGTTTTGGTCCATATTGGATTGAAATTGACCATTTCATAACCAATACTGTTCTTATTTTATATATCGTTGTCGATTAGCATTCTACCAGATTTGGCAATAATATATCTTGCGGTTTTATAACTAACGAATTTGGGCGAAAATCAATTAGATTTTCTGGTGCTTCGTTATATAACAAACTACCAGAAAGTATAAAATAATCAGAGAATCTCCATCATTTTAAGAAAAGTTTGAAGTTATATCAAAGAATATATACAACAAGAAAGAGATTTTGTTCGACAGAAATATACCAACAAAAAATCGTTCATGATTTTCTGAGTTTTTGTTTGTAATTTTCGAAGAACGAAATGGTCTTATAATCATACATTTCTCGTTCTAACATTCGTTTGATAAACACAACTTCGGCGATTTCAAAATCAAACGAATCAAATAATCAATGAAAAAATCGAAAATATTGGAAAAGGGGAAAAATATTGCGAAGCAAATCATTTTTAATTATCTCGTACGTAATTTAGTAACGCTTTATTCTTCAAAGGATGCGTTTCGTTCGAATTTATTGGAAATGCAAAATATTACGTATTATTTTTCAGCTTGGGTTTGTTTATGTACGTAGCTTAGCTATACATTTTTAATCAAAATAGCTCATGAAACTAACCAATTTTTTTATTTTTTTGGAATATATATATATATATATGCATACCGGAATAATTTATTTGAAAATGTCTGTAGATTTCGATGTATGTATTTAGGAAAAAAATTGATTTTAGAAAAAAAATAAATAATGTGATACACATAGCTACTCACGTAGTGATGGAAGTTTATGAATGGAAATATTAGAAAATGGAAAACAAAATATCAACTCAAATAAAAATGTACGAAATGGATAAGTATTGGTTCTACAAAAATGAATATATACATGTAAACGATTATTTTTGATTTCGATCGTTTCATTGTTCATTTTGGACTATTTTTCTTCTGCATTCAAATTTTTTTATGTAAAGAAAATATACAATTCCGTGAAAGTGGAATAGCTACGGGTCCACGTTTTATGCCTAGCCCAAGCCAATAAACGCAATAAACTGAATCTTTTTCATTTATGTATGAGCTAAATATTTCGAATCTAACTATTTAATGGAGTTGATGACATGCTGTATAGAAGGATTAGTTTAGAGTATTTAATAATTTTGTGCGTTTTAATTAAAATCTTGAAATTCCTATTTGATATTTCATTTTTGTATAAATTATAAATATATAAATTTGAAATTACTTAAACGTAATAATTTTTATTATGTGGCTTTGTGTAGATTAATTGGTTATGACTTCTTCTATGTACCTACATTTATTAAATTATTCGATAGAAAGATATCTCGACATATAAAAATCCTATAGATAACCAAATGGTATCTATTGAAAGGTTAATTTACAAAAACAAACAATAAATTATCATCAACAAACGCTTCAAAGAGATTAAAAATTTTAAACAGTTAAAAAATAAATAAATTATGTAAAAATGTACTATGTATTTAAATTTAATAAGGATGTTCGAATAACTTAGAATTGACCTTTAGTAACTAATGTACAATATAATGTTATAATATAGTATGTATTGGCCGTATATTTCAGGTACATAAACTTCAATGGTTCACTATTATTTGTTTCAACATTTCTCTGAGCGTGCTTAAGAAGTGAAAAAGCGATATGCAAGGGTAATTTTTACCAATCGGCTGTTTGGTTTCCAACATATACGTTGTAAGTGTGCAGCTTTATAAATATAATTTTATAAATATAAAAAAGTATAATAACCAGAATTCTAAAGAAAATTGTAGGTATTACAAGCAATAGTTTTGTGAGAGAAATAACTCTTCTCTATTTGACATTTTAGATGTACTTTCTAATTGAATTCAAGTGTGTTTATTTATGATTATTTAATGATTGGAAATGCGTAAGGTTGGTATGACAATACTGTAATTAAATTTTGAACTGGACCATATAATCATCAATCCTATGTATATAAACCTGCTATCGAAACCTTTTAAACATATACTCCTCAGGGTAGATGTTGCACGGTTGGCTGGAAGAAACCCAGCAGCTTTAGACCGATGGACAAATTATTTAATTATTTTGTATACAATCGCCTACGACGAAAAAATATAAATATTTAATGAAATTTAGATATCTCGCATATCTAATCACAACTAACTCAAATTAATAAATTAACAAATCTACGGAAAGTGTGTGTAAATAATTAACAAATCGTACAAATAATTTATTAGCCAAGTACATTGTTAGACAATGGCTGTGGACCAATTCTAAGGTAAATCTAGGGTAAATGCCATTTTTAACAGTGTATGCGGTAAATTGAAATACCGTACTAAAAAGGTGGGTAAAGTAAAGACACATAAGTAAATGATAATTTGTGACTTTGCTAACATAATAACTCAATAATATGGCGGATTTTCTATATGATTTTTTTCTATATGAACAATGCAATCTCCATTTTTTTTTTTTTTTTGAAATAGAAACATCTTTATAATGAAATTATTGCATTACAATAAATTTTATTTTAATTTTTTTCATTAATAAAAAAATACACATATTGGCAACCATTAATTGTTTTGAAAATATTCAATTTCATAAAAAAATTTAATATCCGAATATGTATTTTTCGTGAAATTTTTCGCTTCAACTACGTGTTTTATCTACACATCAAACAAGAAAGTGGTAAAAAGCAGCGACATCCACTACACAAATAATACCAAACCTATTTAATTTCATTCATATCGTCTTATTTAAATGAAAATTTTCCCTACATTTCATTAAATGATTTTTGTTTATAACAAATGTCAAATTTTGACATTATTTTATGTACCTACGAACCAGATATTGTATAATCCAATAAACCATTTGGGGCCTTGAAGCCGTAATTACTTAATTTTATTTACTAATGAATTGGTACGGTTTGTTAAGTAAACTGTACTAAAATTTTAATTTACCGTACTAAACGATTTACTCGAGAATTGGTCCACAGCCAATGACTGTTATGTAGCGTATGCCATTAACTAATCCTTTTCTGCACCAGAGCCCCTATTATTCTGAAGTACGTTTTTGATGTTGAATTACGTTTACTCCAGGATTGTGCTATACATACCTACCGGGACTGCCATCATGCCTTATATATCATGTACGCGTTTATCATATCATAATATCATATTACCAAATGATCTGGCAGTATTGTCTAGTTATCTAAGCATTAAATTCATGATAGTAAAATCTTGTAATCTAATTATATAAAGTGTGGGAATTGTGAAAATATTTTGCTACAAATTGTACTAATTTCAAAATATTTATTTCCCGTTCTCAAATGTATATTCTGGTAGGCTGGGAATAATTTTTTTATGTAACTTTTTATAAACTTAAACGCGTATTCCGATCTTATTACAAGTTAATTTATTTTTAAATATATATTTATAAAATGGAATTATTTTTTCCCAATAAAAAAAAATCCCAATTCTCTATTCCCGGGGAAAACCAAATAAAGCCACTGGTAACGTTAAATCCTTAAAAATCATAAAATATAAATCTATCATTATTGAGATTTCTTAAAGACTCGGTTTAAAATAAGATTTGAAAAGGTTTAGCGGCCTTGCAAAAGCCTCTCTAAGATCAATAAGATTGATGTTGGTTGGCAAAATTTGTCCAAAATCAATTAATGAAAATGATTATATAATACCACCGTTTTCACTTCGAATATTAATGTAGTTTTTCCGTGACTTGTAACAATGTTAATCAAAACTTGTTTTACTAATTTAGCAACATCGTGACATATAGGATTTTTACATGTCGAGATATCTTTCTATCGAATAATTCAATATAGGTACATAGAACAAGTCAAAACCAATATATCTATACGGTTACATAATAAAAATTATTATTTTTAAGATTAATATGAGATTTGATTATTATTTATAATACTATCTATATTTATAATTTATGCATAAATCAAATAACAATTACCAATTTTAAATTTTTTATTAAAACGCGTATAATTAAAAAAAACTCGTATTTATTCCTTCTATACAGCATATATCATCAACTCCGTTGAAAACTTTCTAAACGAACGATTCTAAATATTTAGAGTATACAAAAATGAAAATGGTTCATATACTTGCGTTTATTGGGCTTGGGCTAGGCATAAACGTGAACTCGTAGATTTTCCGCTTTCACGCAATTGTAAATTTACTATACATTAAAAATTTTTGAATCCAGAAGAAAAATATTCCAAATGAACAATGAAACGATCCTAAATAAAAACAACCGTCTAAATTTCATTTTGGTTTAATAAACACTTATCCATTTCGTGTATTTTTGTTCGAAATTTACTTCACAAGCAAATAACAATAGTACAACGGAAGATTATTTTGTTTTATATTTCTTAAAATTTTTCATTCATAAAGTTCCTTCACTACGTGAATATGTTAGTCACATTTATATTTTTTCTAAAATCAAAATTTTTCCTAAACTCCATACATTCAGAGAAATAAACAAACATTTTCAAATTAAATATTTCGGGATGTATAGAAAATGTATACCAAAACAAAAAAAAATAAATTGGTTGGTTTCATGAGCTATTTTGATTAAAAATGTATAGCTACGTATACATAAACAAACCAAAGCTGAAAAATAATACGTAATATTTTGCATTTCCAATAAATTCGAACGAAACGCATCCTTTGAAGAATAATGTAACATACAAAATAATCGAGAGGCTTGCCAACGGGAGGGCTAGGCGGCCTTCCATTCATCGACAACAATTGATCTAAATTATCATTACACTATATGTTTGAGAAATGGTTACAGAATGATTCTTATATTTTCGACAAAATGTAAGAGTAATTTGGACCCGGTATAGGGTTTACAATTAAGGGTATTGATAACCGATACAGCATTCTATTCTGGAATCTAGAAATGTATTCTAATCTGGAATCTAGAAATGAGTTCTATCCGAACATTTTTTAAGGGTTCAAAAATTTCACAAACTTTAGAAAGGCTTTCTATGAATAATTTTGGAACAAATTGATTTTCAGTTCTCTAGCTGCTTCCCTTGCTGATCGAGCCAAATCTTGGCGAAATCTATACTCACTCTAACTTAAACGTTTGCTGTAACTCTTGCGGTGCATTTATGTGTTTCCAATATGAGATTCACGAGAGTTGGATGCTCTATTTGAGAATCAATTTTCATAATCCTACCAAAGTGTCATAATGATCGCTCACGAAATTGTTTAGTTCTGTTACAGTTAGCCAATGTTAGAGAATTATCATAAACTATGTAAAAAAATCCGATTTTACCCATTTCATTTATTTTCGAGACTCCAAGAGATAATTTCCAACTGGCATAACAAACTTTATTATATCCGGAGAAGTAATTACCTATTTCTAACCAAGTTAGATTGCTAATCCATTCAACATACTAAATACCTTAATAATCAGTTCAACAAGAGCCACGTTTCATGCTACATTCCTAACATAACCAAACATTATCGGTTAAGAAATGACAAGTAGATTAGTTAACAGAGTAACATATTTAACTCAAAAATCACAATTAAATCGTGCAATATCGATATATTGAAAATAGATTAAAAATATCTATTTCTTGTAAGGAGTAAGAATCATCGGTGAGTAATGACCGGCGAGTAATGTTCAGAGGGTACTGATCAGGGGCTTACGATGG
Organism: Nephrotoma appendiculata; assembly: GCA_947310385.1. Taxonomy (NCBI): domain Eukaryota; kingdom Metazoa; phylum Arthropoda; class Insecta; order Diptera; family Tipulidae; genus Nephrotoma; species Nephrotoma appendiculata. The sequence continues at coordinate 260,715,262 of OX371224.1, forward strand.
ATGAGTAATACACCGGAGGTTATTGCGCACAGATAATGACTAAGGAAAAAAGGCCGGGGTAATGACTGGAGCGGTAAATGGCCGATTAGTAAAGACGGAGAGGCGGGGACAACTTGCCGAATATAATGTACCGACGGCTTACTGACTAGGAGGTAATGGCAGGAATTACTGACAAAGCCCTAAAACCATACTAAAAGTATTATAACCAGAATTTTAAAGAAAATTTTGAAATAAATACAACATTTTTGATCAAGAGGTCTATATTTGCAATTTTATCAATAAAAAAGAACTCATTCTCAATGCCTTTGGTGGAAGATAAGTTTTTCCGATGTTCTTTGTAATTGGATTCAAATGTGTTTATTTCTGTTATTTAAGAGACGAGGCATGCTGTATGTGTTATAATTATCCAAGTGTTTTTGTTGATTATAAATGAGAAATAGCTACCTTACTTTAAGGTAGTTGTATAGATTTCTAGTCATTTCTGTCGTTAACTAATCCTATCCTTTTACTACTTTTGATGTGAGGGCTCAATCAGTCCCTGAGCTCGCATAATTCTTAAGTACAATTCATTTCTTAAATGTGATCTTCATATTGGATTGCGCTTACTCCAAATGCGCTTTATATAACTACCAAAACCTTCATCATGGATAAGCTGTACGTCTATATGACAGCGTTCTCTAGTTGTTTAAGCATTAGATTAATGATAACAAAATATTGTATTCTAAAAACTCGTGTTGTGTAGTTAATTTTTTGTAAACGCCTTTTAAGAGCAATAAAATGTCGGAATTCTTGGATATGTCAAAAATAATTATTAACTTAAACTAATTATAGTTAACTTACCAATTTAGACTATGGTGTCATTAATTTTTAGTTTGCTTATAATTTTTAAAATCAAGGAAGCGGATGATAGAATAAAGTAAGCACATGATTATTTTTTTTTCAATTTGTTTACTTACGAATCAATCGTTTGATTTCTAAACCGCCGAAGTTTTGTTTATAAAATGAAGGTTAGAAAGAGAAATGGATGTTTATAGAACCATCCCTTTCTTCGAAAACTACAGCCAAAAACTCAGGAAATCAGAAGCGATTTTTTGTTTAGATATTTTTGTCGAACAAAGTCATTTTTTTGTTGTATATTTTCTTTGATTGGACTACGTTTACTGCAGGACTGACATCAAGGTTAAGGTGTTCACGTTTATCATATCATAAAATCATATTATCACCTGATCTGGCAGTGTTATCTAGCTAATTATCTAAGAATTAGGTTCATGATAACCAAATCTTGTATTCTAATTATATAAACTGGCGACGTTAAATCCTTAAAAATCATAAAATATAAATCTAATGAGATTATTTAGATTTTTTAGAAACTCTGATTAAATTTAGTAAGGTTTAAATAGGTTAAGGCTGTTTTGTAAAAGCCTTTCTAAGATCAATAATAATTATGTTGACATAATTTGTCCGAGATAATTCTTCGATAGGTCAAAAATTAAATAGCTCTAAAACAAGATGTCTTATTCGCTCATTTGAGGAAGTCTACGAATTTCATGAAAATGAATATTTAATGCCACCGTTTTCACATAGAATATTAAAGTAGTTTTTCCGTAACTTGTACTATATACAATGTTATCAAAAAAATTTTCTTAAGTTATAAACAACGTTATCTATAGGATTTGTAAATGTCGAGATATCTTTCTATCGAATAATTCAATAAATGTAGGTACATAGAAGAAGTCATTACCAATTAATCTACACAAAGCCACATAATAAAAATTATTACGTTTAAGTAATTTCAAATTTATATATTTATAATTTATACAGAAATGAAATATCAAATAGCAATTTCAAGATTTTAATTAAAACGCACAAAATTATTAAATACTCTAAACTAATCCTTCTATACAGCATGTCATCAACTCCATTAAATAGTTAGATTCGAAATATTTAGCTCATACATAAATGAAAAAGATTCAGTTTATTGCGTTTATTGGCTTGGGCTAGGCATAAAACGTGGACTCGTAGCTATTCCACTTTCACGGAATTGTATATTTTCTTTACATAAAAAAATTTGAATGCAGAAGAAAAATAGTCCAAAATGAACAATGAAACGATCGAAATCAAAAATAATCGTTTACATGTATATATTCATTTTTGTAGAACCAATACTTATCCATTTCGTACATTTTTATTTGAGTTGATATTTTGTTTTCCATTTTCTAATATTTCCATTCATAAACTTCCATCACTACGTGAGTAGCTATGTGTATCACATTATTTATTTTTTTTCTAAAATCAATTTTTTTCCTAAATACATACATCGAAATCTACAGACATTTTCAAATAAATTATTCCGGTATGCATATATATATATATATTCCAAAAAAATAAAAAAATTGGTTAGTTTCATGAGCTATTTTGATTAAAAATGTATAGCTAAGCTACGTACATAAACAAACCCAAGCTGAAAAATAATACGTAATATTTTGCATTTCCAATAAATTCGAACGAAACGCATCCTTTGAAGAATAAAGCGTTACTAAATTACGTACGAGATAATTAAAAATGATTTGCTTCGCAATATTTTTCCCCTTTTCCAATATTTTCGATTTTTTCATTGATTATTTGATTCTTTTGATTTTGAAATCGCCGAAGTTGTGTTTATCAAACGAATGTTAGAACGAGAAATGTATGATTATAAGACCATCTCGTTCTTCGAAAATTACAAACAAAAACTCAGAAAATCATGAACGATTTTTTGTTGGTATATTTCTGTCGAACAAAATCTCTTTCTTGTTGTATATATTCTTTGGTTATATTATAAAACTCTTATAAATTCTCTACGTGTATTGTTTTATTTAATATTACTGAATATATAATTATGTAATTGAATTATTTTTAAACTTGTAAATACGTATATGTACGTATATTGTTAATGTATATCTGAAGTTCATTTATAAAGTTGATTTCCCTTAAAACGACACGAAATCCATTGGAAATAAACTTTGTAAATTCTAATAAATATTGTAAATTTTCGTAATTTTGTAAATCGTTGCAAATAAAATCGATAAACAAAAACATGAATTTTGAACGAATATAAGGAGTTTGGCATTGTTTAATTGAACTAGGCCATTTCTTTTTCATATTGAATGTGACTTCAAAATTTATTAACCACTTTGGTCATATTTATAATGTATATCACTGAAAAAAACCAGTAAATAAAAAAAATATTAGTTAATAATATGTTATTGCTAATTTTACTAGATATGATTTTTAAAAATAAATATATATTTGTTATTTTAAAAAAAAAAATTTAAATATAAAAAACAACTTTTTTAGTTTTAAAAATGATTTTTTTTAAATTAAAAAACACATTTAATAACAGTTTTCTTAATTTTAAAAACATATTTAATAATATTTTTATTAGTTTTCAAAACAAATTTAATAACAATTTTATTAATTTAAAAAAACCAAGTTTATAATTTATGCCGTACAATTTGGAACGTTCGCAATAGCCCTTGAACTCTACTTCAAAGAAGTTATCATTAAGACCAAATGTTTAATAAGAATACAACAATATGTATATGTATAGGTATATTTATTTGATCACTCATTAGTACATTTTATTATTATAATTAAAATTAAATAAAATTTAAAATCTGCCCCATCATTTAAAAGAATAATAATACATTTTTTTATAGATAAAATACAATTCTTTAATTCAAATACTTTTTATTCTAATTACTTTTTTACCATCGATAGTTAATAATACACCGGAGACCTATCAAATACATCAATATGGCTAAATTCAAATTGATTTAAGGATTCATTTAAAACATTTTATTTACATTTAACATTTTAATTTTCGAATTCTAATGAAAAATCCTCGCTTTCACTGAGAAAAAAACCAGTAAAAATAAAAAAATATACATATAAAATCAAAAAAATATACATATATTTTTTAATCGAAAAGTCTCGTTTTTAAAATCAAAAGGATAATCTTTTTATTATCCTTCTCTTTTTTTTTAAAATAAATTTTTTCGCCAAATTTGTTTATAAAAATAAAAAAATTGTTTTTATTTTCAAAAATACTTTCCTTACTTATGTCAAGTAGTTTTCTTAAATTTTAAGAGATTGTTTTTTAAGAATAAAAAAACTATTGGTTAGTTTTAAAAGATTTATTTTAATTTTTAAATAATTATTTTTTAACAAATGTCACAATATTTTTAAATCAATGTTTGCGACTGTTCAAGCTAGCAAAACCAAAGGGTCATCTACTCATAAGAACATAACATATCCACCACGTAAAGTAGAAAATTACCTCCTCCTCCCCAACTTTTAACCCCCAGGGCCATTGTGTAAAAATACAACCCTTAAAAAATATAATGAGAACCCTCCTCAAGTTCTTTCTTGGCAGCTTGATTTCATTTCGTACTGATAAAAAGTTGTTCTATTCAGTCAATACTTATTAAGTTGCAACGACCAAGCTGCAAAATTCAAACCTTCATGCCTTTAGTATAACACAAGAACACATCGATTTGGCGAATTATATAAATAGCCGAAAAAACTTTAAAATAAAAAATAAAATATAGACGAATTGAAAAATAATACAACGAGATTTCTGGCAAAACAATAAATATAAACATTTTCGTAGGTTGTCATTATTATCAAAAAATTGTTTTTAAATGCTAAAACACTTCTTTTGAAATAAATTATTAAGTTTAAATAAATAAACTTTTAAATTTAAAAAGTATTTTATAAATCATTTTACAAAATGTGTTTTTAAAATGAAAAAGCTTTTTATTAGTTTGCAGAAATTTTATTTAACTTCAAAAAAATACTTTTGAAATTCAAAAAAATTTATAACTTTGAGAAATTAAAAACTTCGTTTTTTAATTTTACAAACCAAAATTTTTCTCAGTGAATAATACATAGTAACCTAAGTATGAAAATGTAGCTATGACTTACAAGTTGGTATCCCAGGCTGTCGTTGTACACAACAATCTGATGTTATAAAATTGTTCATCCGATTACTGGCCGCCTTTTCCCAATAACTGCACACTTTATCCCAAGGACTGGCCATTTGAGCTTAGCCAAATTTTAATTTCATAAAATTTTTCTGAAATAAGTTAAAAATGATATTAAAATACCAACTAAATTAACGTAGTACGTTGTTTCAACTCGATTCTTAGTTTATACTGTTACAGAGATATAGTTGATTTGTTTTCGCTTAAATTGTTTATTTACATATCTGTTGTAATTTTCTTTTAATTTTACCAATAATTATGATGATATGTTGTAGTAAATTTCCTATATAGAATATATTATTGTTTTATTAATCAATATCAACTATAAAAGCAATTTTGTAGTTGACTCGGCACGATTAAACCAAATTTTATGTTTGGACCTAGCTAACTTTAAAAATGTGGTGTGTTTCTTGACGCAAATTGATCTGGATCAGTTCAAATTTTATATGGAAAACATGATCCAACTTTTGTTTTAGGCCACAAATTTTGATTTTAAATCTAGCGGGCGTCTTTGTGTTGCTTCATGAAAAGCGTCAAGAAACACAGCTATAATTGGAGTCGAGTCGAAAAACCGAATTGAATTTAATAAAAACTTAAACGAAAACACGATTCAGATGGGTCGGTTTATATATAAGTAAGTTAAATTTATTTTAATCTCGTAAAGTTCCTAACTAATAAGTTTAAGTATTAAAACTGCTTGTAGACAGTATGACATTGATCATCAAAAAAACAGTTTTTTTTTATTTTGCTTGTTACCAATAATTTCATTATAAATGTATGTACATATACAAAATCCAATTTATGAAGAAAAAAAAGTTAAGGTTGCATGTTGTTTCAACTCGATTCTTAGTTTATACTGTTACAGTGTAAATAAATATTATTCGAATAAACTATCTTACGGGATTTTCATTTGGAAAAATAGTTTTGATATGAAGAGCACATTCCTCATAATCTTTAGGTTTGATTTGTTTTTCGGTTGATATCAAATAATCAACGATTAAATGAACTAAATCCGTTTGTTGTAATTGGTTTAAAAACCCACGCGACTCAAAAAAGTTTTTAATATTCAAATTTCAATTCAATTCTCTTTATTATAATAATTATTTTAATTTACATTTACTTAGTTTATTATATAATTGGTTCAGCAAGTTTATGCTTTTCAAATTTATTTTCTTATGTTTATTTTTTTTTTTAATTTTATTAAGAATATTGTTCTTAAATTATTATATATATTAGTTACATATTTTATTTATTTAATTTTGAAAAAAATTTGGCACTAAGGAAACTATATTCTAAAATTACTAAAACTAAAACTATAACTAAAAAAATTAATACTTAAATAAACTATAAACTATGTAATTATAAAATAGATTTATATTTGGAATGCACAATGCATTTATACCAAAAGATTATTGATTAACTCATTAGGAATTATAGATAAGTTGTTTTTAAATTTATTTCGTATTTTGGTTATTTGATCTTTAATTAGTGAAATATTAGATATTGTAGAAAAAAATTTTGATTTTGCGTATATCATCTTAAGGAATTTATTTTGAGCTATTTGAATTTTTTTAATGTGACTGTTAGCAGTTTCAAACCATACAGGTGATGCATAAAGTAAGACACTTCTTATAATGAGAAGATATATGAGTTGTTTATGTAAAATGGTTAGTTTCGATTTGCGATGGTTGAGACTATATAATAATTTAGTAATTTTGTTACATCTTTCTATTGAATAGTTGATATGATCTTTGAATGTTACTCTTTTATCTAGGATCATGCCCAGATATTTTGCAGTGTTTGACCATTTAACTGATAGACCATCAATCTGCAGAGAGTTGGTACTTGGCAAATTACGTAAGGCTGTTTTACGAGTGAAGAAAATGGCTTGCGTTTTTTGTGGATTAATTTTTATGCCCCATTTATTAAAGTATAGAGTTAATTTGTCAATAGTCATTTACAGATTATTCATTATTGTATTTATATCAGTGGAAGTCGAATAGATCGCAGTGTCATCCGCATATTGCGCGAAGTGTACCTCATTTGTAAAATGATGTTTAATATCAGATGTGAATAAATTATATAAAAATGGCGAAAGTACTGCCCCTTGCGGTGCACCTACCATTAAAGGTTGATTTATAGATTTTACATTATTGACTGTGACATTGAAATATCGTTCATTAAGAAAAGATTTAATTATTCCAGTTAAATATGGGAGAAAATTATATTTTATCATTTTATATAGCAATCCATTATGCCACACTTTATCAAAAGCTTTCTCAATATCAAATAAAACAAGAGCAGTTGATTTTTTTATGTTTAGTTGTTCTTTGACGAAATTGCAAATTCTGAACAACTGATGGTTTGTGCAATGTCCCTGTCGAAACCCGAATTGTTCATTTGGTATAATAGAGTAGCTATCGCTAAAGTGTGTAAGGCTGCTTAATATAGTTTTGATTGTACATAGTCCATTAAGAAGACTAATAGGTCGGTAATTTTCTACATTTCTTTTGTCTTTATAAGGTTTTGGTATTGGAAGAATTGTAGCTATTTTCCAGATTCTTGGAAAGTAGCCAATTCTAAGGCATGAATTAAATAAGTAAGTTAGATAAATTACTCCTTTGCGGGGGAGCATTTTGATCAAGTGATTTGATATTCCGTCTAATCCAGGTGATTTAGTTTTCTTAAGTGAGCTAATCAATAACGATATTTCTTTGGGTTTAACAATTTTGTAACAAAACTAAGTTTTGTTAGCAGATTTTATCATACAGCGGTTTCTGAGCGGTGATAGGTAGCCGGCTAAAGCTCCCGGTGGGGGTCGTGGGGTTTACAGAAACTTGTATGATACTTGCATACACCGGTGGGAATGAGACATAACGGATCCCCTATGCGCGACAGACCGACTTACCTGAACCCATCATCCCTGGACTAAGGTTTTCACCTTAGCACATTCTCAGACAAAGCAATGCACAATCGAAATAAAAAAATGGAAAATTTACTTTTGACAACATTACAAACAATTTGTATTTCAATAGATCATATAGGAAATGGTATTGATGAATTTAGTTTTAATTGAAATGAATGTATTTGTTACCGATATATTAAAATATAAATGGTAAATATTTACAAGAAGCACTTAAATATTTAGAACTACTTAATTTTAGCCTAATATTCTATAGTCCGGACTAACTATTCTTGAATTAATTTCTCAATAATAATTTAAAGTTTCTTACAGAAGCATAATTAAGATATGCGAAAAAAAATGAAATTGAACATAAAATTAGGTTTTTGTTTTTAGAACTACCACCAAACTTAAATTAAAGTAAGAAAAAAATTCAAAAAAAATGTTTATAAACTAAGGTGATTATGACATAAGGTGAACAGGTCGATTTGGAAAACAAACTGAATAATTAACTTTTATATCACAAAGAAAATTAGTTATTCAAAAATAAATATATAATTGTTATAATATAATTAAAATAATATAAAAAAAATGTATACTTAAAGTTTAAATAACCCTCTCCAGTTAATGTCGTCCATGCTGTTTGTAGACTTGGTGTATCTTCAAATTATACACATTGGTTGTGGTATTTGGAGTAATACCTTCGATTATGCTATGTAGTTGACAACGTATAGAAACTCTCGTATATGAATGTATTCAAAATTAACGATGTTTTGTTTGTACAGCTACCATGATACCGCTACCACTGGTGAAAGTGATGTCGTAGAAATATTTTTTTTTATCACTTGCATATTGTTCTCATCATCAAGATCGAATTAGTAATTTGTATTTGAACCACAACAAATACTTAGACAATATAAATTTTTTTTGCCACCAACATAAATATTACATACAATATTTTACAGCATGAATACAACTGGCGCGAGCGAAATTAGTGTTTATCGATTTTGGTTATTCTTATTTTTACAGTAATAACTTAAGTTCTAACACATGTTTAGTACTTATACAGTATATTTGCAATTTATATTTTTATTATTGGCAAACACTGACTATGTTTATTCACACATAAAAAATCACCAATATTACAGCGGCCTAGCCAAATAATTACCGATTTTATTGCAATTAATGACTATACATATAAATCTGATTGATCAGAAATCGTTCGTTTGGGATGTTACTCGATCATAACGGTAATTTTTTTTTCAGATCTTGCCGAAACATGCGGCCACTCTTTTTTATAAATTCACTTTTAAGTCTATAACGAACGATAGATTAGAATCACAAAAAAAAACACGGCTTATTAGCAACTAGAATAAGCTAGTAATGATGAAAACGCGATCCCCACGCGTGTATTAATTTCACGGGGATTCTTATTTAATTATCAAAAAAAAAACAAGTAAAAAAAATTTACTTTACAATTCTAGATTTACTTAATAAAAATGAGCTTAGAACGTGAACCAAAAACTGACTGACTCCCCAATCATTTTTATTTTTCGTTTTCTTTAGAAAAAAAAAATATTTTTTCTTCTCAGTCAATACTAAAATCCAATTTCATACTTAAATTGGGAAATTTATTAAAATCAGCACTGGGAACGACGACAGCCGCGGGCGTCGTTACAATTTCAAAACCGGATAATGAATATTCAGATAAATAATTTTGTCCAGTTGTATTGTTAACGATATTGTTGATACTTGCAGCAAAGTTTGGATTAATATATTCATTGTGTGAATTTGAGCAAAATGTTCTGCAAATGCATTTGATTTTTCTGTGTCAGTAAGTAACGTAATAGGATCGTTTTGGGAATCATTGCATTGCAACGCAGGTATTTTCTGTTTTCTTTTATTTAATAATTTTGTTAGTCGAAATAGTCTTTTCCTGTGCGATTCATTAGCTGATATGTTAGAAATGAACTTCGAAAATCTGTCATTCCTTAGATTATTTAACTCACAATTAATTGTTCTCTCTGATTAACAATATTTTTAATTCTTGGATCTCTTGTTCGTTGCCAATGCCTTCTGAATGAGTTTTTAGTTTTTATGATTTGTTTTAGTGTATCTGATATAATTAATATGTTATTATTTATTAGGGGTCTCTGCATTTTAGGTATAGCTATGTTTGCACTTTCTTTTAAAATATTATTGAGGTTAACCAATGAAGTATCAATATCCTCTTTAGTTATTTCTGATTTGTTAAGGTTATTATTGGAGGTTAAGTCAATTTTATTATTGATTGTGTGTCTATAAGTTGACCAATCATCATTTTTAAAGTCTAGAGATTGGTATGTTTCATTTTTAGTTTGAATTTGTAAATTAGCTTTGAATTTTACTGGTAAATGATCCGAGTTAAGTTTGTTTAGTGTTTGTATGTCAGCGACAAGTTAAGTGTGATTAGATAAAAGTATGTCAAGGGTTGATGGATGGATAGACTTTTTTGAATAATGAGTTGGTTCAAACGGGTAAAGTATATCAAAATTTTTAATTAAAGATTCGTCTTGGAGTATTTTTCCAGTCCGGTTCCCCCTAAAACAGTTCCAGTTTTGATTTTTTGCGTTCAAGTCGCAACCTTTGAAATAGGGATTCAATATATTAGTTAGTTTTTGTAAATCCATTTTAAAAAGATCAAGCTTTGTTTTATCATTCGATCCCGGGAAGTATGCCGAAATGAAAGTAATGTCTCCTTTAGAACTGTATACTACTTCTATTATTTTTAGATTAAATGAGGGGAGTAATTCATGTTGAATTGTTTTTTTAATGAAGATGCAAACACCACCATGACCAATAAGTGAATCTCTGATGTTGGGCTTACCAGGTCTATCTAAACGATATATTCGGTAATCCGAAACATAAATACTATCAGTATCCTATAACCAAGTTTCAGTTACGAGGCAGATATTAATATTACTACGTTTAAGAAAGTCGAATAATTCAATAACTTTTGGTTTCATGCTTTGAGCATTCCATATGATTACATTGAGTGAATCTAATCTATTTATCATAATATAAATATTTAATTGATAAATTTGTGATGACACGGAACTGTTCATCTTTAGTTTTGCAATTTGCCAATTGTGTTACAATATCATTAACAAGATTAGTTATTTCATTAATGGAAAACAAAGTATTATTACCTTCTACAGTTGATGTTACATTAGTAGTCGTCGCTATTTGTGATGACTTCTGTGTTGCAAAAATTCTATTCCATGCATTATGCATTGGCGTTTCTTTAGGTGGGTCTAATCCGGGGTAGAGTTGTTTATTGTTTAAATATGCATGCGTTTGTTGTTTCGCATAGTTTGGTTGATTGTAGCTTCGTAAATTATTAGATTCCAAATTTTTAATTTTTCTGTTGATGTTAACATTATTTTTGATTATTTTATATTTTTGTAGCTCGGGACAATCTTTTGAATTGACAGGATGGGCACGTTACAGTTGGCACATTTATGACTAATTGATGTGCAATTTATGTTGGAGTGAAATTCTCCACATTTCATGCACTTTAATTTTTTATGACAATGAGAGGTCCCATGAGTCATGACCAAACATTTGACATCAACGACACTGTGTTGGTTTGGTCGTATAATTTCTTGCAGATTGAATCGAAATTATGACGTTATTTATTTGTTTAATATTATAAATCTGTTGTTTAGTCACTTTATCTTTTTTAAATTTTATTGTGGTATTTAATTTTTGTTTTATCATCATTGTAGTGAATTGGTGGTGTAATGCTGATTATTGCTTCATTATTTATTTTATGGTTTGCAAATCCGGTTTGAATTTCGTCTGTTGTCATTGTTCCCGGTATTCCGAAGACAATAAATTTGAGTGGCTTATCATTTATAGATTCAAATGAATAGTATTCTGCTCCGTTACTATCTAGAACAGTTGTGAATTTATTTTTATTTTCTAAACTCAAGAAATTTATTTTAAGACCAATGCTAATTACTTTAATTGTTAAGTTAGTTATTTCACATTTTTTTAATAAATCGCGTACAGCAATAAATGATGAGTTTTGTATAATTATGGGAGGAATATTCAATTTGTGTTGTTTATCTCTGTTTTTTCCAATTTCTGATTCATCAGCCATTTCAGTAATCCCGTCGAATCTATTGATGCTTTCAATATTATCTGCATATGCAATATCATCGTCATCATACATTGTATTGTTTTCAATGTTGTTATTTTGTGTTTCGATTATGCGGGATTTATCTCCCGTTTGTGTTTGTAATTTTTTCATGTTATTCTGTTTACTCATTTTTAAAACAGCAAGTTGTTCAGTAACAGACACTTTCCGTTTTTTAGTTATGGTGGATGAAACATTATAGTTTTAACATGACACATTTTGTTTGGTTTTCACTTTTAAAGTTTATATAATATATTTTATTTAGTACAAAATATATATAAATATATATATATAGTTATGTTGTGGTTTAAGCAAAGAGTAAGTAAGACTACGTTGTTATTACCTTTATTGTGTTGTTTATTGAAAAGTATGAAAAAGTGTGAACAACGCAAGAAACATTCAACATGGTTTTATAATATTTACTATTTGCATAGTTGCAAATTAATGAGATAAAGTATGATTCTATATAATACAATAATTATTGTTGTTGTTTTCTTAGTAATGAAAATATAATTACTTTTTGCATATCTGCAAATTATGCGCTAGCATATAAATAAGATAGTAAGTATGTAATATAATTCTAGTTATGTTGTTTTTACATATTACCGGCCAAAGTAATATAATTCTAGATAATGCAATTATTGTTATTGTTGCTTTTACATATTACCGGCCAAATGTGGTGTTGACTTGGACTTTGGTATCGTTGATCTGGATTTAGGTATTTGTGGCATTACGGATGTTAACTCCTCCCCCCGTAAATTGAAGCTGTCCTCAGCTTTACCAGTCATGATGAATCTATTGAATTTAGTTAATCTATTCCTGTATTTCTTGTAAAGGAAAAATAGAAAAATAAATGTTAAAATAATTAACACAATTGATGATATGGCATAGGTGTGACTGTATATGAAGTGCCATTGTTGGTGAATCTGCATTTCCTGGATATTTTTGATATTTGCCTTTGTCAGGTATGGAATATCCAGCGTTTCGATTTTTGTTTCGTTGACTCTTATGGTATTAAGTGGTTGAATAATACCATACTTCTTTGTTATGGATGACTTGTAGTTTGAAAATGATTGATGGCTGGTTTTTATGGTACAATCGCTAAATTTAAGCAACTTGACTCCTTGAATTGCTAATGAATCCGGTCCACAGGTCGAATATATTATTTCCCCTTTTCGTGATGACATAAATAAGTAACCATCTTCTAGTAGCTGCGTTTCGTCGTGGTACTGTGCTTGTATTAGTTTACAATCTGCTGCTGGATTATTGAGCAGGTTGGGTATGCATGTGTTGTTGTTGTGTTGTAGTTGTTCCAGTAATATACTTGTTCCAAATTTTGGCAAGGTTTAGAAATTGTCATGTGCATATTTTTATGGGATATGATATGATTATAGGAATTGGGAATAATGGAATCGTTCATGATATATGTTTTAATTTTGTTATAAAGGAACGTTTCTTTGTGAAATTGTGGTATTTCTATTATGACAACCAAATTAGTACTGTTGTAATATGCTTTAACTTTAAGTAACGAATAAACTTGTTCTTGCGAGTGAAGTCGTATATTATTTTTTTCGAGATCTTTCAAAACATAACTCATTTCCTCGTTATCTAAGATAAATCTTGATATTACGTTAATTTTAGCAAATGTAATAATTTCATGAATTTCTTGTGCGTGATCGAATAATATTTGTATGTTGTCGTCTATTATGGTGTAGTACATTAGAATGTCTGCGTGAAGTATGAATTTTGAATCTTCATCAATTTTATCTGACATGATTTTCTTTGTTGAGTCAATAATTTGGTTTATTGTTGAAGTGGTTTCCTCAAATCTCTGTATTACTTGGTCATTTATTTTTATCTGTTCATTAAACTTATTTATGAGTTCGAATTGTCAGTCTGCTGTATTTTTTATTGATTGTTGAATTTCTTCATAGTCTTTCTGGTCCAAATTTCCGGTTATGGATTTTATGAAAGTTCCCAATGGGTCGAAAAGTCCTCGTTTAAGTCTGTTCGGTATGTAAGGCATAAGATTAGAGATGGATGTCCTAGTTTTATTAAATTTTCTCTCGAGTATATTGATACGACACTCCTCTGTTTTCCTTTTAGAGACAATGAGTTGTTGTAGTGAGTTAATTGCGGTTTCTATGTTTGAAAGACTTGTTTCTAAATCTTGCAGTTCAATCACATGAAATAATTTGATGTATGATGTAATTACTCTAGCGTTTCCTAGTGATATGGCTAAGAGTCCTTTGTTGTTTTGTAGGTCGAAAGCTTCCAGGTTTTTTGGCTGGGCTGACCTGTTTATAAAAATGAAGGATATTAGTTTGGGTTTTTCCTTATTTTATTCTTATGTACTGTTCTTTTGTTGGTTGTTAAAGTGACGTCTCCGTCTTCGGTAACTATATGAGGAATATATTTGGACTCAAGTTTGTTCCTCGTAGTTCTTTTTTCAAATATTTGTTGTCCTGGTACGTATGGACTAGGGAAATCGCGTGAAGCGTTCAATTTTTGAATGTTTTTGGCTTTAGACAGGTTATTTAGCTTAGCTATGTGTTCTGCTATAGCTGAATATTGGCGTCTAATGCCTTCTATATATTGATCTTCGCTTTCCGGAAGATTCAATGAAATGGGTTTTATTACTATGTGGCCTCTGTGAAGCTCGAATGGTGTTAATTTTGTACTTGTATGGATAGTGTTATTATACGCGAAAATTGCTTCATCCATAGTTTGAGTTATCGATGCTCTTGGATTTTGTGCATGAATTATCCTGATAAGTTCGGTTAGCGTAGAATGGAGCCTTTCTATGGGCGAATTTCCATTGGATGACTTAGCTGTAGTTATATGGAGATCGAATTTTAAGGTTTTTGCGAATTCTTTAAAAAGAACCGAGTTAAATTCTGTTGCGGAGTCCAATGTAATTAATTTGGGTATTCCTTCTCTACTAAAATAGGATAGGAATTTTTGTATCATTGTTTCCGTTTTCCGATTTGGAATCTCGAAAGCTGCTGCGTATTTTGAGAATTTGTCTAGGAGGGTGAAAAATGTTTTCCTGAAAGGGCAAATGTGTCGCCGTGGATTATTTCCATGGGACCATTTGGTGTTTGGGATAATTTAAACTTTACGTTAACTGGTTGTCGTTCGTATTTGCTCAAATTACAAATTTCGGATTTGTTAATTATATGCGTAATTTTTTGTTTCATTTGAGGAAAATAAAAATTCCGTTTAAGTTTCTCATAATTTTCCTGAACTCCCCTATGATAAGGTTTGTGTTCATTATTTATGGTAGATGTTTGTTCGGTCTCTAGTTCGAGATCGGTTTTCATATTTTGTACCCTAACAATTTTCTTAATATCACATATATGTGGATTATTTGCATATATTGATTGGATTTTACTGAAGGTATCGTCCTCGGTGTAGATGGCGGTAACTTTTTTATTGTTGGTGTAACTGTTTAGTATTATGTCTAAATCAATGTTTGAAAATTCTGCCTTTTTCACTGTATTACGCTGGTTTCGATTAAATAAAACTCTAACGTCTTCAGTTATTTCATTACAATTTTTATCTTTAGAGATAACTAATTGGTAGCGGAATTCATTTAGACTTGAATTGGATGTTGGTATTTGTTTGTTTGTTTGTACCACAGGGTCGTCACTCTGGGTATTTATATTATTTAGTTGAGATAGCACGCTAAAAAATGTGTTATCAATTTTTATTTTATTACCTTGAGTTATCTGCAGCTTCTCTAGGTTGTTTATTTCAGGAACAATGGGATTTTTATTGTAAGTAAACTGTTTACTTTCCAACTGCCTATTGATTTCAAGGCGTGAAAGGGCATCTGCATTAGTGTTGGCAGATCCTTTTTTATAAGAAATGGTGTAATCGTATTCTTCGAGTGCCAGTCGCCACCTGATTAGTTTTGAAGTTGGATCTTTGGCGTTAAAGAGCCAAAGAAGTGGTTTATGATCAGTGACGATATGGAATTTTCTACCATATAAGTAAGGGCGAAAATACTTTGTACCCCAGACTATGGCTAGACACTCTTTTTCGATGGTCGAATAGTTACACTCTGTTTTAGATAAAGTACGAGAGGCGTAAGCAATCGGAAGATTGTTGTTGTTAAAATTTTGGCTTAAGACAGCGCCTAACGCGTAGTTAGAAGCATCTGTTGTTAATGTAAACGCTTGAGTGAAGTCTGGATATCTCAATATTGGTTCAGATGTTAATAAATATTTACATGTTATTTGTGAACGTTAGTTCTTGATTTTCATCATAAAATAAATGTTGGAATTGTTTACATAACTTTAATATTAATTGTTTTTCCTCATTGTTTAGATTTTCCGTGTTGATCTTTGCTTCAAAGTCAACTTGCATAACTTTTTTGTTTGCAATGTGGAAATTTTTTTCGTGGAAATTGTCGAACTTAGTGACGTTTATTGGAGTCATGAGCTCGAATATTTCGTCTTCTTGTCCTAGATTAATAATTTCTACTATAGCTTCGTATGGGGAACATGTGTTGTAAATGCCTTCCTGTATATTTAGATTTTGTGAGAGCTTGCTGCTTTCAATATAAAAATTTCCTCTCTTGTTTGTTACCGGTATAGTTACCAATTGTTTAGAATTTGATTTTATCTTGATATGTGGTATTATTGATTTAAATTCCCTATGAATTTGAAGGTTATAGGTTGGTGTTTCCAACTGGTTTTGTTCGATATTTATTTTTGCATTCATAATTTGCAAATTTTCGTAGCCAATGAGTCCATCAAAAAAATCGTGAAACTTAAATAGGAAAAATTTCAGTTTCATTGGAATTTCTTTGAATTGCACTGTTACCATTTTATTCATTTCCGTTGAGGAAAATACAGACCGTACTTTAAATTGCACGTGCTGGTGATCGTCAAATAATTTTGAAAATCTTGGATTTATATAAGAATTGTCTGCCCCCGTATCTAGCAGAATTTTTAGAGTTTGGTTTTTTCTAGTGAGTAACAAAAAAGGAAGTTTATTTTGTTTATTTAATTTATTTAAGAAGTTAATGTCTGTTCCGAGGCATCTTGTAGAAAATCCTCATCATCTTAGTATTCTAAATTATTTACGTTTGGTTCTTGTTTAATATTTGTTCTCGGAAAGAATGTTTTCTGTTTACCCTGATAAGACGATTTATAATAAGGTTTATTATCAGACTTTGTTTCCGGTTTATTATTAGTGGTATCGGAATTTTGTTTTGTATAATTAACTGAAGTTTGGAAATTACGTGAGTTATAACTTTTTACCTGTGGTTTTTGTAATTGAATATTTTTTAATCTTAAGATGCTTTGTTCCTGTTGTATGAAATTAAAAGCCTCTTGCAAACCGCTTGGTTGTGAAGCCCTTAGCGAGTTACCTAAAGGATCAGGTAAATCTGCCATGAAGACTGTTAAACCAGTTAATTGGTGTTGTTCAATCAATATGCCCATTGTACGTTGATCTATTTCGGTTAATCGAACTTTGTTTGAAAGTAAGTTAATATGGCTTGAATTTTTTCGAAGAGTTTTTGAGGCTCTAAGTTAGCCTTTATTAATGAAAATAGTTCAAGTTGTAAGTTAGGTATGTTTCGATTATCAGCATATTTATGGACAAGATGTTGTCGTATTGGTTGCCACTCAGTGATTACACCATGTGTAGTTAATGATTGACTTGCACTATCGGTTATTTTATTTCGTATATTTTGGATTATAATTTTATAACTTGGTAATTCCTTAATAGGTTCAATTGCTTCTACCACTTGGTCTACTGAATCAAGAAAGTGAAACAATTCGTCTCTCTTGCCAGAAAAGGTTGGTAGATTTTTTGTAACTACATCTACTTTGTAGCTATCAAGAATTGCACTTTGTTTTTCTAACAATTTTTCCATTTTCAGTTTTCCGATATGGATTGGTTTTATAGTTTGATAACCAAGATTGTGTTGTTTCAAGAACCTTTCTAGTTTTTCGGTATCTATATCGAAAGACCCGCTGCTTCTAGATATTAAATAATTTTGAGACTCGTTTAATGAAGAGTTGGCGCGTGCGCCAGATTGTAATGATTCGTCAGATAAATTTTCCGAATCGGACATAGAATTTCACGAAATTATTTTTTTTATTTGTGCACTTGATTACACTATTTATATTATAACGGCAAGTCCCGATTTGAGGTTCTTGTCGGTTTTGAAATAAAGTCCCGATTTTAGGTTCTAAATTTCTATTACGCGCAAGAACAAGATATGTAGTTATTAATCGCGTAATAAATTTATTTTTTACAAATAGTTTTTTCTATTTGGGTCACTTTTTCACTTCACAAATTTCACAAATTTAATAAATATAGTGTTGGAAAGGTTTTTTAAAGGATAAAAAATATGCAAATTTTTAATTCACTTACCTCGCCAAAAGTATTATCGCTACTAATACTTTAAAGTTAAACATTCCCCAAGTTGATCACTCTCGATGAAGGTTTTATCACTGTTTCCACTATTTTATTATATCGAACAGCTTGCCACTGGTGAGTGCTATTACATTCGATTTATTTTGGTTTTATTTAGTTATATGTTCTAAACCAGTTGTATGGTAAAGATTTTATATACACTTTTTTTTTTTTTTTTTTATTCAACTGCGCCAGTTATGTTGTGGTTTAAGCAAAGAGTAATAAGACTACGTTGTTATTACCTTTATTGTGTTGTTTATTGAAAAGTATGAAAAAGTGTGAACAACGCAAGAAACATTCAAAATGGTTTTATAATATTTACTATTTGCATAGTTGCAAATTAATGAGATAAAGTATGAAATTATGCGCTAGCATATAAATAAGATAGTAAGTATGTAATATAATTCTAGTTATGTTGTTTTTACATATTACCGGCCAAAGTAATATAATTCTATATAATGCAATTATTGTTATTGTTGCTTTTACATATTACCGGCCAAATGTGGTGTTGACTTGGACTTTGGTATCGTTGATCTGGATTTAGGTATTTGTGGCATTACGGATGTTAACTATATATATAATATAATATATAATATCAATTAATTTACTTGCACTAAACGATTAATTTTAATTTTTATTGTATTATAAACTTTTTCTATGCGAACAAAACACGACTGTATCGCTTCGATATAACTCATAGACTGGAAAAGTTTTTAATAATTTTTCCTTTAATTGTGGTATTCAGTATTTCTTCCAAATAATTAGCGGGAGGTCCATCTTTTGATACAATTTCCAATGAATTGGTTGCGTTGCTATTTTGTGGTTCAATTGGAATGTCCTAAATTCAAAAAATCGTAAATATATGAACAAACTAAACGAAATGAATTTTTATTTTCTAATAATAAGTTAAAATGTTTAGTACAATAAACAACAGCTGTTATTAAGAGTACAAAGATCAACTTATACAAAATGTAAAGTTTTCTTCGCAGCAGTTTTAATGTCAGCAGTGCGATTTAATTTAATTCTAATATTTTTACCAAAAGTTTTATAGTCCTAGTGTTCAGTCGGGCAAAAATGATAAAAAATATCATGATATTTTTTATCAGCTTTTGCCATTAAACGCACTCATTTATCACAAAAAAAAACCAAGAATATTTTCGATTCTGGCTGTCAAAATTTGTGTACTTTATTTCTAATATTTTTGCGTTATGATTTTATATGGACAGGAGCAACATTTTGTTCAACTTTAATGTTTTATTTTCTTTAATGTTATCTATTGTATATTACACAATAATAGATTAAAAGCAATGAATGGATCGAATCAGTGTCTTGAATAAAATCAACAACAAATATTGTTTGTGTTTGATTTGTGTGTGTAGCTTATTTTCTGTGTTCACTGTTCTTGGCATTTTCGTCTTTTCGCATTTTTTGCTATGAAATCACGATCGTCAAAAAATTTTCCCATGTAATTTTTTTTAAAAATACCAGTCCATTGCATTTCCTCTGAATTATTGATTAGGTGACGTTGTGTGGTTAAAATTATTCGTGTATTCACGAATTGGGCGAGAATGTGATTTCCTTTACACTTATAAATGTAGCCTAAAAACAATTTGTGAAAGTTTTTAGCGCAATCAAATATCTGTAAATCTCCACTACGCGAATTATAATTGAATGCATGTTTAAATGAGTGAATACTGCCCGGGTTTGTTTTGTTAGCTAAGAAAAGATGTGACAATAGTTATATTGTGAAAGAGATTTAGGCATTATGACAGCGACAATAATGTTTTGACGTGCAAAATCGAATTATAATTATTTTTTCGATTTGGTTGTTCACTCGTTTTTGACATAAAGTTATACGGAGTGAAGTTAGGGTCACAAAAAATATCATGATAATTTTTATCATTTTGGTCGGACTGAACACGCTGAGTATATGGCAGGGTAATGAAACCCATAGTTTAATAAAGACAAACAAAACGAAGACGATTCAAGGTAACGCTTGCTATTGCATAATTATATAAATGTCAGTTGCATAATTATATAAAGTAAGCCTAAATTTGTGTGTCGCATGGAGGCTACGAGGGCATAGCAGTTCAAAATGTTGATCAAAAATCTGTATATTAAAACAACTTCAGCACACCCAGCAGTTACTAACATGATGGATAAAATCGAATCCAATATTATGAAAATGTTCAACACTATGCAATTTTCACAATAATATGCGTCTGAAATTAATACTGTTAGCCCCCATATTAAAAAATGACATTTTACGCCCTTTTTTAATAAGGAGGCTAACAGTAATAGTTTCAGACGCATATTACTGTTTCACGTTTCTTATAAGAAACAATTAGGCAGTAATTTTCAAACTTTTTAGGACTGTCAAAGTTATGTGGTACTGATTTAAATGCGTGATGCATTTGCTGGATAAACCCCAATCTCGAAAAAACGAGTCTGTAGCATTTTCTTTTTCCTTTAAAATATTGGTTACCATACCACCTTCACTTTCATATTCATCCTTCTTGTTTATGCTGATAAAAATTACCTCACAAAATGATTTTGAACACACAAGCACAACTATGTATTTAAAATAGTATCTATACGTTAATCGTAGTTAATTAGTCTGCTAATCTAAAGATTAAACTCATAAAATAAAAAATTTAACTATGTATTAAGAATCGAATTTATTTAATATAAAATTATACACCCTCGATGTTTATTCACATTAACGAAAACATGTTGAATAATCGTCAAACAAAATTTACTTGCAAAAATAGAACACAAAGTACAACGGGATATTTTTTGTTTTATGTTTTGAGAGAAAGAGAAATTACAAAATATAAATTCTATTTGTATGTTGTATTTTTCTTATTTATTGAAAATAAAAATTAGGTTTATAACTTTAGCAACAAATACAAACCATTCGTTCTATTCAAATAAATAATTTTATTGAAATTAAAAAAATATTTTTTAAATCATTTTACAAATATTTTATTAATTTTTAATATATTTTTATTATTTTCTAAAAGTAATATTTATTAATAAAAAATCGTTTTTAATTAAAAAAAAAAATTCTAACTTTTAGAAAATAAAATATAGTTTTTGTTAATTTTACAAGTCACAATTTTTCTCAGTGTAAATGCTAAGACACATGAATTTGAAGGACTTTTGGAATTCTTATATGATGTTTGGAACTAGGCCTGGATTTTTACAAAAATGATAGTTTCAGAACTAAAGTTTTTTGCAATACTGATTGGAAATGTCATTTCTTACCCTATTAAAGTTAGTCGCCTCCACCCGAAAAATATCGATAATGCAGATTCTCAAACTAATCAAACGAAAATGTCTGATTTCTGTCGGTAACATCCCAGCCAAAAATTTTGATGATGAAGATACAAATTTATGCCGGAAAGTAATTATTTATGTTAGAAATTTTTATTTTGTTGTTCTTAAAAACCAAAAAAATTTAATATAAGAAATTTTCATTCGAAACTATTATACCAACATATTTGGAAAATATTTTAAACAGAGTGCCTTCTAATGATTATAATTTCAAAAAAAATCAGGTTAATTTTCTTGTGGAGAGTCCGTTAAATTTCAATTCAATATATCGCACACGTAAAATTTGAAAATTCCAAAAAATTAACCGTTTAAAGTGCTCATACTTGAAAAAAATTTCATGTCGATTTTCATGTGGGAAGTCCAGGAAAATTCGATTGAATATATCGCACACACAACATTGGAAATTTTTTAAAAATTGACAGTTTAAAGTATCATGGCTGGAAATAGATTCAAATGAAAGGTCTTATTGATGTTCATATTTCATGTTGGGGGTCCTGGACTTCCAACATGAAAATTGATCTGAACTTTTTCCCAAGTGTGAGCATCATTAAAACCTTTCATTTTTTGAAAATTTTCTAATTTTTGGTATGCGATATATTCAATTTTTTTCCGGACTCCCTACAAGGAAATTGAGCTGAAATTTTAACCAGATGCGAGCATCAGTTTTGTAATAATTTTTTTTTGCATAATATACGTTAATGGAACAAAAACCATTTTTGATGGTTAACACCAAAATTATTTATCTGCTTTATCGACATTTTCGATCGATTATTTATATGAATCTGCCTTACTGACTTATACAAGCGAACATATCACCTTACTGAAGTTAGCAGAAAATTCAACCGAAATTTGCATTATCGACATATTTTAAGGGGAAAATAAAATAACTATTTAACAAAATGTTTAAAAATAAATAAGTAAATCGAATCGCCAAAATTGTTTTGCATATAAATTAAAATGTACTATGTAGTAAATTCTTAAGGTTATGGTATTATGTCTATTAAATTTTAAATATGTTATATATGAAAATATTGTTCATGAAAATTCGCGTAATTAACGTATTTCTTTTGTCATGTAAGCGTACTAAAATTTTAAAGTTCACACCGTAGTATGCAATAAATATCCCTATAAAATTTCAGTTCAAAGTTTATGTGGGATCATAGTTAAATTTCCAAAAATCCTACACTTTGTCTGAAATCTCTTTTTGATCCACATTCAAAAATTCGTGTAGCTCACATTAATCATATGTCGTGTAAGCGGGACATATTATTAGGCTCGAGCCTATCAACAGAATACCTGTGCAAAGTTTATGTGGGATCATAGTTAGATTTCCGAAAATCCTCAACCATGTCTGAAATCTCTTTTTCTCATGAAATGATCCACATTCAATAATTCGTGTAGCCCGCACTATTCATTTGTCGTATAAGCGGGATATCCCCGAGCCCAATAATATATCCCACTTAAACGACAAATGAATAGTGCGAGCTACACGAATTTTTGAATGTGGATCATTTCATGAGAGAAAAAGATTTCAGACATTGTTGAGGATTTTCGGAAATCTAACTATGACTCCACATAAACTTTGGCCTCAAACTTTGCACAGGTATTCTGTTTGTAGGCTCGGACCTTAGAATATATCCCGCTTACACGACAAATGAATAGTGCGGGCTATACACGAATTTTTGAATGTAGATCATTTCATGAGAAAACGAAATTTCATACATGGTTGAGGATTTTCGGGAATTTAACTATGAACCGACATAAACTTTAGCCTCAAAATTTGCACGAGCTAGAAGCTGTTAGTTAATTAGGTAGCTTTATCCAATGTATATAATATGTCGCAGAAACGATTTGAATATGATTTATTTTTATTTTTGAATATGATTTTAAATTAATTTGTTATAATATTTAGTTTATTTATTTTAAAAAAAACTTCTTTTTCGTTTCCTTCTATAATTTTGTAGGTAATGCAATTTTCTATTTAAATGTTTCCCGTAATGTCGATACTGCAGTTATTATATTATTGTTGATTTCTTCACAATATGTCAAAAAAGTAGTTTTTGTGCCGAAATTTCGGCTGAAACGCGATAATGCAGTTTTCATATTATTATGATTTACCTATCAATGTGTCGATAAAGTAGTTGTTGGACGAAATTTAGGTCGAAATGTCGATAATGCCCTGCTAATTTCAGTAGTATGAACATGTCATGTTGTTTTGAATCTCCATTACCGACATTTTCGGCTGATAATTTTAGTTGTTACAGCCGAATATGCATTATCGATAATTTTTGCTGGAGTGATTCGGCTAACTTTAACAGTAATTATTTCTAACATATTATTGGCAAATTTGAAGTGCAGAATTAATTTAAGAATAAAAAACATGGAATTAATTTTTTATGCACCCACCTTAAATTGGATTATATTTGTGTATTTGATTCCTACGTATACGCAGTGCTGCCAAGTAATTTATTTTCGTTTTTGTAGATCTGTAGAAAAATTTATTTTTTGATCCAAAAAATCTTTTTGATAAAAACCTTTAATTGAGTGAATTATTAAACAAGAATTTTTTGTCAGGTTTACGTAAATTTATTTAACACTTTTTTCAATTATTTCATTCAATTATATCACAATTCAATTTTTAACTTTTTTGGGAATTTAATGAATAAAAATAAATAATAATAATTATAAAATTTTTGACACTGTTAATCATTTTTTTCATAAAATCTTTTCCATGCGGTAAATAGCTTTATTTACGTATGAAAATTTCAGTTCATCTTTTGAAAATCGAGAAATCTGGTTTCTCACCATTCATCGTCAATTGTTTGATATTCGTCCGTTGAAATAATTTATGGGATTTCGAATTGTCTTTTTTCGAAGCATTCGAAACATGTCAAATCTCCTTAAAATTTGTAACTGTTTTTATTCTAAAAATAGCCAGCGGGTTTGGGAAGGGTAGAGCATTTTTGCGATTTGAAAGCGCTCTCAGGTCATTAAAAGTTCTGGCCGTTTAATATTATTCTGGATAAAGTTATAGATATCCCTAGTACAAGATTCTACATATTTCGGTAAAAAATTACAAACGTGATTTGCACACCATAAAAAGAAATATCGAGCACATTTAAAAACCACTAAAAAACCTAGACCCAATCCTTTTATAAAAGTGTGGCTCCTGAATTAATATAACCAGTCATTACGTTGCCCCCATCAGCTGCAAATCCAACTAAGTAAAGTTTGTAATTTACGAACCTCTACTTTCAGGGAAAATAAAAAAATTCGAGTATTGATTCCACGGGTATTCTGACAACCATACTCAAAAGTTTAGTGGTAGATTTATGCGTAGACTCATCAATTGAAATCGACAAATAATTAGATCGGACAGATCATCCGTTTGGGTACATCCAATTACATTTTTTACTAACTGCTGTGAAATAAGAGCTGCTTTATAAATGCCGAATCAGGAATGACTTTCTTGATTAATGGGACTAGATGATCTACAGTTATACGAAAGGAACATTATGTGCTCTGCGCAAACTCCGTTCAGTTAAATTTCGGCTTTGAATTTTTCGTTCAAATTTTGCTGTTGTTGTGCATTTGAACTACATTTGCTTTGGCTAAGTTTTACTGATTTTGCAAGCTTTCTAAGGTCGGTTCTGCCTCCTGCTGGTTTAAGTTCGATGCTGCATATTTTGCAGTAGATCAAAGAATTAGCCTATTGACTTAAAATTACAAAAGTTCCATTATATTAGGTGTGCAAGTAGAAATTCTGCATTCATCAGTGAAATTCAACTTTATTGAAAATATAATTATTACAAGGACTAACTATCGAATTATTCGCCATTCCTATATATGGTCTTTTGCCATTCATCAAGTAGATGATGAATGCCTTCGCAATAGAAACTTGATGGTTTCAAAGTAAAATAGTCATCCAGCTACTTTTTCACATCTTCAACTTTCGTAAACCGCTGGTCTTGCAAATATAATGACAACGATCTGAATAAGTGGTAATCATAGCAGGTTAAGTCTGAAGAATATGTCGCATGCTGTAAAACTTACCAGCCCAAAGAATCACTTAACTTGATCAATTGGGCCTGGTAATGTTCAGCTGTAATAGTTTCACCAGGTTGCAGAAGTTCCTACTAAATGACTCCTTTCCAATCCCACCAGACACCCAGTAACCACTTGGTAACACTTTCTTGAATGAATGGGTGGCCTGGATCAACCCATGGTTTTCTACATTTAGGATTATCGTACAAAATCCACTTTTCATAACCCTTAATGAGTTTGTAGAAGAAAATCATTCTTTTGTACCGAGAAAGCAACTTTATACAGATATCAACTTTAATGCAAAAGCTCAAAACCTTCTGAGGCGAGTTGCTATGCGGCGATATGCGTTCACCAGCTTTTCACCTTTCGAGACGAATTTCGAATAGCACCATCTCCTTAGCTAGAATTCTTCAATTAATTTATAGACCTAAACCCGACGTCTTCCGACTACTATTTTTAGCCGATCGTACCCCTCCTCAACCGAGTTTTGTATTCTTGAGAAATTGTCTACATGATTTTGGGATACAATGCAGAAATCTGAAAAGTATTGGGACCTACAGTTTCCAGAAGCACGCTTAGCGTCAAAAAGCTATATGGCCGAAATGGAAAATGGCTTTTCGGCCATTGGGAAATTTCGCATAATCCTGATCGGAATTAACGAGACGTTCCAATCACAAGCAACTTTTTACTGCTCAAAAAACATTTCCGAATAAGATGTCTTTGAAATTAGCCTCATTATACAAAATAATAATGGCACGATCTGGGCGCCAATTTTTCATTGAATAGAGAATAACTGTACAGTCTCTGCTGACAATATCAAAAATGTTTTTGCCCCTAATAAAATTAATTTATTATCTCCAAAATCTATCTCTATAAAAACAAAAAGCTCTTCGTTCACAAATTTTAATATTTCCGGAAAATTAAATTAAATTTCATTTAAACTTCTCGGCATTGTTGTGGCTTTTACTCAGCCAATTGTCTGCAAATATAATCCACAATCGAGATTGCACTCAACTATACATTCTTTTATTACTGGAGAAGGTCGCAACTCCGGTACTTTATCCAAACTTTTTACTTTTTCATTTGCCTTGAGACCATATTTTTCGGAAGCCAACGGATCGTGATTATGATCTGATGGTGCCTTTTTATGTGATGCTTTGCTTCTTCTAGTGTTGTAAGAAGCTAAGCTTTACACAAGAGATTTTTACGTTGATTTCCGCCCATCTTTTCGAGATGGTAAGCATGGTATAACCATCAAAGAATCGTTTTTTTGAATTTTGTTTTTTTTCGCCAATGACACATTCATTTTGTGACTTTTATTATTATTTAATTTTATTTGTTTGTTTTTATTAATTTATTTATAACAATTATAATTGATTAAAAACAATTATTTTTCAAACAATTTATAGGAACTGAATTTATTTAAACTGTATCGACTTACGGTTTTGAACTAAGGAGGGGACTTGTTCTATATGGTTTTGAACTAATCATTTGCCTCTGGTCTTTGAAGTTTCTTGAACCCTCCATGATTTTTTTTATTCCGTTCCCAGTTTTTTTTTCATTATCTCGGGAATTAGGCTGCCACAAAAATCATTATTCCAGCGTTGCCAAAAGTCTCGGATGTAGTGACCACAGGTCAGGTTCCCGCATGTAAAGCATTTTCTTTGACTTTTGATGTCATTTGGCTTCACGCACTTGATCGTCGCAGTTCTTCTTGACACCTGTGTTATTTTTCAGGCCCAGCTCTATTTTGGGAATCCCCGGCAACACATCATTCTTGAAAACTTCATTCGAATCTCGGCAACAATGGTCAGGGCAATCTGGCAACCTCTTTCCGTTGTTTGTGAGACGCGCTTCTCAAAACTAGGATCGACTTCTTTAATTTTACTTTCATCTTCTATCTTCATTTTTAATTCGAACTCTTCAACTCGGGCGTCCCATCGGTTTTAAATTACTTGCTCTCGTAACAAAAGACTTAATCACAAGCTAGGTTGTCTAGTTTATCTTTTATTCTCTCCATCTGAAATAGAAGCGTATTCATCATGGTTCCTAAATCTAGTGCTGGTTTTTGCTGCTCGGTAAACAGCGACTGTACAAAAATGGTTCTTTTTGTTTCACACTTCGATTCGCTTTCGCAAAGTTTTAACTACTTTTTGATAGGCTGGAAATTTTGGTATTTTGGTTCAACAAGCTTCATTCCTGTTGGTTCTGAAGACGGTGACGGTGACAATGGTCTTTCTCCGAAAGCATCCCAGTATGTCCAAGCTTCCTCGACTCACGACTCAACAACATATCCCTCAAAATTTTCGTTTAGAAATTTATTTCTACTAAGCTCATTTTTGCTGCTATTTGCAAAATCACACTTCCGACACAAAATGTTATGAATTTGAGGCGACCTTAATGGGTTCGTACTCCATTTTGCAAATAAAACAGTCAGAGATTTAAGTCACAACCTTTATTTCAATATACCTTTAAATTCTGCAGCAATTCATAAATTTCATTCGTTCACTGACGATTGTGGATGCAAGTTGGTGTAAATTGATTATATATAAAAAGATAAGTTTGAAATTATATAAAGCAATTTAAGTGCAAATTAAAATAATTTTGATTAATCTTCATTTTCACAATTAACAACGTCTTCATGCTTACGTCGTAAATTCGATTTAATGGAGACAGGCGTGTGGCAATTTGTGTGAATAATATAAATTTTTTTTGTTAAAAATCGTTATTTTGGAAAAAAATTGTATGGTTGCACTCAAACCGATGGCCTCAATTCCTTCAAAATATTACAAAAAACCTGCCCATTTTAATATAAAAAAATTATGCAAATTTTGAATCCGATAGGATTATATAAAGGGTCCCATAGATTCAAGGGGCGGACCTCTCGGGATCAAACAGCTAAATTTTCATCAGACGGACATCAATTTCGTATTTCTTAAACCCCGAGGTCCAACTCCTTAAAAAATATCGATAAGCAAGCGGCTGAATCAGATTGGTTGAATTGTGTGAAAATTTATAAGTAAGGATCCCTTGACTTCAGAGGACGGGCCCCTCGGATTCAAATACAACACCAATTTCATAAATCCTCTTTCCTAAACTAATTTCCGTGAAAAAATTAATAAATACTGATGTTTCAGGAACAATTTGTACTAAAGATCCTAAACTCAGGGGTCAGTCCCTTCCAAAATATCGTAAGTTAGTTCTAGAGATACAATTTATACATGATAAAATTTCATCACGATCGTTTAAGAGGCTGAATCTGATTAGATGAAAGGTGTCTTCGGATTCGAGCATGTCACTATTTTCATAAAAGCTCTTTCCTTAACTAATTCGCATAAAAATGATAATAATAATATATATATATATATATATATATATATATATATATATATATATATATATATATATATATAATAAAATTCTTCAGCCCTAAGGCCTCGAGGGCCCAACTGATTCAAAAACATCTTATGGTTGGTTTTTCAGGACATGCATGGTAAACATTTCAAGGCGATCGGTTGATTCACTGAAGCGCCCATTCGAAATAAACACCATGTGGACGCAAAGTAATAGGATTATAATTCGTTAAAATCTTGGCCACAATACTGGAATATTTCCTGAAAAATTCTATCTACAAACTAAGAGATTTTCAGGAAAATTCTCTCTGGAATTAACGTACAGTAAACGCTCGATTTAATGGAGTAATTGGAGTAGTCCGTTAAATCCGAATGTTCGTTAAATCCTAATGGAAAGTTTTTACATTTAATCGACTATAGATTTTGCACTTGTTCTGGAGTATGGCCACCTAGGACAGAACTCGTTTATCTCTTAACCGATTATAAAGGGATTTTGTTTGTTGGATAAACAGTTTTTAGAAGAAGTTGTGGAAAATGGCCAAGTGGGAAGGAGCTCAGGCGATTCTTAACTGATTATGTTGAGATTAAGTAAGTGGGATGGAAATGGGATTCTTAAATTATTATTTAATGAATTTCTGAAATATGGCCACCTGGGACGGAATTCGATCATGGGATTATTAAATGATTTTTTGAAGAAGTTCTGGAATATAACTACCTGTGGCGGAACTCGATCAATTCTTAACCGATTATGATGGGATAAGGTATGCTAGATGGAAATAAGGTTATTAAATGGTTTTTAGAAGAAGTTCTGGAATATGCCCACCTAGGACGGAACACGTTCAATTCCACTCGGGTATATTCTGGATTGAAATGGGATTCTTAATTGATTCTTGGAACAAATTCTTGAATACGGCTATCTGGGACGAAACTCGATTAATTCTTAACTGATTATGATGGGATTTGGTATTTTGGATGAAAATGGGATTGTTAAATAATTTTTGGAAGAAGTTCTGGAATATGACAATTAAGATTATGCGCTCTTGCATTGCAAGTACCTCAAAAGTGTAAAATTTTGCTTGGTTCTAAAGGTTCTGAAGATCTCATGATCTTAGTAGACAGCATATTCCACGTTCTCGTGAACAGTTTTCGAGGTCGTTGTTGATAAGAATAATATAAATTTATCCGAGCCCTTTGTGAAGTGTTTATAACGTGATTTTTGTGAGAGTAAGTAGTTGATAGATGTTAAGGCATCTTGCCTTACTAGAAACATGTTAGCATTACGAGCCGCATGCTTTAAGATAAATGCCTGTTTATTATCGAGTTCTGCCCTAGTTTAAATTACCGAGTTTCATGGCGATATTCCAGAATTTCTTAAACAAATCATTTAAGAGTTCTTTTTCCAATCGACATACCCAATCCCATCATAATCGGTTAAGAAATGACCGAGTCCTGTCCTTGGTGATCATATTCCAGAACTTCTTCCAAAAATCATTTAATAATCCCATTTTCATCCAACATACCCAATCCCATCAATAATCAGTTAAGAATTGGTTGAGTTCCGTTCCAGGTGGCCGTAATCCACAACTTCTTCCAAAAACCATTCAATAATCCCATTTCCATCCCGCTTACCCCATCCCATCATAATCGGTTGAGAATTGAACGAGTTCCGTCCCAGATGGCCATATTCGAGAACTTCTTCTAGAAACTGTTTATGAATCTCATTTCCACCCAACAAATAAAATCTCTTCATAATCGGTTAAGAGATAAACGAGTTCTATCCTAGGTGGCCATATTCCTGAACAAGTGCAAAATCTATAATTGATTTAATTTAAGAACTTTCGATTAGGATTTAACGGACATTCGGATTTAACGGCCCAATTAGTCCGTTAAATCGAGGCTTTTCTGTATCTCACATTTAGGAAAACACGAAAAAATCATATCTTTGCAACCTAGCAGAATTGGAAGGCTCCGAGCAAAATGTTTACATGTAATTCATTTTGAACCAAAAATAATATTTTAATTTGACATGTAAAAAGTATTAAGTTGTCGGATCAGAGCTATATGGTTTTGAGATTGGCTGACCCTTACGTCACTTTTCGCCACAAATGAACAAAATTGCATTGCTATTTTTCTTATAATAAAAGTTGGGGATAACTTCACAATAAAGTTAGAGGTATATAATTATGTTGGTGTTGCCTGATAGTTTTTTTTAATTTCGGGGATAGAATCCGGGGTTAACTTCACATACGTCTGGAATTATCTCATTTTAGTTATTTGACACAGACATTATTTGTCTCACAGACAATTCACGGGATCTCGTTCATGAAGTGTCTCATATTGCCTGTGAGGCGAGATTCAAACAACTATATCCAGATTATTACAGATAGAATTCAAACTTCAAACGGCTATACCCATAAACCATAAATTAAAATTTCGGGCTGAAAGTTCTAGCCAGCTTTGTAGTTTTCAGCTTAGGTTTGGGCTATCTAGAGATTTTCAAAGAATTGCAGGCATAATTTAAAAATAAATGAAATTTATATTTATAATTTCGGGCTAAATGGTCTAAATGTTATAACACATTATCATGACACATTTACTGTCGCGATGGTGATACTTTTTCGGGCTGGATACACAATTTTCTCGATAATTGTAATTTAGTTAGTGCTCCATATAAATGTAGAGTTTAGGTCTGACTAGGCTATCAAGCAATACTAATATATATTAAAAATACATAAAAGTAATTTTAAAAATTTTGGCTGAATGTTATTAATGTCATGACGTTGTATCGTGATACTGTTTACTGTCGCGATAGTGACTTTTTTCGGGCTGGATAGTTAACTCTCACGATAGTGATAGTTTAGTGTTGCCATCGCGCTTTTCGGGTTGAGTATCGTGCAAGTTTCATAAACATGATTCGGACTCAGGTACTTTCGGCAAAGAAAATTCAATTGAACAAGTTTGAAACACGTATAAACGAGGCAGTCATTTATTAACTACATCTATCTGGCGTATCTAGGTCAAACATGACCAAACGGATATCACGAATTTCCTATTAAATATCCAGCATTTTGTTATCATCGTCTATCATCGCAACTAAAATCCTACCAGAAAAAAAACGAAAAGAGTAAAATGTCTGCAGCTGTATTGTAAATCGGATAATCCTGAATATTTTATCCAGGTAATCTACTCGAGAGTAATGTAATAGAACTAAATTTTACCAACAAAAACAAACAAACAATTTGGTAGCATATTTTCGTTTCCGGAAAATATGTTTTCCCTAAATTTATTTTATCTAAATATCATCTGGGTATTATACCATGGTTAAATGGACATACAAATCCGTATTTGGCCAGAGCTTTTTTGTGGTTTTTGCGGAATACAATTTTCTGAAATTTCCGGGATAATAATTCTAAATTTATATCCAAAAAATGTATTCAATATTCTGAGTGTTGGGTACAGTGGATGGGTTATTTATTTGTTATGGAATAATCGATAAACCAATAAGAAACTTACGTGTATACTGGTAGAAGGCAACTTTTAATTATATACACACAACAAAAACAACAACAACAACACAAAATTGGATATAAAAAAACAATAAAATTTATATTTTAATTTACATCCCAACCGTACATACACACACATCTATAACGTCTTAAGGTTGGATATAATTTACCGTCGTCGCCATAATCATACCATCATATCCTTATCAACATTTTTTTTTTGTTTTTCTGGTATCTTGTACATTATATCGTCGGTACATCCTCGTACGGTGTGTCTGCAGAATGAAATAAAACAAAAGTAAAAATCTTGTACTTCTTGGGAAATTTATCTGGTTTCGTGTTTTGTTGTTGTACATAAAATATACTTATTTTGTTGGTTATGGAGGATTTCTTTACGGTATAATTTTTCCAATCTTGCTTATCACACTGACATCAGTCATAATTAATTAAATTTTAATTAGAGAAATTTTATTTATATTCTCGTAGGTATGTATAAATTATATATGTACATGTGTATGTAGTATATATAGGATAGACGAAAATTAAGAAAATGACATTTAAAAAAATAATAAAATGACAAAAATGGAAATTTTAATTTTTCTCATAAATAAGTAAATTGTTCCATTTTTAAATAAATGTGTCGTCATGATTTCACCGTCTTAATATTATAATGTAAGAAGATTTTATATTTTGCATTTTTTTTTTTCTATCTGATTAATTAAACGCTACGAACAACAACGACAACAAAAAGATGTACGACGTTTTAAAGAATATAATCCGCATGTTGTGATATGCGTTCTGTATACCGCTATAAATAAACAAGCAGTGATAAATTAGATTTTCTTCGCACACAAATCTTATTTGACGTATACAAATCAGCTAGATCATTTTCGTTTTGTTTTGGATTATGTAGGTGTTTTGTTAATCACGGTACAAATTTGTTTAGAAATCATATGCACGCATGTTGGAAGAAAGTTTAAATATTTAATGTACTTGTAATCTTTTAATTTATTAAATTGCACGGTTTAGTGATAAATGTTTGATTTTTAGCATATAGAGAAAATATAAGGGTAAATATGCTTTGGCCAACATCCGTCTTCCTTACGATGTGAAGTTATCCCTGAGAAACTTCTCCGGAATCAAAAAATAATAATCAGGCAACACTAACATAATTATATTCCTCTAACCCTTGCGTGAAGTTAGGGTTATACCCAACCCATTTTATATTATATTTTATTCCATAGTCACTTCAAATGTGAAGTTAGTCTTGAATCATGTAATTCTCTAATCGAGTATTCGTCTTCTGTGATATCTGAATGTAAATTAGATGTTAGTAAATTCTCGGAACATTCTATGGACTGCCTTCCCTTTCAAATACATAATTCGGTTTCATCAACACTAGAACCTCTTATGCAATTGTTAACATCCATTTTAATATAATTAGTTTTGTCACATTCTGTATTTTGCAGTTTGAGAAATAAAACTCCCGTTTCGCCCCAACAAATGAATACGAAGATGATATTTAAACTGTAACGCGGAATGATCATAGAGACCTCATTTTGCCCTCATAACACCAAAAAACATTTGCAACCGATCTTGGTCAAATCGGTATGTCAGTATATAACTAATTTTATATTCTTCTTTTAGGTCTACGAATAGCATTTTTAATGCATTGATGTTTGTGGTTATGCATTTTTGAAATGGCAACAGGTTTTTATTACTTCCGATCCGCATTCACCTATATTATTCTCCATGGTGTTTAATACTTCCTCGAGTTACGGCATTGCCAATCCGTAAGCGGCCATTTTAGGGCGATAGTCAATTGTGAGAACCCTATAGAGTTAAATATGTCAAACCAGTCATTAACCTAAAATAAATTAAGCTAATAATTTAAAAGACTAACAAATTATCAAAATATAATTTACCTGTTTAAGCAAATTTGCTAGTTTATGCTATAGTATATTTTGTATTACCCAAACTATCTATTCTGAGCGCAAGAATTTGTGTGCGAGAATAATTAGGTTGCAAATTTTACTTTTTGTCTTTGTGCACCTTTTACATTCAGATAATTTAGAGATAATAGACTGAAGAATTTCAATTCACTTTTAGATTGGTTTTCGAGCAGTTCATTCAGTGGTTCTTTTATCAATAAATTGTTATTGAGTAAGAATTCAGAATCCGAAAAATGATTCCTCAAATAGTGTTCGCCTCAAATCGACTCAAATTTATCTTACCGTCATACCGGTAAATCATCTCTAAAATACCGGTATTTCAGCAAATATTAGAGTTTTAATAACACGCCAGCATGCTTAAATTCTATTGATCGGACTATTAAATATACTAGCGGAAGCACAAGCACCATACGCAATCATTTAAAGAGCCAACACCACATAAAAATAATAAAAAGAAAAACAAATCAACAGACAGGCTCTACAAGTGAAGCCGCCGATTTCAGTAGTTTCACACATTCAAGATATATACCAATAACAAAATAATTTAAAGAAACTGTTGACAATAATTTACAAGCCGTAATCGCTCGTGTAACTGCACGTGGTTGCATGTCTTTTAATAGAATTTGCACATCTTATGATTTGCAACAATTACTAAAACATAATTGATATACAAACATTCCGATGTCGCCAAATACAGTAAAAAAATGGTCCGTACAAACTACATTGAAAAAAGAAAAGTCTTTAAGAATAAACCAAGGTGAAGCTTATATGTAACACTACTTCCGATGAGTGAGCATCAATAAAAAATCATCGTTTTATGAATGTAAATGTACATGCTCACAATTCATTTTTATAAATGTGTTACCAATCTCAATACTAAACTAACCGAATTTGGTATTTCGCTCAAAAGCGTAACTTCGGCATACTTAAAGTGGTATACAAAAGAGACGATTTTGTGGAAGAAAAAAGTTTAATGGAACAACCGAAGATTTCGAAATAATAAATGAAAATCGACGGCGAGACCCGTTGGAACGGCCTTCTGATTATGTTGGAGCGATTTTATTATTAAAAATATGCATCTGTAAACATTTGATTGACATCGAGCCTGAGATATTCTTACAGGACCTAAATTTCAATTATTGTCAACTGAAATAACAGCCTTGTTGCTAATAAAAACAGCTGAACAGGCATCAGGTCGTAAGGATGTAAATCTTTACATTGCGGATATTTCGTTATAGTTCTAGTTCGATGAATTAACTACAAAGGGGAGGAACTAAAAGAGGCTCTTATTTTTAAAATCATATAAAGACATACAGTTTATTACGATGTGTTTTATCTCTTTGAGTCAAATATTTCAAATGGATTAATTGGAAATTTTGGAATATTTAGCAAAACTTTTAAGAACATGATTTCTAAAAACATTGTTGAGATGCTTCGAAAATTTCCCTACAATATTACATATTTTGCTTACAAAAAATTGGAATTTGAAAGTACAATACTTAACACGCTAAATCACGAAATCCCATAGAGTGCTGTATAGGCATTTTAAAAAACTCGTTCCGATGTTTGTTAGGGGAGAGAGTACTGCGTTATGAGCCTGTAAAAGTAGTGAAAATGGTAAATGTTTGCGCAGCTATTTACAATATCTGCTCAATTAATAAATTAGACATGATAAATTAATCGCGGCCTGACGAGACGGATGAAATAATTTATGAAACTGACTTCCAGTATGAAGATCAGTCCGAGTATGAAAGTGCAGTTCGAATTCGAAACTGCATTCGAAATTTATTGTTCATTTTCTTTTAATTTTCTGAAATAAATTTTTTAATAAAAGCAATCTTATACTATTATTACTTACTTATTGTACTCGAAAAATTAAATTTTAATTAAATTCAAATTGGTGAAAAGCTTAAATTACATATTATCATATTGAAACCGTGATAGTCACTCCCCCTCAAGTTTGAGACGCTTAGCGTTAATTTCATTTCCGTCTCGCAATACGCTTTGCAAGGAACAAAGGAAACTCTTCCATTTTTTTGCCTTGCTCTCGCAATTCTTAATATATTTTCCTCGTTATGCTCTTTCGACGTCGCTGTACTCAGTGTGTTGTGGCCGCTGTAGTGCTACCAAAAGCTTCCTCAGTTCGTTCTTGAGTTTCTGTTTGTATTTCTTCGATCCTACACCTGTTAGATACAATAATTGTTTATTAGTATGATTTCATTAACTTAATGATTTAAGTTTAATAATTATTCATTATATTTTAGACAAGTAACCTACCTTTTTCCAAAAGTCCCGGTGTTCCTCCAAATATTTTAACATGACCTTAAATTGCTTTGTGGTGGTAATTTTTTTTTTTGGCTGGATTAGAAAAACAATACAAATTTTAGGTTATGTCACTTTAAAATAAAAACTCAAAATAAATTTATTAATTTATTTTTCCTTAAATAATATTTATATTTTTATTTATAAATTGGTACACGCGACATTTACCTACTCATTTTAACGTCACTTAATTAAATTTAAATTATTGTTTTAGTGTATCACATTAAATTTATCACATATTTTATCGAACTTTTTGCCCGTTCGACCAGCAAGCGAGGACTCCGAACGAGCATTTTCTGCTGCTGGAATAATTGAAACAAAGTTAAAATCCAGATTGAGCAACGATGTCTTAAATATGACGTTTTTTGCGAGCACACCGAGCAGAAAGATTTAGAGATCAACAATAGAGAAATCAACAATCTTAATATTCAGAAATTTTTCTGAACTTAAGTTGAAATGTTTATTAACAGTAATGAAATGTTGTTCTGTTTTTCAATGAAGTAAATATGTACAATTTTTGAAATAAAACATATTTAGTTATTTTGTTTGAATTTTCATTATGTAGGATGTGGGCCAATCCTAAAATAAATCTAGGGTAAATGCCGTTTTTAACAGTGTATGCGGTAAATTGAAATACTTGATTGATTGATTGATTGATTAGAATGTAAGGCCAAGACTAAGCAAGGATCCCGGATACGCCGGGCCTACCGTACACCCCTTTTACATATAACAAGATGGAGGGATAGGAAAGGTTGTTAGGTATGATAGACTTGACCCGGTTACAGACACCTAAGTAGTCAATAGTTAGTAAAGCACAAGACGGCACAATTATTTTTGTTTTTCGGGATATAAATAATCAGCAGTCAACATCCTAAAAAGTTATTGATTAATTAGTAACTGTCCTGAAATAAAATTTCATTATTATGAGGAATTAAATTTTATTTAATACCATTTCCTCCGCCATCCCCTCCCAAAAAAAAAAAAAAAAAAAATGAAGCAGTCAATGTCGCGACGCCGGGCCCGCCACACCTCTTTATTATAGCATCTTAAAAAATTGACAATTAATAATGTTGGCATCTTAATGGTCAATTTCCTGTAATAAAATGTCATTATTATGCGTTAGAGATTCCTTATTTTGTACAATATAATTAAATTATTCTTGAATAGAATAAATGTAATGTTATGATTATTATAACTAAATTAATTATAATTTGATTATCGTAAAACAAATAAAATACAACAAATCGAATCCAAATATTGTAGTATCAAACGGATGGATCCCCTCTTCAACCGATAACCTTACCATCCCTAATAAACCAATATGTTTATTAATAAAAATAAAAATGAAACAAAGACATCTGTTTTCAAAAATAGCTAATCTGGAATCTATAAGGTAATATATAAATAATGAATGTGTCACAGGTTAAGAATCTCCAATACCTAAACAAATTAACACATTATAATTTATTCCCAATCAGAATTAAATAAAACTATTAAGCTAATCAGGAATCTGTAAGATGATTGAATTAGTAATAAGTAGCTATTAGCAAATAATCTAATTAAAGAAGTGCCATGATCCCAAAAATACAAAAAAACATCTCTGTATCAATATTTGTTTGATTATAAATTTTATTGTGTAACCTCCAAGCCAAAAAATAAATCAACCCATAAAGTTTTCCTCCACCGACACTTCAATGTTACATATAACCATAGTCATTTAATCTATTAAAATAATATTTGTAACCCAATTGTCGTGGGACAAATTAAATCTTAAATATATAATTAAATTAAATTAAAATAAGAAAAATTACAAATAAATTGTAATTACAATTCGACCTATAATTAAAAATTTGTTATCTGGTTAATAGTGGAAATCTATTATATTCCTAGCGACGGCAATTGTCACTTCAATGCAGTTCTTGAAGCAAACTAACTTCGATCTGAAACCATGAATGGCGGTTAACAAATACGATCAATTTGGAAGCTTTATACCCAGTAAAACCTATTGAAAGAGCTTATAAAGAATGAAATTCTTAATTACAGAATATATATCTAAACCAACTCAACCCGGGATTAAAACGTTTATGTACAAATTATAATTTATTAATTTCTAATAATAAAACTCAGTATTGATAGCTGTCCAATCTGGAAACTATAAATAAATAAAATATAGTATTAATGTTCATTATCTCAGACGGCTTAAGAATCTTAAAATATTTAGAAATTTTAACACTTTAAAATGTATTATTATTAGTAGGAAGTCAAAATACGACCAAGTAGAAGCCGGACAAAATACACGGCTTGTACGTATGCAGGCCCAAATTGCACGAATGCAGACCCCACTCATTCACAACTCGCACATGTGACGGAGAAACAAACCCTCCAGTCACCCGAACACAAACTCCGTCCATCCGTCCTGCATTCTGATAAAGTACCCCTTACCCTCTAGCGAATCTTCACTCAGAACTTCACCATTCTAAGGTACGACGTCCCTAATCCGATGACTATAGTACAATAGAGAAGAAAAACAAACGAAATTACCATTCTTCATACGATACACTCCAACCAGACTAAAAAAGACACCACCACAGAAAATGGCAAGTCTCCAAACGAAAACCACCCCAAAAACAAAAATCAATTCACCAAATATATGATATACAAACAAAGTCAATGCCCAAGTGTATGCGGTAAATTGAAATACTGTACTAAAAAGCAGGGTAAAGCGAAGACACAAAAGGTAAATAGTAGTGGTTTTTGTTTTTTGCTAAACAAATCATGTGTTCATATGGCGGCCATGTTTCCAGTGGCACTATTCTGGTAATTCCCCGGGAAACTGGGGAAATAATTTACATATACTATTTAAATAATTTTTTTCTGGCCTACTTAGGTAAAAGTTTAGTGGCAATTTTTTTGAAAAAAAATTAAAATTGGGAAAAACTTTCCCTGATAATTTTGCTATGGAAAAATCATTCCCAATTTACAAATATTTACATCAAACTTTTTTTTCTCAGAAGGGCGGAAAAAACTGATTTATGGGCTAGTTATATAGCCGAAAACGAAACGGAGCGACACGAAGCGAACGAATTGAATACATGGAAACATACTAAACCAATTATATAGAAGAAACGTACGGAGAAATTGATTCAATTCAATTTGCTTTCGTTTCGTCTTTGCGGTTATACATTATCGGTTATGTTTTTTTTTTGTTATCCTTAGTAGCACTTATGTCAAATTGTCAAAATATTTTATATATTGTATAAATTTACATATTTTGTGTATTTCTATTTAGTTTGCCAAATATAAAATGGATTTTCCACGTTAGTTTTGATATACACGAGAAGTAAACTACAAATAAAATAAAATTAAAAACAAATATGAAAATTTCAAAACCGTTTCAACAATTCGTTTATATAACCATATCTCTTTCGTCTTTCGTTTCGTTTCATTTCAGTTCGTTTCGTTTTCGTCTATATAACTAGCCCTTTATAGATAAAACCCATGTAAAATCTTTCCCCAGTTCCCTATTCACAGGAAATTACCAGAATAGTGCCACAGACATAATTTTTTTATATTCACTAGCATTTCCCATGAAATAAAAGTGCACTTGTATATTTATGAACACAGTTTTATTTGTTAAAATTATTATTTATTTTTTCAATAAGTTTATTGTGTATATTACGCAACAAATTTGAGCAAATATACAATTTAAATTTATTCGCATAAACAATACGAATAATTGAAACAACAACAATAAAATTTATGACATTAGTTTGTGTACCTACATACAACTTTTTGTTTATTCCTAGGAACCATTCCTAGGAACCCTTTAAGCCCCATTTATTTAATTTTATTTATTAGAGAATTGGTACGATTTGAAAAGTAATTTATACTAAAATTTCAATTTACTGTACTAATCGATTTACATGAGAATTGGCCGACAGCCGTAATCATATATTTAGATTTTCGGTAAATTATCGGTAAATCGACTTTTCATAAATTATTTACTATTTACCGGTTTTGAAAAAGTCGATAAATTTGCGAAGCCTAACCACAAGGATTAACAAAATAAGGCTATTTATGCTATAATGGATTAAATCCATTTTTAGCATCACTGTTAACTTTTGTCACTTATAAAATTGAATTTAATTGCTTCAAAAAAACACTTGTAAAATTTGCTTAAGTATACCCAAAACAATGTCTGTCACAAAACATTGTATGCCGCTTATATCCCTTTAGTGATTTACTAACACAATTGTGCGGGTAGGGCAAAAGTACCATGTCAAAAATTTAGTTTTGTATGTTTTTTGAACCAATTTACACATTTGTGAATTCCTTTTTACCTTATTTTCGTCCGAAAAAAAGACTATATCTATACACACAATTGTGTTGGTTTTACTTCAAATCAAGCGAAATTTTCTATCAACAACGCCATTAAATACGTAGGTTTTTTACTCACACATTTGTGTGGGTTGGACTAAAACTGAGCCAATTTTTTTGTTTTCTTGGTTGATAAAGGGATATACCTCTTACTCGAAAATCGTATTAAAGAAAATGTAAAGTAGGAGCCGCACTGGAACCTAAACAATTCCGAAAATTATTCGAAATCGTTTTTTTTTCCAAAAAACATAGGATAGAGAGAAAGATATTCAAAATTGTTAATTTTTTAAATCAATATTTAATAAATAAAACACTGCTGCCTATTAAAAAAAAAAAAAATTAAAATTTTTTTCGTATTTTTCCCTTGAAATATGAAGTCCATATCTGTAATGAACAACATGCCAAAGCCAAAAACAAATGGAAAATGCGACATAAATATTAAACGTAAATAAAAATAAACAAATATCGCAATGCATCCATTTTGTCAAGTGTATGTCAAGTGTTTTTTTTTGTAGTCTAGCTGAACTAATTTGATTTTGATTTCCGAAAATTCGGAATTCTAATTCTTCTTCTCGAAACTTCGGATACATTTCTGCTTTCTCTATTGCACATTAGATACGATTTTTTTTTAGTTTTGCTTTTCATGCCACAGTTTTTTATGTATACCGTATAAGTTATGTAATATATTTATTTTGTTGTGTAGTCGACACTGCTGCGGTGCGTTTTTTTTCAGAACTAGAGACAATTTGCGAAATAACGCATGCTACGCGAAATGCATGTGTTTTATTTCATATAAAGTAGTTGATTCGAAATTCTCTGCATGCGAAATTTCGCCCTTCTGTTTCCAGCATTAAGCTTAGTACTCAGTTCAAAGTGAAATGAAATTTTATCGCGGTCTCCCAAAATCTATATATTTTCACATGAAACAGAAATGATTTTTTTTTTGGGGGAATTTAATTTTTTTGGTGTGCAGCTTTATAAACAAACGTGAATTTGATTTTTACAAAAATTCATATCCAGATAATATCGATATTGTGAGGCAAAGTGTGGGAGATAATCCGAAACAATCAAACACGCTGGCCAATCACTTGAATGAGGCATTTCAATCAAGGACCAGTTTGTTGCGAATTATGCACAAAGACTTGAATTCCAATTAACAAGATCCAATTAACACAAAAAATCAAGCTAATTGATACCATCATAAAAAAATGGATTTGTTCACCGATTGGCTCTTAAAGCACCATGACCAATTTTCATCAAAAATTATCTTCAGCGATGAAATGCATTTCACGTTGAGTAGGACGGTACACAAGCAAAATCGTCGCATTTAGGCATATGACAATCCATGTGAATCGAAGTGCAACCATTACATCTTCAAAAGGTGACTGTTTGGTGTGCTTTGTGGTCAAAAGGCAACATCGTACCTTATGTTTTTGAAACTGAGGACGGAAACGCGGTTATCATCAATTTTACGCGATACCATTCAATGATAACGGATGTTTTTTGCCCCAGCTTGATAGAATCGACTTGGTTGAGAATATTAAAGAATTGCAAAGGTTCTTCGAAAATCGCTCACAAGATCATGCGATTAACCGCATTAGATTACTTTTTATTTGGATTTTTGAAAAGCAAAGTATACGTTGATAGTCTAGCCTTTCATACATAAATGGCATCGATAAACCTTCAAAATAATTTACCCAACTTGACTCAAAAATAAATATTTATAGTTTTAGTTTGCTACAAATATTTTACTGTGTAAAGCACTCATAAGAATTCTAACAACTGTAGATTGTTATCTACCTTCAAAAGGAAGGTCATTCGTTCAATCTTTGGTCGCGAATTAAGGTCGCGAACGACGAATATCTTATTCGTATGAACCCGAGATTAAGCAACTTCTTGGAGGTTGCGATACTATGGGACTTTTCAAATCCAATTGAGTTAGATGGCTCGGCCACGTTAAGGGGTCCCCACGACAACGGATAACCAATAAAGTGTTCCATCAACAACCAGCAAGTGTGCGTTGTAGAGGAAGGTCCCTATTCCGCTGGC
Source organism: Nephrotoma appendiculata (assembly GCA_947310385.1). Taxonomy (NCBI): domain Eukaryota; kingdom Metazoa; phylum Arthropoda; class Insecta; order Diptera; family Tipulidae; genus Nephrotoma; species Nephrotoma appendiculata. Next base: position 260,758,739 of record OX371224.1, read on the forward strand.
GTGACGACGTCGAACAAGATATACTCGTATTACGATGTCGAAACTGGAGGATGGACCAGAGCGATGGACCGAAATGAGAAGCAAGAGAGAGAGAAGGAGAGTTTAAGTTTTTCGTTTATTTTCCAGAAACGCCTGCTGATCCTGCAATAATTTGGTCAATTGTTTATCCAGATCAAATGGTTGAAAAAACATATTAAACAAATTCTTAGTGGGCAACACTTATTGATAGTGATCATCACTCTAAGTTTTTAATTCTGCAGGAACCTATCACGCTCAATTAAGACTTCGAAAAGCGAATCAACATGAACTCATCGGTCAACTGCCATTGTGTGTCAAGTAAATCCCAGTGTACTAATCTCATCACGAATATTAGCACTAATACCTTCCTAGCATCCTTAAAGCGTCATTATTATGCCATTCGCGGAATCCTTAGCGACTTATATTGTGATAACGAAAATTAAAGCAATCAAACCAATTATGTATATTCAGTTGGTGCAACAACAAATACAATAGCACTTTCTTTCTTCTTACATTTAATCATTTATAGAGAGCTATTCGCAATTTCAATTATTTATGTATTAAGAAGCAATCCCAAAAATTATTTATTTATTTATTACCAACTGTATACTTATATACAATCTGATTACAATTTGAATTATACATTAATATATACTAAGAATTTAATTTAAAAAAAAGTTAAATTAACAAACATGAAAAATTACCAATAATTTAAGAGAACATTAGACATTAAATTCTTAAATGCATAGATTAAAGTCCAAAGCCGATCGAACTTTATTGAAAGAAACAAAGATTGATAAACAGGTTCATATTAACCGTAGTTATGCCTACTATAAGGCAGCTTAATTTGGAAATCTCTAACGAAAAGGGTCCGTAACGGAGTATATAGTATATATCGTACACCAAAATCTCAGGACAATCAATTTTAGACACCAACAAGTCTCTAACCAATAATGCGCCAATTTCGATTCTGCAGATAAAGAGCTGCTCAATATTTATTAATTTACATCTACCTTGATACGGTGGAAGTATAAAAGCGGGTATAGGTTCCTATCTCTGGGCAATATTCGCAGAGAAAACCTTTTCTATTCGGTTCGAACAGTTACCATAAAACGGATTCCAAATTGCTGCACCATATTCCAACAACGAACACACAAACGAGATATACAATATGTTAATATAATAAGGATCTTGAAAATCCCGCGAAAACCTTTTAATATACCCAATATAGAATTCGCTTTAGAAATGCAAACATCTATGTGCTTATTGAACGATAAGTTCGACGTAAATGTTTATTCCTAGATTCATAAACGTATCAACATTATCAATAATACAGCTATCCAGCAAAAAATCAAAACTAGCGAGCGTGATTGCACGGGTAAAATGGATTGTTTTACATTTGGAAATGTTTAGGGTCAAATTCTGAGCTGTGCACCACATACTGAAATTATTTAAGTCAGATTGGAAGTCTCTTGCGTCATTGGTGCATGAAATGGTTTTAAAAATTTTAATGTCGTCGGCATAGATGAGGATTTCGGAATAATTCAAACAATCAACCATGTCATTGATGAATAGTATGAAAATCATAGGGCTCAAATGACTACCTTGAGGGACTCCCGAAGTGACATCAATAACTCTGGACGTGAAACCACCAATCTTTACTATCTTTGTTATCTGATCCAGTGCAGTGGGAGAAAACTACAATGCAAGGAATCAAGTTTCTTCAACAGCAAGTCATGATCAATCTTATCAAAGGCCTTACAGAAATCAGTGTAAACAACCTCCACAATTTTACCTCTATGTAAGGCATTAGATACACAATTTGTAAGCAAGAGTAAGTTAGTAACGGGTCCCATTTGAAACGCGATATTTTAAAACGAGATATGACAAAACGCGATATTTCAAAACGCGATAATTCAAAACGCGATACGGTACAAAACGCGATATGGAACAAAACGCGATATTTCAAAACGCGATAAAGTACAAAACGCGATATGGTACAAAACGAGAGTTTAGGATCGGGTTATATCAGGCGGGTGAATGGAAAATTTAATTTCAGTTTATAGGAATTTAAAAATCGATAGGGGCGAGAGTATATAGGACCGGTATCAATCGGGTCGCTACGCCCCCGTCGCTTCGCAATGGACATTCTGTACCATAACACGTTTTGACATATCACGTTTTGAAATATCGCGTTTTGAAATATCGCAATTTTGTACCATATTGCGTTTTGTACCATATCGCGTTTTGAAATATCGCATTTTGAAATATCGCGTTTCAAGCGGATCCGGTTAGTAACAGTTGATCTGCCTGGAAAGAAACCATGCTGTTTTGGAGTAAATAAAAGTTTTCACGTGAAAGAGTAATTGATGTTTAACAAGTTTTTTTAAACAACTGAAAACGACTGAAATTATACAAATACTCCAATAGTTGAAAATAGGTTTAATAAGCGATTGCTTCCAAAGAGTAGGGAAATATCCCTCTTTTAAGAGTCAATTTTAAAAATAAAGGCGGTAACGAATCAAAGCCGGCACTATGGTTAATGTCAAGATTTGACACTTCCGATAAGATTGTATCAATTCCCATCCGAAACATTGAACATTTCTTATTACTAGTGACATTATTCAAGCTGCTAAAATTAGAACCTGAATCTGCATTATAAACATTCTCAAAGAATACAGTAAACAAATTAACCTTATCTAGAATGTTATCACAGAATCGGTCTTTCAAATACATTGTGGGAGGGTAACCATCAGATTTTCTTTTATAGTTAACAAAATGCCAAAAGTGATTGGGTTTCGATTTAGTTTGTGATTCCACCTCCAAAACATAATTACTGTAAAGAAATCGGTTAAGAAATATTACTTTTTACGTAAGACCTTAAATGAGTTGTAATTTACTGTATTAGGAGATAGCTTATAAAGTTTATGAGTCTTATCCTTTCTATTTTTTAAATTCTTCAATTCATTGTTATACCACGGTTCCTTCTTGGCGCCTGAAATAACCAAACTAGGACGGAATGTTTCAATGCCCATTTGAATAATTTTATAAAATTCGTTCAACATATAGTCTATATTATTACAATTATAAAATGAAGACCCATTATACCCATCAAGAAATGCACTTAAAGAAACATAATCGCCCATTTTAAAGTTATAGATGACAGAGTCGATATTATTTTCGATTAATTCACTGTATTCAAACAAGACTGAAATATTCAGCGGCAAATCATAAATACTTGAAGATCCAGCTAAATCATCACAGGTTGTGACTATCATCTAATGATCAATTGGCACACAGGCTATTTCTAATACGTTGTTACTGCAATTCTTGACATTGATACATTATTTCAGCCCCAACGAAAATATTTCAGATATGAACTTTTCCACATCATCGGTCATGTTTATGGGAGTAAAATTGTTATTCATATACTCCCATACAATACCTGGCAAGTTAAAATAACCAAAGATAAATAAGCGGTCCTCAGGTTGAAGGAGTGCAGTAATGTTAACATAAACAGCTTTAGTACCACAGTTGGTTAACGTTATCGGCATAGATGAGTATTTGTTAGAGACGGCTATTATAATACAACCCCCAACGGCATAAGTGTCCTGCTGTAGATGTCTGTCTCTCCGATAAACTGCATAAGTTGGTAGAAAATACTATAGATGGATCAAAACGCGAAGTAAAAAAAAAATTGTTAGATACAGTTCTAATCGAGTTGATCTGTCTGCCAGTACCCATGACTTCTCGTGTTAGTCCTGGCGAAGTATAGCTAATGGGATTGGACACTATCTCAATTACTACTGCAGATAATGATTTATTAGCAATATCAATAGTAAAGATAAGGGAAGGAAGTAGAATTTCCGGGGAAACTATACCAATTTTTTGTTCTTGAAAATGAGATCTTTGTACCCTGTACGATTGAATATATTACCGTTCAAAAACACGTTTTGAAAACATGTTTAAACATTGACAATAATTATTGTCCATATTTTAAGAAATTAATGTTTCAATAATTCATTTCCTTATATTATAAATTTAATAGTTCATAAAATGCAATAAATGTGGTTATAATACTTTAAGTACATTCTACGTATGTATGAGAATAATAATATCACTTAGTATATGTTTCTGTCAGCCAATTAAAATGAATCACACATCATTAATTTATATTTAAAAGCCAAGTTGTGTATACGATGAGATTGATGATGCATGAGTCTACTGGAAAAGGTATATCAATTTAAATTATTACCAAGACAACTTATCGAATAGTAATTTTTCTGCTAATTAAAAATTCTTATTATGCATATCGAATACTTTGCCGTTGGTACTAGCTATGAAATACTCAATTTTCCTATTTCGTGATTGTTATACAATGTCATGTAATTGAAATAATTCAAAAACAATTTTTTTATGTGGACTGGAAAGTGATCGGAATTTACGTCAGAAGAATTTATGCCAGATTGTTTTTCCATACAATTTATAATCAACTGTACACAACTCGATATTGAATCAGTTTTGAGGGGTTATTTAACATTTTTGCCGTCGCCAAATCTTTAGGCCCCAGGTGACCCCCTCTGTTCTACTATGAGTTAATATTTCTTCGTTTCTAATTCTGACATTTTTTGTTACGGCATATTTCAGTTGTGGCAGATTTTTCTTCTGCCATTAATTTCGGTAGTCTATTAAAACCACCGAGTGTTTACATATAAAGATACCTTGTTAGACTAAAAGCATACACAGATCGTTATACGACAAACGAAATATACATGACATGCCATTAGCAAGTGATTTCAATTTCATTTTCGGTAGAAAATATTGTTGAATATTAAAGACATAATTATATATTATTATTATTACGATGTAGTACTTATAATGATATGTACATATGTTCTATACGTGGTATAATGTATGCTCATAGTTAATTTGATATTGTTGATTTCTGAGGCAACAACAGCATAACGCTCTCTATGTTCTTGTGCGGTGGCATAACGTATGTTGATTTTATATGTACATGGTGGTTGAATAAATATTTAATTTTTTTTTGGATAATTATGTCTCGTTATGGTCATGAAATTATTTTGTATGTAAGCTGTCAGACAAGATTATTAGCATAATATACCAATCTAATATTATATAGACAGGCACAAGTAGTACAGTTTTATGAATTAAATTTTGTGCGAGTTCGCACGTATTCAAAATTTATTAATTTATTGTTCGTTAATTTTATGCGCCATGCCCAACGATCACGTTTTAGGTTTATCATGTTGACACGTTTTTTGTATACTGACACCAAAAGAGACGAACGACCCACCTAATTTGAGTAATTTATGTGCAATTCAAAATTACGGTAGATTTGCCCTACAACGACGACCGGCAGGGATGGGCCAGGTAGATTATGCAATATCATCTACGCGGTTGTCGACTCGTAATCTATTACGTAGATTACATATTTGTTTTCTCGGTTCAGTTCATGTTTCATGAAACAGCGAAAAAGCGCGAACTAGATTTCAATTGAAAATTAGTGATCTATAATGCTGTGTGCCTCATTGGAACTAAATTGTCGACTTTTCGTGGACAAAGAAAATGATAAATTAATTGAAAATAATGAAAGATGATATGAAAATTGCATTATTTGCAAATGTTATTATAAACTACGAAATGTTTAAAAATAAAAAAAAGTGTCATGCAAAAATTTGTACAAATTTGCACTCAATTACACATTTGCAAATATGTAATGACATTTGACAACTAAATTAAGAAATTAGATCGCGAGGAGACTTTTCATGTGTAACCTAGTGGCGAATAGCGTAAGGTCACCTCAAAATGTTTAGTTCATAATTTAACCGAACAAATCGACCTGAGGCACACAGCATAAGACAAACTTTCGACCAGATTCTCAAAAAACTTTGTGAATTGAAGTGACAAATATTAAATGTAATTTTATTATTTAAGTAAATCAGTAAAATATTGAATTTTCCTTAACTGACTTAAATAAACACTATCAGAGCCCTATGATTATTACAAAAAGTAGATTTTAAATTAAGGTTACTTTCTTCACAATTACTACATTTTAATAAATTAATATTACAATACAGCTAACGTCTTTTTTTTTATTTTATTTAAAAAAAGGAAGTATTAATAGTCCAGTGGATTTAATGTCCTTTAAAGGTCAATTAATACCCCCCTTTCATTCACGCACAGACCACTCATTCACACAATTACAGTATACCACCTGCACATTGCAAGCTCCATGTCAACCTGTAAACTGACATGGACGGTGGGTCGGCGCTGAATTCTGCACTCCAACAGAGGGTCTTCGTTGTGTTTATTAACATTACCGATCGTAATCGATAACGAAAATTCGCTTTGCATCCAGCCTCTGATGGGATATGAACCCAGTACCTCCCGGTCCAAGTGCCGAAGCTTTAACCACTGCACCACTAGTCCGGTAAACGTCTTTGTCACATTTGTTAGAGATATGATAATACCGCATGGCATTTGAAACATCTCGGTACATATGTTGGAGGATTTCGTTAAACTCATTGTTAAATAATTAACAACTAAATTTAATTTTGATACACTTTATTTTTAACACTATCTGGCATCCAGATCGTTCATCCAGGATTACTAGCATACAACCTAGAATACAAAATAGTTTCAATTATGTCTGTGAAGTTAGCCCGAAAAATATGCCGAAGAAATGCGATGGCAACACTATAAAACAAATATCACGACATTTTTCAGTGTCATCCCGAAAAATTTTCTATATCACGCTAGTTTTGAATGTCACCCCGAATTTTTTTTACTCTCATGACATTTTTACTATCATGATATTTTTTTTTCGTTATCCCGAAAAGAATTCCTATACAGAAAATTTCAGTAAACAAATAGCGACAGGTGTTCGAACCATCCCGAAACCAAAAAAATATTGAAGCGCAGAAATTTATATCACGAGAAATTAATTTAATAATGCAACATTTACTACGCACATACTACGCACATTTAATAATCCAAAAACGCAAAACAAAGCACTCTGGTTATTAGTAAGAAAACAAATATTGTGGATCAAGTCTACGAGTCAGATTTTAGATATAGTCTAATTTGACTAATAGACTTGATTTAAATTTTTGAGCATTTGAAAGGTGGATCCTTCCTCTACAAATTCCATACCAACCCTGCTCTGTTAATTGATATCTACTACGACTTCACACAGCTATATCTAAAGTTTAACTTGTTATGTATATCTTCTTATCATTTAAAAAAATAAAATAATTCTATTTTAGTTTAGAGAATTGTGGTTTTTCTAATATTAAATATTTGAATTAATTTTTTTTTTATATTTTATTAATTTTGATTATATTGATGTAGATTATTTTAGTGTAATTTTTTCGAGGTGATATAAAAATTTATCACGAAATGTTAAATAATAATATATTTTGTACATATAATGTAATTGAAAATTTTGTGATACTAATTTAATATTACAAAACTATATAATAATTTACTATACATTATAGCTACTCTCGTGATATATTTTATATGCAGCAATATTAATTATATATACTTGACTATCAGGATAGTATTAAAATATTCTGTGAATATATAATAGTCTTGCCATATTTAACTATAATGGTTTTTCGGGATAATTTTTCGCGCTAACTTCCTAGAGGTGTTTCAATTAAATAAATTGATTATATTGATTACTTACCATTATTACTTACCATTGCAGTTTAGTTGATAGTGATGATTGGTTTATTTGACGTTATTTGCGCATTATAATAGTGTCCACCGGTAGTGAAGATTCCAGTTTGATGCTATCTCTTATTTCAATAAATTGTTCGACATGAATGTTATAGATGGTTGGTTCAAGATTTGCTGTCGACCGTTGTGAGCTTTGGATCATCATTATTATCCTGCATAACGATAATATGGTAATTTCGTGGTAATGTAGTTCAATTTCCGTTTGGAATATTTTGCGTAACCAAGAAATTTGACTGATGTCTTATTGAATTTGAATACACCAAAATTATCTGTGTGTGTTTTATTTGGCCAGAAATTCGTTAAATTCATTTCTTTCATATAACATTATTTTTTTTTAGATCCTTATCTCATTAAGATCTGCTGAACTTCACTCACTTTATGCAATACACGTGAAGTATTTCGTAAAATAAAAAAAAATATTTTACGAATTTCTTTAATATTCAAAAATCGTTAACTTACTCAAAAATCGTCAATCCTAAGTGCTGGGGACCATAGATTTTTTACTTCTGTACTTACTTATTTTCTGTTACAGTAGATCGTGACTAACCGAAAACAAGTTTCCGTTAGGATGGCCGGTGTTTAGGAAAACCAGGAGAAATCAGGGAATATCGATATACGATAATTCTCTATAGAATGTTCAAAAATCGTTAACTTATTCAAAAATCGTCAATTCTAAGTCCCTGGGACCATAGATTTTTTTAAAAATCACTTATTTTCTGTTATAGTAGATCGTGATTAACCGAAAACAAGTTTCCGTTAGGATGGCCGGTGTTTAGGAAAACCAGGAGAATTCAGGGAATATCGATATACGACAATTCTCTATATAAAAAATTGTTACTAACTTATTGAAAAATCGTCTATCTTAAGTGCGAAGTTTTATCTGATTACAGAAATTTAATAGTTGTTTCTTGATATATTGTTTACTTATAATTCTACTCCACCTCACAAATTTCGATTGTATTAATAAAATTTTATTATTTCTTAATACGTAGTTTTGAATTTATTCGTTAGTACGCAGTTTTACCAATACTCTGAAATTTTTAGTTGTTGTTGTTGTTTTTTAGGAATAACTCGGAAGTTTAGGAAAAACTTCACAACCGTCTTTATATAATGCTGTATAAGATAGCAGAAAATTTCCTGCAGAAAAAATGCGTTTTGCTATTCACCGCTAGAGGCATCACTATCACAAAAATGAAATTTTTTCTGCTGAAATTTTTTTACACCAGCAGAAAATTTTTGAAATTTTTATGCAAATTAAAAATTCTCAGCAGAAAATTTTATGAAAAATCAGAGAATTTATGAAAAAGAAGAGAAAATGTATGTTTAAACATTTTGAAGCGATGAAAGATAATTTTTTTTTAAAAAAACGATTTGCGTATGTATAGTGTAAGCATACTCAAAACATACTAAAATTATCATAATCATCATTATGCAAACACAGGGCAACATTAAAATATGGCCATCATTGAAAGCACTCCATACATTTCTGAAGTCATTTTAATGTGAAATGTTTTCAGTTTTTTAACAAAAGTGTTAGAAAAACCCCCCTGTAACTACCCTGGGTGTATGTTTTTATGGTAGCTGAGATCATAATCCATATACTTGAGCAACATAAGATTCACACCTAGCGTCAGTAGCCTTCCATACATTTTTGAATTCATTTTAATGTGACATGTTTTCAGTTTTTTAACAAAAGTGTTAGAAAAACCCCCCTGTAACTACCCTGGGTGTATGTTTTTATGGTAGCTGAGATCATAATCTATATACATGATAAACGTAAGATTCACACCTAGCGTCAGTAGCCTTCCATACATTTTTGAAGTCATTTTAATGTGACATGTTTTCAGTTTTTTAACAAAAGTGTTAGAAAAACCCCCCTGTAACTACCCTGGGTGTATGTTTTTATGGTAGCTGAGATCATAATCCATATACTTGAGCAACATAAGATTCACACCTAGCGTCAGTAGCCTTCCATACATTTTTGAATTCATTTTAATGTGACATGTTTTCAGTTTTTTAACAAAAGTGTTAGAAAAACCCCCCTGTAACTACCCTGGGTGTATGTTTTTATGGTAGCTGAGATCATAATCTATATACATGATAAACGTAAGATTCACACCTAGCGTCAGTAGCCTTCCATACATTTTTGAAGTCATTTTAATGTGACATGTTTTCAGTTTTTTAACAAAAGTGTTAGAAAAACCCCCCTGTAACTACCCTGGGTGTATGTTTTTATGGTAGCTGAGATCATAATCTATATACATGAGCAACGTTAGATTCACACCTAGCGTCAGTAGCCTTCCATACATTTTTGAATTCATTTTAATGTGACATGTTTTCATTTTTTTAACAAAAGTGTTAGAAAAACCCCCCTGTAACTACCCTGGGTGTATGTTTTTATGGTAGCTGAGATCATAATCTATATACATGATAAACGACAGATTCACACCTAGCGTCAGTAGCCTTCCATACATTTTTGAATTCATTTTAATGTGAAATGTTTTTAGTTTTTTAACAAAAGTGTTAGAAAAACCCCCCTGTAACTACCCTGGGTGTATGTTTTTATGGTAGCTGAGATCATAATCCATATACTTGAGCAACATAAGATTCACACCTAGCGTCAGTAGCCTTCCATACATTTTTGAATTCATTTTAATGTGAAATGTTTTCAGTTTTTTAACAAAAGTGTTAGAAAAACCCCCCTGTAACTACCCTGGGTGTATGTTTTTATGGTAGCTGAGATCATAATCTATATACATGAGCAACATAAGATTCACAACTGGCGTCAGTAGCCTTCCATACATTTTTGAATTCATTTTAATGTGACACGTTTTCAGTTTTTTAACAAAAGTGTTAGAAAAACCCCCTGTAACTACCCTGGGTGTATGTTTTTATGGTAGCTCAGATCATAATCCATATACATGAGCAACGTAAGATTCACACCTAGCGTCAGTAGCCTTCCATACATTTTTGAAGTCATTTTAATGTGAAATGTTTTCAGTTTTTAACAAAAGTGTTAGAAAAACCCCCCTGTAACTACCCTGGGTGTATGTTTTTATGGTAGCTGAGATCATAATCTATATACATGATAAACGACAGATTCACACCTAGCGTCAGTAGCCTTCCATACATTTTTGAATTCATTTTAATGTGAAATGTTTTTAGTTTTTTAACAAAAGTGTTAGAAAAACCCCCCTGTAACTACCCTGGGTGTATGTTTTTATGGTAGCTGAGATCATAATCCATATACTTGAGCAACATAAGATTCACACCTAGCGTCAGTAGCCTTCCATACATTTTTGAATTCATTTTAATGTGAAATGTTTTCAGTTTTTTAACAAAAGTGTTAGAAAAACCCCCCTGTAACTACCCTGGGTGTATGTTTTATGGTAGCTGAGATCATAATCTATATACATGAGCAACGTAAGATTCACACCTAGCGTCAGTAGCCTTCCATACATTTTTGAATTCATTTTAATGTGACATGTTTTCAGTTTTTTAACAAAAGTGTTAGAAAAACCCCCTGTAACTACCCTGGGTGTATGTTTTTATGGTAGCTGAGATCATAATCTATATACGTGAGCAACATAAGATTCACACCTAGCGTCAGTAGCCTTCCATACATTTTTGAATTCATTTTAATGTGAAATGTTTTCAGTTTTTTAACAAAAGTGTTAGAAAAACCCCCCTGTAACTACCCTGGGTGTATGTTTTTATGGTAGCTGAGATCATAATCTATATACATGATAAACGTAAGATTCACACCTAGCGTCAGTAGCCTTCCATACATTTTTGAAGTCATTTTAATGTGACATGTTTTCAGTTTTTTAACAAAAGTGTTAGAAAAACCCCCCTGTAACTACCCTGGGTGTATGTTTTTATGGTAGCTGAGATCATAATCTATATACATGAGCAACATAAGATTCACACCTAGCGTCAGTAGCCTTCCATACATTTTTGAATTCATTTTAATGTGACACGTTTTCAGTTTTTTAACAAAAGTGTTAGAAAAACCCCCTGTGACTACCCTGGGTGTATGTTTTTATGGTAGCTGAGATCATAATATATATACATGAGCAACATAAGATTCACACCTAGCGTCAGTAGCCTTCCATACATTTTTGAATTCATTTTAATGTGAAATGTTTTTAGTTTTTTAACAAAAGTGTTAGAAAAACCCCCCTGTAACTACCCTGGGTGTATGTTTTTATGGTAGCTGAGATCATAATATATATACATGAGCAACATAAGATTCACACCTAGCGTCAGTAGCCTTCCATACATTTTTGAATTCATTTTAATGTGAAATGTTTTTAGTTTTTTAACAAAAGTGTTAGAAAAACCCCCCTGTAACTACCCTGGGTGTATGTTTTTATGGTAGCTGAGATCATAATCTATATACATGAGCAACATAAGATTCACAACTGGCGTCAGTAGCCTTCCATACATTTTTGAATTCATTTTAATGTGACATGTTTTCAGTTTTTTAACAAAAGTGTTAGAAAAACCCCCTGTAACTACCCTGGGTGTATGTTTTTATGGTAGCTGAGATCATAATCTATATACATGAGCAACATAAGATTCACACCTAGCGTCAGTAGCCTTCCATACATTTTTGAATTCATTTTAATGTGACACGTTTTCAGTTTTTTAACAAAAGTGTTAGAAAAACCCCCTGTGACTACCCTGGGTGTATGTTTTTATGGTAGCTGAGATCATAATATATATACATGAGCAACATAAGATTCACACCTAGCGTCAGTAGCCTTCCATACATTTTTGAATTCATTTTAATGTGACATGTTTTCAGTTTTTTAACAAAAGTGTTAGAAAAACCCCCCTGTAACTACCCTGGGTGTATGTTTTTATGGTAGCTGAGATCATAATCTATATACGTGAGCAACATAAGATTCACACCTAGCGTCAGTAGCCTTCCATACATTTTTGAATTCATTTTAATGTGAAATGTTTTTAGTTTTTTAACAAAAGTGTTAGAAAAACCCCCCTGTAACTACCCTGGGTGTATGTTTTTATGGTAGCTGAGATCATAATATATATACATGAGCAACATAAGATTCACACCTAGCGTCAGTAGCCTTCCATACATTTTTGAATTCATTTTAATGTGACATGTTTTCAGTTTTTTAACAAAAGTGTTAGAAAAACCCCCCTGTAACTACCCTGGGTGTATGTTTTTATGGTAGCTGAGATCATAATATATATACATGAGCAACATAAGATTCACACCTAGCGTCAGTAGCCTTCCATACATTTTTGAATTCATTTTAATGTGACATGTTTTCAGTTTTTTAACAAAAGTGTTAGAAAAACCCCCCTGTAACTACCCTGGGTGTATGTTTTTATGGTAGCTGAGATCATAATCTATATACTTGAGCAACATAAGATTCACACCTAGCGTCAGTAGCCTTCCATACATTTTTGAATTCATTTTAATGTGAAATGTTTTCAGTTTTTTAACAAAAGTGTTAGAAAAACCCCCCTGTAACTACCCTGGGTGTATGTTTTTATGGTAGCTGAGATCATAATCTATATACATGAGCAACATAAGATTCACACCTACCGTCAGTAGCCTTCCATACATTTTTGAACTCATTTTAATGTGACACGTTTTCATTCATTTTAATGTGAAATGTTTTCAGTTTTTTAACAAAAGTGTTAGAAAAACCCCCCTGTAACTACGCTGGGTGTATGTTTTTATGGTAGCTGAGATCATAATCTATATACATGAGCAACATAAGATTCACACCTAGCGTCAGTAGCCTTCCATACATTTTTGAATTCATTTTAATGTGAAATGTTTTCAGTTTTTTAACAAAAGTGTTAGAAAAACCCCCCTGTAACTACCCTGGGTGTATGTTTTTATGGTAGCTGAGATCATAATCCATATACTTGAGCAACATAAGATTCACACCTACCGTCAGTAGCCTTCCATACATTTTTGAATTCATTTTAATGTGAAATGTTTTCAGTTTTTTAACAAAAGTGTTAGAAAAACCCCCCTGTAACTACCCTGGGTGTATGTTTTTATGGTAGCTGAGATCATAATCTATATACATGAGCAACATAAGATTCACACCTACCGTCAGTAGCCTTCCATACATTTTTGAAGTCATTTTAATGTGACATGTTTTCAGTTTTTTAACAAAAGTGTTAGAAAAACCCCCCTGTAACTACCCTGGGTGTATTTTTTTATGATCGCTGAGATCATAATCTATATACATGAGCAACATAAGATTCACACCTAGCGTCAGTAGCCTTCCATACATTTTTGAATTCATTTTAATGTGACATGTTTTTAGTTTTTTAACAAAAGTGTTAGAAAAACCCCCCTGTAACTACCCTGGGTGTATGTTTTTATGGTAGCTGAGATCATAATCTATATACATGAGCAACATGAGATTCACAACTGGCGTCAGTAACCTTCCATACATTTTTGAATTCATTTTAATGTGACATGTTTTCAGTTTTTTAACAAAAGTGTCAGAAAAACCCCCCTTTAACTACCCTGGGTGTATGTTTTTATGGTAGCTGAGATCATAATCCATATACTTGAGCAACATAAGATTCACACCTAGCGTCAGTAGCCTTCCATACATTTTTGAATTCATTTTAATGTGACATGTTTTTAGTTTTTTAACAAAAGTGTTAGAAAAACCCCCCTGTAACTACCCTGGGTGTATGTTTTTATGGTAGCTGAGATCATAATCTATATACATGAGCAACATGAGATTCACAACTGGCGTCAGTAACCTTCCATACATTTTTGAATTCATTTTAATGTGAAATGTTTTCAGTTTTTTAACAAAAGTGTCAGAAAAACCCCCCTTTAACTACCCTGGGTGTATGTTTTTATGGTAGCTGAGATCATAATCCATATACTTGAGCAACATAAGATTCACACCTAGCGTCAGTAGCCTTCCATACATTTTTGAATTCATTTTAATGTGAAATGTTTTCAGTTTTTTAACAAAAGTGTTAGAAAAACCCCCCTGTAACTACCCTGGGTGTATGTTTTTATGGTAGCTGAGATCATAATCTATATACATGAGCAACATAAGATTCACAACTGGCGTCAGTAACCTTCCATACATTTTTGAATTCATTTTAATGTGACATGTTTTCAGTTTTTTAACAAAAGTGTCAGAAAAACCCCCCTTTAACTACCCTGGGTGTATGTTTTTATGGTAGCTGAGATCATAATCTATATACATGAGCAACGTAATATTCACACCTAGCTTCAGTAGCCTCCCATACATTTTTGAATTCATTTTAATGTGAAATGTTTTTAGTTTTTTAACAAAAGTGTTAGAAAAACCACCCTGTAACTACCCTGGGTGTATGTTTTTATGGTAGCTGAAATCATAATCTATATACATGAGCAACGTACGATTCACACCTGGCGTCAGTAGCCTTCCATACATTTTTGAAATCATTTTACGCTAGGTGTGAATCTTACGTTGCTCATGTATATAGATTATGATCTCAACTACCATAAAAACATACACCCAGGGTAGTTACAGGGGGGTTTTTCTAACACTTTTGTTAAAAAACTAAAAACATGTCACATTAAAATGACTTCAAAAATGTATGGAAGGCTACTGACGCCAGGTGTGAATCTTACGTTGCTCATGTATATAGATTATGATTTCAGCTACCATAAAAACATACACCCAGGGTAGTTACAGGGGGGTTTTTCTAACACTTTTGTTAAAAAACTGAAAATATGTCACATTAAAATGACTTCAAAAATGTATGGAGTGCTTTCAACAATGGCCATATTTTGATGTTGCCCTGTGTTTGCATAATGATGATTATGATAATTTTAGTATGTTTTGAGTATGCTTACACTATACATACGCAAATCGTTTTTTTAAAAAAAATTATCTTTCATCGCTTCAAAATGTTTAAACATACATTTTCTCTTCTTTTTCATAAATTCTCTGATTTTTCATAAAATTTTCTGCTGAGAATTTTTAATTTGCATAAAAATATCAAAAATTTTCTGCTGGTGTAAAAAAATTTCAGCAGAAAAAATTTCATTTTTGTGATAGTGATGCCTCTAGCGGTGAATAGCAAAACGCATTTTTTCTGCTGGAAATTTTCTGCTATCTTATACAGCATCTTTATATATCATATTTACTTTAAAGTTACCATATTTTTGTTGCGAGTTCTCGAACTATATTTCAAAAATATAGTGCTTATTTAGGAAAATTAATCATAAGCAATTTACTAGTTTTGTGTTATATTTTTTTTTTGTCTCAAATTACTTTGTCGCTTATTACTTTCATTAGCTGTATATTTGATAATTTTAATTTTATATTTCTAACAATTTTGAATTATATCGGATTTGTTTAATTTACGCTTAGCTTATTCTATATAGTTCCTTTTTTTGTATAAATATGTCTCTGAATTTGGATCATTTAACTCATGACGAATTTCGGATTGAATGCAAAATTCGCAATCTTCATGGAACGGCTTTGGAGATTTATACAAAACTGAAAGAACAATTAATTTCAGAACTACAAGTTCCCGTTCTCATTCCTACCCGCGCACATGAGGTGGCCCGTAAAAACCCGAAAAGGGAAATTATGAAATGCAAAGCTAATTTACAAAGTCTCAAAAGCGCTATTCAAGACCTTGAAAATGCAACGAACAAAGACGAGCATGGTAAAATTTTGTCGCGAATGCTCCACGTAGAGGGTAGAATACTTAGAATATCTCGTTCGCGCTCCATAAAAGAGGAAATTTCCGAATTAAAACATATAATTTTTTCGTTGAGAGAATGTTTGCAGAAATGGTATGTGGACGAATTTGACGAGGCTGACTGAGAATCATCGTTTAACAAAACCTTAGAGGTTATTAATATTCAAGGACCTACGGAAGAAGAACTCGAGTCCGAGTCCGATGCAACCGAGGTCGATACGAAAAATAAACCTGTCGTGCCTGTCGACACTACCGTTCACGCGTTAGGGTCTAAACAAATTTCAGTTTCACCAGCCGCATCTGCTCGAACTGCCCTCGCAACCGTTGATGCGGCCCTGGCTTTCAAAGATTACAGCCTTGATGCAAAATCCGATTCAGTCGAGGTTGTTACGAAGAAAAAGCCAGGTGTGCTCGCACCAGTTGACACTTCAGCGCTATCTATAGTGCCTAAACAAATTTCATTCCAAGGTACCGCACTTCCCCAAACCCCTGGAGTAAACAGTAATAAAGCTTCGTCCTCAAAAGTTTGCAGTATCAGTGTTCCTAGGGCAGAATTGGCGTAAGTGGTACAGAAAAATATTCCTAATATAGAACCCGACCAATTAGATACGCTTCTCCAAATGATAAACGAGCGTTTGTTAATAAATAGTAATCCTTTCACGGAAGAGCGCGTACCGAAGCCGACTCACAATACCCTAACGGAGGATAATTCGATACCCGAACTTTAATCTACCAGTATGAAAGTTCCCCTTAAACTCTGTCATGGACACAGTCATAAAGAGATTAAAGGTAACTCCGAATCAGCAGTGCATAAAGCTAGTATGTGGTCTCAAATTCCTCCTACTACAGTCGACGATTTTAGATATTCCAATTCTCCCTATAAACATCTGCATAAATGGAAGTTATGTTTTGACGGTTTCTCCACGGAAAAAACAGATATATACCGATTTTATACCGGGTAGCGAAAATTTACTTAAACCTAACTGTCCTAAATGCAATGCCGGAAAATCGAGAAACTTGAATACGGAAATGCGCGCGACTGGGCGACCACATTTCCAAAAGATTATGTCACCCAGAACCATCCCGGTGATTACAGTAAGCCCACCCGAGACGGCACCCTCGAACCGGCCAGCTCAATAATTTTGTTTTTACCTAATTCAAATTCCGCAATAATCAGTGCCCCTCACTATCGTACGGGCATGTCACAGGTTACCATGCCTTCTTTCAGTCGAACTTCCCAATATTTTTATAAAAAACGTAAGATCAAATTCCAAAGCATAGAATCTGTCATACCAAATGAAGCCGATGGCAGGCCATACGCCGATGTGCTGATAGCTGGTCGTAATATGCAAGGATTGTTGGACAGTGGCGCAAATATTAGTGTGTTGGGTTCAGGTTCTCAGGATTTTCTGAAATCTATCAGCTCGTCATATAAATTTCATCGTTTGTCATCATACGTTTGCTCCGCTAATGGGCAGAAGAATGTTATACTCGGGCATATTAATCCTCCCATCACCTATTTGAATAAAACTAGAATTATCCGAATTCATGTCGCACCAGATTTACAACAATATTTATCTTTAGGTATAGATTTTTGGAGAGAATTTGGGATAACTCCCTCAGTTATCAATGATTTATATCAGCCTCTCAAAGTTCCGTAGATATTAACCAGCATGACCTACCTGACAATCTCCAAGTATTACTTCCCTTGTATGACATTTGCTAAACCTGCACATTTTTTCAAAATGCCCTTTTCGTGTACGTTTATTGCATTTTTGACGATATGCAGGACATTTCCTACGCATATTATGTTTCGTACCACACCTCTTGCAATCGAAGAACTCGGCGTCTGTGTTCTTTGAATTATTGCCTTTTTTTATTGATATTTTGCATAATATTATCCCATTTGTACTGCGGTTTACCAATTGTATCAATGTTGCTAGTAACCGATGTTTTCATGTGACTTATTTGTCTCGAGATTATTTCACTTGCCCTACATATAGTTACGGTTTTATCCAGAGCAATATCATCTCCGGTCAATAATTTTTCACGAATTACTTCACTTTTAGTTTCGACTGTTATTTTGTCTCGAACTAGACTATCTTCCAGTGTACCAAATTCACATTTTTTTCTTTGCTTTACAAATTTAGTCAGGAATTCATCAAACGCGTTTCCCCTTCAAGTTGACGTAATTTATTAAAAATATGCAAAATATTGGCAAAAGTGCAAAATATTTTTCGAATCGTGCTTTGATTTCAGCCGCATTTATCTCATCTTCGCTGGACAAGTTAAAGGTATTAAATATTTCGACGGCTTCATAACCTATACTCGACATAAACGTGGCAACTTGTATTTCGGTGTCCTTCTGGTTTAACTGAGTGGCAATCGAAAACTATTCAAATTGTAGTTTAAATTTATTCCACAAATTCGACATATCGATACTATTGAACTGTAATGGCGGTGGTGGTCTCACGCACGCTGTTGATGACGATGTTTCCGTCGACATTTTTGCACGTATTAATTTAATATAAAAAAAAAATTATCCTACTTGTAAGGAAAACGACATGTGTTGAGGTTAAGCATAAAATTGATGGGTGCGTTCTTTATTACAATAATGTTAGGTTATCCCTATATACACTTTACCTTACAGGTTCGATATTTTTTATCATTTGCGACATTAGATTTTAATGTATATTAATGCATACGACATAATGTTTGACGTAACATTAATTGATGTGTTTAAAAAAGCTTCAATATTATTAACTATATGTCGTATTTCTGTCAAATTTTTTTTTGGATTCAGGAATCAATGGATGTTAATCATGAACATGTTGGTGACAGTTAATTTGATTTTTACAAATTTCAAATTCAATTTTGTAACATGCACAAAAACAAAAAATCTCATTACCCAAACGATGGATTTGTTTATATATAGTGACTGACATAATAATGCAATCATTGTGATACCACCGATCACATTTCCCACAGCATTTTAGCGCATTGCACCGTTAAGTAACTTCAAATTTACACACAAAACACAAATTATTACCCAAGGTAGCAGCTTCACCCATTGTATCGATGGAATTACAAAAGTTCAATCCCCAAATCGCCACTTAATAGTTTATATTTTTTTATATACACACCAATATTAAACTAATCTATGTACACTAATTACATATTTACGTTTATTAAATATACACTTATAACTAAAATAACAATATAAATTTAGAAATATTAATGAAAATTATTTTTTGAAAATATTTATTTAACTACTTGATTGTTAATATTAATTTATGTTAACATTAACCAGAAGTTCTGGTATCAAATTAATAATGTGAAATTTTATATACTCGTAGCTTGATGTAAATCAAATGAGCGAATGTTGATTAGTCAACACACGTGTAAGTTATTCGAGCTTAATTTGCTGTCTATTTCGAAAGACCTACTAATGTCATGCCATCCCACTAAGGTTATGAGTAATGTGAGACAGGGAAATGAGAGGCACTTAAAGTACTTTTTTGTAATGTTCATCGGATTCTCTGAAAAGTCTAAAGAAAAATAATTTGTGGCGCCTACATTTCTTAAAATCCATTAATATCGCAATCAAAATCAACCCACTCACTCACATACTCGTTAATGTAGTTATATTGTTTAAACATTTTGATTTTATTTGCTCATAAAAAAGGCATGAGATGATCAATTGCAATTGTTAAAATATATAATATAGTGCTGAACTTTGATCCCAACACACAAAACAAGTTCAACAGACCTTCGTAAACAAAAACGAAAAAACACAACAACATATTAAAATAAACCAAGATGAACTCATTATTTATTTATAAATTTATCTTAATTAAATATTAGAATTTACCAACTAATAATAATAATCTTAACATGTAACTTAATATTTCAGTCGTATTTTTATTCCCCATCCTACACATTTCTCAAATACATTGTGTACTATACGCCACTAATTGCTATCAATTAGCAAAAAAAAGAAAATAAAAAATAGAAAATTGTATGGTGGTGTATAGAACCGAAAAGAATTCTTAAATTACCAATTCTTTCAATATTTACATTTCGATTCTAAAATATAAACGAAAACAAAAGAAAATGAAAATATATAGAGCGACCGGCACCACATAAAATTCTATTTATTTCAATTTAAATGAAAAGTTTATTTTCATTTCCACAATTTTCACTGTGTGTGTATGTACTTTTGTTATATTTTTTTATTTGTCTATTTTATTTTATCTCATTTTCCAAAATATACTTGAAAAAATTAATATTTTATTTATTTTAGAATTTTATTACCGAATGAATTCAATGAAATTGTACAACAAAAACATAATAATATATTGAGTACTATGTGATTGTGTGTGTATACATCAAAAGACAAACATTCTCATGTACAACAATTGACAGCATCAACTGTTACACAAATATAAACTCTGATCGATTTCCACTTAAATTCACAAGAGTCATTTGTCAAAAATAAAGGAAAATGGTAAAATGCAATTGAAATTTTCTGTTATGTGCTATATATAACATAATTTATGTATCATGATGTTAAAACCGAATCTGTCAGTTTTTTGTATGTCTTGATTGGGAACGACATTTTCATTTAAAAATTTACTCACCCCATGAGACCCACTGCATCGTGTGTAATGTTTGTAATGTAATGCTCTTCATACAATGTTTCAATGTTTCTATTGTTTCATTGTTTCTCTATCCAATCTATTTTCTTAATTAAATAATTAAATAGTAGAATTTCACCTGCATATAAAAAATAAAAATTATTTTCTTTAAGTTGAAATTTCATACGATCTACTACACTATTTTGTAGCTACAATCGTAATGTTTTTTTTTTGCTGTACTCGTACAAGCTAAGCTTTTCGTGTAATAAAACGTTCTGCTGATTGTCGTTTTCAATTACGTAAATTGCATGAGATGTAAATTAAACAATTACGAGAAACATATATGTTTGAATTTTTAGTGTTAAACAACACAGTGTTTCCCAACAGTTATTTTTAAGTGAATTCATATGCTATATCATGCAATGTTGGGTTGACCTAAATATTGCTTAACAGTTCTGAAGATAATTGTCAAATTGTTAAACTATTTTCATTTGCTATACCCAGTAGTCTTCCGTAAGTTGAACAAATAAATAAATTGGGGGATCCAAGTTTTTTTTTTTTTTATAACAATTTTCTACGGTTGTGAAGTTTGTCCCAAAAAAAATCCCGTGTACATATACAAATCCAATTAGAAATTTTTAATGCAGAACAGTATAGACATGTCTACTTATCTGTCAAATATAAACAACAAAATTATCTGTAGGCCAATCATTGTTGCAATTTAGTGTCGTAGTCGCTGCATTTTTAAAAATATATTCAATTAAAGTGAAAATAATAATTTGTTATTGCATTTTATTTTGCTATAAACATATTTTATATTGATTACAATAATCTGTGCAATGCCATTAAAATGTTGTGTGGTGAATTGCTCTATGCGAGGTGATAGAGATCGTGGAATCAAATTTTTTAGATGCCCAATGATTCCGACTAACCGCTTAAAATATAAAGTGATAGATACGAGAGGAGATTACCATCTTTCAAACAATAGGGGCACTTCGCTTCTACTGACATTTGACCGCAGCAGCTACAGCTCCAAACTGCATCTGGTGATGCAGCATAAAATGATTTTTCCTTTAAAATCATCAACCCAGATGGCGAGATTTTTAAATTTTTAGATTTTTATATTTAATTGATTTGGTCCTGATGATATTTTCTGTTGGATAGCAAATTCTTTTGAGTAATCCAAGTGGAAAACTTCGATTGATTTTGCTCCTGCATACTTCTTTTAAAATGGAAGCTGTAATACGCCCTAATCTTAATTTAAACCCGTTCAATTAATTTCACTTTTCCCTCTTCCATTTTGAAATTATCGTATGAAAAATTGATCAATCAATCTTTGAAGTGACTGTCGTTCATTCTCGGGTTTCCAAGATGCGAAATAGACTTTAAGCAAATTGTCCAACTCGAAATCAGACTTGTTGTTTCGTACTGGTAGATACTCAGCAAGCCCCATTAATGCTACAGCAGTTCTACCTTTTGCCAAAATCTGATCAATTAAAGTTTTCCTTCCAGGATCTGCTGATGTGTTGTCTTTGGTTTTTAAGGCATTTAGTGATGCAACTTTTATTGATTACCCAATGAATAATTAATTTTTTTGGTGCACATTTGGATGCAACGTTTGCAAGATGGTACGATCCACAGTGCTTTTCTATCTGGAACTGATGATTCCTGAAATAAAAAAGTATATAATGTACAATAAAAAACTTGAATGTGCAATTAAATTCTTACAGTGTCTTTGTCTAAAATATTTATATATATTGCACGTAAAGCAAATAAAATTGTTCCAATGAGGGTGCAGCATTCACCTAACACAGCGACACATGTACAGTACGCGGTATTAATGATGCCCGAATTATTTAGGTGTATCCATACCTTGAGAGCCGGTAAATTTAGAGATTGGCTATGAAGTACCTGTTTAAAATAATGTATGAATTAAACTGTTTAAATTTTCTTGCTACAACTAGCTACCTTGCCAAATACAATAAATCCATTTTCAATTTTTCTGCCTGCCATGAATTACAGTGACTTGAACGCTTTTAGTTCCTTTGCACTGTAATACGATTTTTTATTTACCAGATACTGGTAGATTTCAAAAAAAGTAATATTTTCTGGTAAATCCTGTTCGTCATATTGTCCCAAATATGGATCGAAGCAAATACTAGATATTTTGTCTTCATAACGAATTTTTTCAGCTCCATTGAGGCTCGTCGCATACTTCGATAATTTATATCGATTATTTTGATCATTTCCTAAAAATAATTAATTTTAAATGAGTCGATTCATTACAAGTAAAAACATAACCTACCAAGCATTACAATGATTCACATTTATTTTTAAATTGATTCAAATTAAGTAATTTATTTTAACATCACATATATATATAACATATCACACATATAATCACATTTAATTTAATTTTATTTTATTAAAAGAGCAAAATTCACAAACCGTACACGGTGTTAATCGTTTGTGTGGCCTACAGATAATATTTCATCTGTCAAATTTTTTTAAGTAAACAGGTCAATTTGTAGTTACACTGTTAAAATAAAATATTTGCGAAATAACTATATTATAATAGAAAGGGACGGAAATAAGTGCCACATTTTTTCATATTCGATTTATGTGTTTTGCAAAGATGAAAGAAAGAGTGAGAAATAATCGAGAAAAATAAAACACATTAAGCTCTCGCAAATCTAATCGATGTTTTAGTTTTGAGTAGTTTTAATTTAGATAAATTCTGAATATCCTAGAGTTTGTCGGAAAATTTCACTATGTCTAAATGTTATAGCTTCGGGTTGACTCAATCAAATAAATCTAGAGCCATTTCCATATCTAGGGGATAGGTGTCATGTTTTGCTCTCGCAAATCTGAACGAGGAACGTACATCTCACGGTCGGAACTTTTAGTAACATCGTTTCTAACTTTAGTTTTAGAAAATGAAACCAATACGGCTACAACATTTTCGATGGCTTTCAATATAACGGAAATTATTAAAAATCTTATGGATACTGCGCTTTATGTAGAATACAAATGTTCCGAATCTTGCGTCAAATTATCGAAAGACAAATTGTATTTATCTATTGAATACTTTGAGCTCTGCGAGAATCATTTCAAAGAAATTGTAACGATAAAAGTTTACTGTCTTACGACAGTATACCCTATCGTTAAAGAAATTGTCCCCATTTCATGCTCTAGCCCCATGTGCGGCTTGGTTTCCCGCAGCTCAGCCTTGTAGGGGATGTGGTCATGGGTTTTTGGGGTTAGATGAAATAAGGAATCTAGATTACCGCACAATAATATAAAAACAGAGAAGATGGCCTAAAATTTACCACCTAAAATTTAAATCAAAATGGAAAAGGGGGGTCATCGAACCCAAAACTGGCGGTTCCTACACATTTCACGGGAATGGGTTTTCACCCATGGTTGTTATTTCTTGCTTCTTAGGGTAACATAATTATCTTAAGAAACAACACACATCAAAGATAATAATAAAAAGAAAATTTAGTAGTTAGTTGCCGAAAAAAAAGAGTGGAGGAGGTCCTTAGCAGACAGAGAGGTTCCTGCCTATGGGCAGGGTTACTTTACGATGCTCTCGCTTCTAGCAAGACTCAGCTTTGCTAGAAGCAACTAAGGGACCTCGCCACGCAAAAAAAGTTAGTAGCACACCTTCAACACCATACTCACCCGACAAAAGTATATAGTTCCTATAACCGAACAGAATCTTCTTGTTTCACCAGTTAAACCAAAAAAAACTCACACGAATATAAATTTTAAACTATCACCACGTTTTTATTACTATTTTTCTTAAAACACGATACTACCAAAACTTAAAAAAAACGTGAGCATGAAGTTTCTGGCAACTTTCTGGCAAACCTTATAAATCCTATTAAACTTCTAACAAATGTTATAAATGTAAATAAATCCTGACAGATGCAAATTGACTCATGATGCAATATAATAAGAAAAATTTAATTTACAGAAATTCTTTAGACCATATTCTGAGTTGAATTGCAAATAAAAATAATCTAATTAATCGAAACTACCAAAAATTAATTTAATATCAATATCGTGTAAAAAATTATAACGTTAAGGTAAAAATTTGATGATTGATTATATCATTAAACAACGAACTAATAATGCCATTTAGGAAAGTTTACATAAAAAGCCACCATATACAAATTAACCATAAGGGTCTAGGCAAACAAAAAACACGTTAGCTTTTGGAAATATAGAGAAGGGGAGCGGCCACGTGGCTTTGAAAAAGTCAGATATTGCTTAAAATGACGTCACTAATAGGTTGTTTTTTGCCGTGTAGTAAGGTTTTTCAGGTTTTAATCACATTGGTTGATAGCTTTGGAATAGACTCGATTTAATTATCTATTTTTTGCTATGCTTAAGCCGCTTTGCCACGTCAAGGCTGTGATAGTAAAGCGGTTAGGGGAATCCCGTGATAGTTTTCGAATTGGTTTGTTACAAATTATGTATTTGTTGATTAAGTGTCGTCCCCAGCTGACACTAACCAGAAGTAAATGTTAAATAATTTGTTTATTTATGGCGTGAAAAATGTAATACAAAACTTACATTGACTATCTTGTAGGCTAAAATACTCGTCACAGCTAAAGTGAAATTTTCTTTCACATATATTGCATATATTGAAATAGTCGTCTGCTAAAGTTTCAATAATTGGTACGAAACACTGTAAACAGTTATCTCTAATAGTTAAACATTTTTGAATAATTAGTTGTTGTAAACTATATCTGTATTTTTGACAGGCATTTATATATTCGTCATTGTTGCGTTGGTGAATTTCTTTTATAAATTTACGGTTTATCACAAATCGGCAGCATATATTAAAAGAGCTCCACAATTATATGAATCATGCTGTGTTGGGAAGAATAAACAATTCACGGTCACTTCAAATTTAGTAGGTGTCATATTCCGTTTAAAAGCAACTAATAATTTTTTGCTTTTCCATATCAATATATATTAAAATCCAGTGGTTTGAATTGATACAGACTGATAGAAATATAAATTCCGTTCCAACCGGAATGTTTAACTCAAACTGAGAGGCATCTTCTTTCGTTTTATAGGGTACATTTGGATTAAAAATTTGATAAACAGCGAACGTATCAAGGCGAATCGCGTTCGAATTCTGCAAAATCAAGCAAATACATACTCGTAACACATCCCCGGTCAAATAATTATTTTCCGATAATGATTTGAAACAGTCATTTGTCAACAGGCTAGTCCAATTATCGAATTTGAAATGAAAAATATTTAAATGGCAGTCGGTCTTATTATTATAGTACCCGACATTGTTTAGCACATAATTTTCTAGAAGCTCTCGACTAGAAGCATCATAAAAAGAATTATACTTATTAAAAAGTATTCGAGGGCCCTGTTTTAAATATCGATTGCATGCACGTATACCTGAATATTTAGGAGAATTTTTATTGGATTTCGTTTTCCATTCTTCCGTCATTTCAAAAATATTCGTTTTTAGTTCACAATTGAAAGAACTAGATTTCGGAGAAGATATTGGCGAAACAAGGCTTATTTTCGGACACTTTGTGTGGGGCTCAATGACAGAAATAGTTTCATTTTTTCGCTTTCTAGTTTTTAATAATGGAGCAAAATAAATAGATTTTGCACACAGTTTTGTTTTGTCTCTCAAAAGGTCAATAAACCGGCCAACTTTCATATGACTATTTTCCATAAACTCATATTTTAATTTGCGAAACCAATTTTCTATGGTGCCGTTATTTACTCGCTTTGCTGTAAGATCTATTTTTTTCAAATAAATTGAACCCCACAATGGAAAATATGTCAAATATTTTTTAATAAAAAATTTTATGAACTCCGGATAACAAAAATCGTTAGTGTCAATACAATCGTCATCCGATTGTGCTAAGCAACATTCAAATATTCGTAAATATCCTAAATAAAAACATTCGCTTTGGTTAGATTCAGGGATTTCTTCCTCTAATACATCTGATTTTGCCTCTATCTTATTTTCCGGAACAATAATTTTTTTATCTCCGTACATAATACACACCAGATCAACAAATTTTGAATAAGCCAATTTAAACTCTCGATTTTTTCGCTGTGAACCAAATATAGAACACATAATTTTGAAAATGTTATCGGCTTCTCCCAATTCACTGCAATCCATCAACAAATTAACAAACGTTAAAAAACATTCCCGTACATGTTTGGGACAATCAGGAATTTTTTTGTTAATTTGTCTGACTATAATAGCAATGAAATGGCTGCTACAAATG
The DNA here is from genome assembly GCA_947310385.1 of Nephrotoma appendiculata. Classification (NCBI taxonomy): domain Eukaryota; kingdom Metazoa; phylum Arthropoda; class Insecta; order Diptera; family Tipulidae; genus Nephrotoma; species Nephrotoma appendiculata. The sequence goes on from OX371224.1 coordinate 260,786,166, forward strand.
AAAACGCTAATAGGCTTTTTTAGTGCCTTTTGATTATCTAATGAATGATACACATATTCCAAATAATCGCTTATTGACATATTATTTAAATTTAAAATAGATAAAATAAACACCCATTTCCAGTCGGTTACGAAGTACAAAGGCATTGGTATTTTAGGGGTAGTTTTGGCGATCTCTAAACGAAAATCAGATAAAAACGAACTTATAGCGGACACATTATGAGTAACTGTAATATATTCTACTACAGGAATAGTAATTTCGTTTACTTTGACCACACATGCATAATAAAAAATCTTTTTATAGTTTTTGTGCTTTTTGCAGCATTTAGGCGTTCTTATGACGCTTCCGGTGGCGTCTAAATATAAAACCTTACCACCCTCATGGTTCAGTAGCAACAAATTTTCTGGTCGCATTAATATAATTGCTAAAGGATCTTTAGCTGAATAAATATATGGATCATCCTCTGGTTCATGAGCAAATCTATAGATAGCATCCATAATTTCGCAGTCCGAAACCAAATCATTCATTATCAGTCTTTCAGATCTTGCTTTACGGAGGTTTGCAATATTTACGAAATTTTGAGTATTACCTTGGATCAATAAATCGTGGTCTAATTTAGAATAGGAGTTTAATAAACTATTGTAGGCGGTTAATTTTATCAGCTCATCCTGTTTTTCTACCCGCCGTTTTCCTCGCAATTGACAAAACTCTTTTAATTCGCCATGTTCAAGCAAATCCTCTCCATTTGTAAAATATTCCATAATCGAGTCTCGAACAACGAATTTATATTTTTGATTGTGTTGGCTATATTTACAGAACGCATAAGCTGTTATATTTCTTAAGCATCTGTTATGGTTAATGGTGCTAAAGGATAAGACGCACGTACATCTTATTAGGTCCATTGATCGTCTGATTTCTGTTCGAATCGTGTCGTGGTCTGTATTAAAGGTTTTCAAATTAACTAATGTTGTACCGCAATTTCTCCATTGAATTAATTTATTCTGAGACGACGGAATATTTATATCTTCAATATAAACAAATTCAGTTTGTGATACAGTATTATAATTATTCAAATCTATAACAGTTCCGACAGTTTCATTTTGTGATCGATTTTCGACAACGGAAAGTGAAAAATTTTCATTTGAAACTTCTGGCTTAAAATCATTATTCAATTCGTCGCATACTATTTCGGGTATCATTTGTCTAACAGGCGAATCATTATTATAATTTGAAGCCACGGCAACCGTTTTCACAACGTTATCTTGTATTGATTCTGTTGATGGTAGAACAATTTTATTTTTAGATATGCAAACAGGTTCGCAATTATTTTTTTTAATAATGTTAAATACTCTACTTCGGTTGACTTTCACAAAAATGTTTATTCTCTCGCGCTTAGATTTTTTTCTTTTATTTTTTATTTTTTTTATTGGTTACTATGCGATTTGTTTTGGGGCTCAAGGCTCACCCTGCTCTTCCACGGTTATGCTTTATACGTCATTACCTTACGCCTCGCGGCCAACTCGAGGAAGTACGGTTATAGGACCAGTTTAAGACCATCTGCATATTGCAAGCTCCATGCCAGCCTATACTGGCAAGGAAGATGGGTCGGCCCATGGGTTTTGCACAACGACAGGGGGTCATAGATGTGTTACATTTCACCACAGATCGTAATCTGTCGATGAAATTTCACTTTGCATCCTGCCCCTATCGGGATTCGAACCCGGTACCTCCCGATCCAAACGCCAAAGCTTAACCACTGTTAAAATTTTCCATTTGGTCGGTGCGCTTAGATTTACACTCATAGAATTTTTTTCACTCTCTATATTAAATGACCATCTTCAAAATTAAATCATTCTGGAGGGTTAATACAATAGTGCTAAAATTAGGACCCCCGCCCCCGTTTTTGAGGGGGGTGGGGGGGGGGGGGAAACTTGGAAACTAAGATAGGAACCCCTATTTTTTATTGCAGATTCGGATTCTACGGCTAAAAACATTTTTTGAAACATTTTTTTCGATTCATGAATGCGATTCTAATATGCGAACAATTTAAAATTTAAAAAAAAAATACTAAAAAAAATTACGCGCATCAATGAAAAGTGAATTATTTTTTAGACCACATCGAAATATTTCTAAGGTAAGCATTAAGTTGCATAACAATCTCATTTAACTTCGAAAAGTCGCCACCAATATAAAGTTGTAAATCATGAGCATAAAGATGAAATCGACAATTTACAATATACGAAGGAAGATCATTAATATATGTAAATAGAAAAGAGTAAAGGCACCAATAAAGAACCCTGAGGTACACCAGTGATTACCTCACCCATATCAGAAACATCATCGCTATGGTCAACAAATTGTTTACGATTACTCAAATAAGAATGAAGTAAACTAATGGCAGAACCCATAAATTTATAATATAAATGTAATTTTTGAAGCAAGAGTATGTGATTAACACAATCAAATGCCTTTGAAAAATCTATATGGACCAAAATAACAAATGAATTTCTCTTATCCAAAATTGTTGATAAATCATCAACAATAAGCACCAGAGCAGTAGTAGTGCTATGATTAGATATGTACCCCGATTGGAATTTGTTCATTGATTTGAATTTTCATTATCTTCTCAAGTACCTTCGATAAAGCAGGTAATATATTTATTGGCCGAATATCAGCATTACTGCCAACTACATCCTTCTTAGGAAGAGGAATGATAGAAGCTATCTTCCAAAAATTAGGAAAAACAGTGATTCGGGGTAAGAATAAATCAATAAATAATTTTATTAATTTAAAATTTACCTTATCAAATGCTATCAGATCCGATTAAACAGTTTGAACCGCATTCAACACCATAGGTTCATCTACACAATCAAATATTAAAGCATTATTACCGGTCCTCAAGGTCATGAACACATCTAGTGCAATTATTAAACGTAACTTCAAGTAAACATTTAGAAAAACTATCACATTGATTGTAGATAAGATTACAATATGTGAACATTAACTGGACCAAACTTTCTAATCAATTTAAGGGAATACAAGGCATAATTAACCCTCTGGCAATATGATCATTCCAAGTTAGTTTAGAAATCAAAAACAGCTCTAAGTCATTAACCACTGGAACAAAGGATATAACAACATTATCTAAGAAAAGTGTAGTTGTAACATTATGCCGTTAATTTTTTGAGAGTAATAAAGCCTTACTTTTAATCGGATTTAATGATAACGAATTATTTTTAGCCCACAAAGAAACATTTTTAAGATCTGTGTTAAGGTTAATCACAATCTCATCTAGCTGTGATAAATGACCACCAATATAAAGTTGTAAATCATCAGCAATTCAAAATTTTCCATGCTAGATCATTTATGCACAACGAAAAAAATAGCGGACATATGACCGACCCTTGAGATACACCTACTATCATTTCACTAATATTTGAATGGCCAATACCATACTACTACTCACAAATTTTTTACGATTACTCAAATATGAGTATCTATCTATCTATCTATCTATCTATCTATCTATTATATTAATACGCTTAATTTTTTCAAACTCAACCCTAAAATGACCCCTACACATGATCCGATCCGTTAAAACTTTTCAAGGTAGGTCGACATAAATATAGCGGTGTGCCTTTGCTAGAAAAATCGGAAAAATTCCACCGGGAAGTACTTGAAACGGGTACCTCAGGTGTTTTCAGCAAAATTTTGTCACGACTCCAGAATGCCATGACAAAATATGTTTATATTGGATCTATGATCATGCGCATTACACCGTGACAATGACAAAATTTATTAAAATTGCCGATGTTTTTGTCATAACACTGTGATGACAAAATGAGTAGAAAATTTGTAATTGAATCTCAATTAAACAAAACAGAGAACATAAAATGATTTTACATACATTTTGGTGTTAATAGTTGTGAGTCTAAAAATACAATTTTGTCATGACACTCTATCTATTTAAGATTTAAAAATTAACCGCGTATATGAATTTACTTTATTTTTGATAAAAGTGCATCAAATTTACATCTTAAAAAATCTTATTAATCATTTCTTAACCAAAAATTCAATAAAATGTATTCACGTGACTGATTATTCAGTCGAAGGTCAGCTTCTATCTATCTATCTACTATTATATTAATATTCTTAATTTTTTCATACTCAACCCTAAAATGACCCCTAAACATGATCCGATCCGTTAGATTTTTTCAGCGCGTGGGCTAGAAAAATCGGAAAAATTTCACCGGAAAGTACCCGAAATGGGTACCTCAAGTGGTTTCAGAAAATTTCCAAGTTTTTGTGCGCTTGAAATCTTGCAACATTTGAGAATTTTATGGGACGACCAAAAAAGCAAATATTTTTGTTCTAATTAGTGGCGCGCGATTCAAATTCAAAGTTGTAAAACAGTTGGCACGCGATTCAGATTCGAAGTTGCAACACTGTCGGCACGCGAATCAATTTCAAAGTTGCTTAATGGTTGACACGCGATTTAAATTCAAAGTTAATCATGCCAGGAGCAGAGCTCACAATCATAGACGGGTAGTGGGTGTTCCACTAGCTGGGAAAATCATCCTCATGTGTGGTGACTACCTGAAGGGGGGGCGCGCGCGAATCGACCATCAAGTTGAACCCGCTTTGGAAATTGATAAATAAGTTTACACTCACCAAGAACATGCGCGTCGATGAAGATGAGAACGAGTTTGCGCAATATTTGGTTTCAGTTGAAAACGGCAATGCTCGAACCAACTCGATCACACTTCCGGCAGACTTCCTCAAAGTGTGATCGATTTCGTGCATGGTGACATCAATACAACACCAGCCGAGGGAACCATCGAGGAGCGCACCATCCTTGCACCCAAGAATGATGATTGCGCGCTAACCAATCAGCAGGTGCTTGACCTCCTGCCCGACGAACAAGAAGTCAAACATAGTGCTGATAAACTTGAGAGTGTCGTTCGTTTGATAAGGAATCTAAACACTAGCATGGGTCGAATCAATGAAACACGCATGCGCGTCGCAAAAATAAACCGCTACATTCTGGAATGTGAGGTGCTGACTGGCTTCTCAAAAGGCGAGCGCGTTCTCATCCCACGCATTAAGCTCTCACCCTCGGAAGGCATCTTCTCATTTAAAATGTCTCACCTTCAATTTCTGGTTCAGCTCGCGTTCGCCATAACCATCAACAAGAGTCAAGGTTAAAGCTTGAAGAAGGTAGGAGTGTACTTGCTGGCCCTCGTATTTACGCATGATCAGATGTATGTGGCCTTTTCACGATGCCGCTCATTTGACGGACTCAAGGTGTTTATCGTTGAGACAAGCGATCGATCAGCTGATCGTGATGGACGCATCACAACAAAGAATGTAGTTTTTGAAGAGATTCTGTGCATGTAAATTGTAATGTATTTTACTATTTTATTACTACCTTCTACTACTATTTTATTATCCTTTTGTACATTTCTTATGAAATATTTCGATTAAAATTTGCCTCAGCAATTGTGTGCTTTTCCCTTTTGAGATTTTAATATTTAGTTTGGGTGCGTAAGTGATCATGTGATCCGGAGCGCGCACTTCCTGTTTGAGATATGAATATTTGACTTGACACGTAAGTCATCCTGTGTACATTTGAGCGCGTGCTTGCCGTTTAAGATTTAAAAATTAACCGCTTATATGAATTTACATTATTTTTGTAAAAGTGCATCAAATTTACATCTTAAAAAATCTTCTATTTACATCTTAAAAATGAATTCACGTGACTGATTATTCAGTCACAGGTCAGCTATATTAGATTAATAGCCGAATTAGAAAATTTATAATACAAATGTATCTTCTGAAGCAAATGAATATGATTAACACAATCAGATGCTTTTTACTGTACTCCGACTGAAACTCACTTAGGAAATTAAATCTATTAAGATGTTCCTGCATTTGACGTTGCATGTTTCTAGAACTTTTGACAGAGCAGGCAAAATACTAATAGGATGTATATCTGCTATATTGGAAATTACATCCTTCATTGGTAACGGAATTATGAACGCCACCTTCCATAGATCAGGAAACACAGATTTTGTCAGACATTGGTTAATAACGAAAGTTATAAGAGGGAGAAATAAATCGATAAAAAGTTTTAAGACTTTAAAATCAACCATATCATAAGCCAATGCATCAGATTTAATTTCACGAATAACATTTAAAACAATAACTTCATCAACACAATCAAATACAAAAGCATCACCTGTATAATGATCAGATTTAGCATCAGGTAGTGGCAAAACGAAATTTAGTGATTCCAACCAAAATTTCTTCGGCTGAAAAGTCAATTCTAGCATCACTAGTGACGCAAGAAACCCACAATTTTTTTAAATTATTTTCAAATTTTCAAAATTATATCTTTGTTTAGCTTGGTTGATGTATATATTGGTTTTTTTCCTAAAAAATCTAAAAGATTGTAATTATTATATAATCCAAACATTTTATGTTTTTTAAAAGCTATATCTCTATGTTTTATTAATTTACTAATAAGAGCATTCAGCCAGGTGCAGTAGAGCATTTATTTATAACACTTTTACGAGGCACACAAGTATGGTCTAAATGTAAAAAAGTTTGAGTTGAAATTGGCAACAATATCATCAACCTCAGAATAGTAATACATGGTTATATTAAATTATGATCAGAAATAGCAGGAACTTCAATTTGCCCAAATGAAACAATATAAGTTATTAATTTTTAAGCAATCACTAAGTCTATTATTGCTCAACATGTTATAGTTAAAATCACCTCAACAAATAATTCTTTCATATCCACATAATTGTTGAGCAAAAATAGCTTGTATATTAACTATGTCACCTGAATAAACAGGAGAAGGGTTATAAATAATCAAAATAAGTATTTTCCAAATGCTCCAACAAGCTCAGAAGATAAGAACCCAATTTTACCTAAAGAATTAGAAGAAAGTTTGTTAATTTTAAAGGAGGAACGATAATAAATACAAACACCACCTCCACGGCCGGAATATGTAAGATCAGCTCGCAGCAATTTGTAGTTGTTTATTTGGAATGACTTGTTTCTATTTTTCTTAGTGAGCCAAGTCTCAGACAAAGCAGAATAGTTACATCATTAAAATATTTCACCAAACTTCGAACATTTAAATGACCAACAAATTTTTTTATTTACAGACAAATTATCAAATGGAATTAAAAACATACGTATTCCAATTTCTGTATGATAGAATTTTTCGGGATCAACTTATGTACTTTGCAAACTTCAGTTTGTAAACAGGATTTAGCCATACCCAATATATCTTCTTCCTTAGTAGTATGTTCCAGATGTATGATTTTAGTACTATTAGTAGGAACATTAGGAACATTACTAGAGTAAGATACATCTAAACATGTAACTTCCGTAGAAATAGAATTAAATATTGCTTGTTCACACGCTGCAGGTTCAGGTATATCGGAAGTAGAGCCGCTGGACATTACCACTTCTGCAAATGTCTGTGAACTTCCAGGGTTTATTGCTGATAAAGTAATAAATTCATCTTGAATGTCGGCTGAAGATAAAGATGTTGTTACATTTGTAGAATCAACATCTGACCGAAAAGGTAGAGTAGTAATTGCTTCTATAGAATTAATGGCACCAAATGTGTTACAAAAATTGTTCGCCATAAAATCAGTTGACACAGTGGATGCAACATCAGAGGTAGATGTAACTATATTAAAATTATTACACGATGCAATATTTGCACTCGGCAGAGCATGTAAAATTGCATCAGGAATTCGTGTATCCTTAATATTAAGAAGCTCCAACACATTTTCAATGAGAAGTCTGTTTAATTTAATTTCTTCCAACAAGTTTTGATATAAAGAGTCTTGATTCAAATTGTCCCACGATTTGGCTTTTATATGAATATTCTTAAAAGTTCGGTTATTCACCAATTCTCTACAATCATCACAAAACCAAGGTATATGTTTTAAAACTTTGCCGGTGACATGCACGATCCACAGCAGCACAACTCAAATGGAAATTTTTGTCACAAAATCCGCCACATCCAATCTTGTCGACACTAACAGCCAAAGCTTGATCCACTTTATGCTATAATGCTATAATCACTATTTATCTATCCGATATAATAAAAAGCAGGCCAAGTGTCAATCGCAATAGGGTTATACATAATTGTTACAAATGTTATTATCAGGACGTGCTTCTCTTATATCTGAATTATCCAAAAACAGTGTTCTGTCTTGAAAGCGGACATATAATTCCTCGTTAGGTTAGTTTTGCGGCAATGTAATACAACATTGCAATTTGAACACACTAATTGTTTTAAATCTCGAAAAAACATTAAAAATTAATACATAATTATGTAGTGCCAGAACTATCTTGACCGTCGAGTTACTTAGATATGACCTACACCGATTATTTTACGAATTAGATAAACAACGCTACAATAGGTATCAATTACCTTCTACACATTAATATATCTTCGTTGTCACTTACAAAATGTTAAAAAACCGCAATTTAACCTACATATAAAATCCATTCTAATAAAATTATTAATCTCGACTGCTTATCGACAACGTCACAAATACACGAATATAAGGTTCGCAATCCACCACCCAATGTCACATTTCCACCAAATATAGATGCCAATAATATGTCTAATAAAAATATTTCAATCTATTTTTGTAATTAATAATAATATCCGTATTGAACATTTCAGTTTTTGGTTGCTATTAATAGCATCAAATATTACATAAACCAATAATAACAATAATAATAAATCATAAATTTAAATTTATTACAAATTTTCTAATTTCATAATATTCAATCAAATTCAATTTTGAATCATGAAAGCGAATAAAAATTCAATTTAAATAAATAAATTCAAAAATTTATATAAACAATTTCGAATTTGTTTATTAATCGGAAGAATAATCATTAAATAATTTTAATAATAATTATTATTATTTATGACATATTAATAAATAATATTTTTTTTTTCTGTTAAAGTTGAAATAAATTTTTATTTTTTTTTTAAATAATTTAATAAATAAATAATCATCGTAAAATGATGCAAATACATTTGTTGTGTATGGTGCCATAGTGCAATAAATAATATTTTATTGAATAATCGTCAGTTGATTATGTACCTACGGTATTGAAAGTGTTTTCAGGTGGCAAAATGATTTTAAGTGTAAAAATAATAATTATCGCTCATATTTATTTAATAAAGTATACATTTTTAAATTAATTGGAATGATATGCAAATAATTTTATATTTGTGGTGTCAAACTAGTTATCGTGGTGTGTTTTTAAATTGAATAGTATGCTCATTGCAATGTAAAATGTTTGCATTTTGTGCATTGGCATTGCATAATTTTGCTAGGTGTGCTTAAAGTGTAAAAAAAAATTATTAGTGATCTGTTTAGTGTGCCTATATTAAATATTAATAATTTATTGATCGTTGTGCTTGTAAATATTTGTTGATATTGTTTTTGTGATAATTTGTTATTAATAAAATAAAGGAAAAAAATAATTGTGATAAAATGGTGTTTTCGATATATTCAGATTTTCAAAATCGTTAAATAAAAATTTTAAAAAGGTTTGTTTTTGGTGCAGTTGTTCGTGGAAGTATAATATTTAATCGTTTTTAATAAATTTTGCTTTCAACCATAATTGATAAAATTTGTTTTATATAGCTAATTATTTATATTATATAAATTAATTAATTATTATTTTATTAATATTATAGTACTAACTATATGATATATTTTATGGATTATCTGTCAAATTTGAAATATTTCGCATCTATAGCTTACTACAAAAAATAGTTTTGATTGGTGCACGTTGATCGTCCATCCATCTCGATCCATTGCTTGCGCCCTCCAGTTTTTCTACTTCGTCTCGTCAGCTTCCTCTACGACGTACTCCGGTTGGTTGCTGCTGGAACACAGCCATATTATTCCATTTGATTTTATGCATCCGATATTCATTTCGTCAGTTTTCACTTCTGAAAGCCAGCACAAATCTAATGAGTGCTTTATAAAGTGCGAGCTTATATAATTGCGACGTATATTTGAATTGCTATAAGCTTTATTAGACATAATTCGATGTTCGACTATTCGATCTGGCCGCAATTCGGGCTTTTCTGTCTGCTGCATTTTATTTGATGATGTTATTACTGACCCGAGGTATTTGAAGTCTTCCACGCTATCAAAGTTGCCAATTTCAATATTTGCCAGGGATGTTCTTCGGTGTTGTTGCAAGTTTTGTTTGACTGCTCTTCACTTCCAATCGAAGTCTTTTTGCGTAGCGATCGAGCGGTATGAAACTCGTTGATTTAATTTTTTTTTAATTAACAGTATTATTGTACATCTGGTATTTAGAAAACTCAATTCAATTTTATATAATTCAGATTTGTATAATAAAATTTTATAACCGTTTTAAATGCGTTTTTATAACAAACATAAATCGAATAGACCCCATGAAAGTGTAAATCGATCACGAATCGTCGGTATCTGAGTGATCGCATAGGAACACGAATTAAATACAAGAATAGTAGTTGCGAACAATCAATTCGATCCATTATAATGTCGTGTGCGAAAACTTTGCAAGATACTTGCGTATACTGATGGCGACAATGGTTCAATGACCATCAACGGCCTAATTACGGCAGTAGCATATACAATACTTAGGAATAGTTACCTCTCGAGGGAGTAGCATTAAAGCAAACGACAGAAATCGATGATGAATTGATTCTATACGGCAGAGAATTGTAAAACATACTATGGATTCCTGACAATTGTGGCATATTCCAAATACGAACGAGCAAATGAAACGAAGAGGACTGTTAGAGTATACGGGTCATGAAAATCTTTAGAGAAACGGATTAAAAATCCTGAATGTTATTAGCCTTGTTGATAAATCTGTTACTATGGTCTTTAAACGATTCATTTCGAGAAATAAGACATCTAAATCAAAAAACAATGAACTAACGGAATAATTCCATTTGAAAATAACCTATTAGAAAGACCAATACGTCTTTTACAAAAGTTCATTACTTTACATTTAGAAACGTTGAGACAAAGCATATTGTAGACCATTCACAGAAAATATTTAATTCGTGTTGTAGATTAAAGAGATCGCCATCATTTCGATTCTTGCAAAAAATTTTAACATCATCAGCATAAGTAAATCTAAAAATCACAATTATTAAAGAATCGTAAAATATGACAAAAACTACTTAAAAGAAAAGACCTCACGCTTGAGCTGTTCTAGTTTCTTTACAAGTAAAACTTGAACAATTTTATCAAAAGCGTTACTAAAATCAGTAAAGAGTTAGTTCATTTATGAATTTATGGAAAATAAACCAATTTCAGTCGGTTTTTTTGTCAAAAATATATTTTGTTGCCAGGAAAATGCAGATATATAAGGTATATTGCATATAGTTTTATGTTGCGTATGAAAAAACAATTTAAATTAGAAACTAAAAGGAAAATTTCATTTCAATTAATCTTACTAAAAAATTATAGCATATTCTGCAATTATTTCAAAACAGAACTAAAAACGACTAGTTTCTATTTAGATTCGTTAGCGAACATGTTGTGCCTAGTATGTTAAAATAAATCATAAAACGAGTGACAATCCTGCGATATTACAGATTTAGTCCTAGATGATAGTTCTATTTTTGGGTAATCCGTACGTACAACATATGTACTTGTGGATGTTTGTTTAACTGTGGATAAATTAAAATAGGGGCCTCGTTTTTGCATTTCTTCAAAATACCCTCGTAAAAATCATGCATTAAATCCACCGAATAGTTAGAGGTAACATCAAAAGATGGAATTTGGTTCAAAATGGATTCACACTGCACTCCCGAAGACTGAGGGTTGCGATCAGCAACATCGACAGCATAATTTTGTTTAGTTCTTAGGCTAGTTTGATTTTCCACGCAAAGTTTCTTCGTATTCGATTTAATTTCTTTACAAAGTCTACAAAAGGAATTTGCAGAAAAAGAGCAGTTAAAATCTAATACGGAATTCAAACCTAAATTATCACCTAAGACTAAACCTAAAATGAAACAAACGTGTTTTACTCCTTTACTGGTATTAATACATATACCAGTTTCCTCCAATTCTTTGAGTTCTTTGACTAATTGTTTAAGGCATAAAGCTTTAAATCAACAGACTTTATTGATGCTGCTAAAAAATGTTATCAAGTTTTGAACGATTTTGTAAAAAGGGGAAAGAGTAATCTATATTTGAAACTGATTTCGTTTTAGCATGAGATTCTAAAGGATTGTTAACCTCAAAATCATCTATGTAGAGGAAATATGGGATCATTATTAATTGTTCTCGTGCATTGTGTTTCTCTTCCCAAAGTCGACCTTGGGTAAAATTCGATATTTCAGAGCTGACTAGTTTTAACTTTTCAATTTCATCTAAACAAGATAATAAACAATCATTTTTCTCAAAAAACTTTCTAAATTGGAATTTTATAGGTAAAAGACTTCCTGCAGCTTTTGATTCAATAAAATCGATTTCAGCCTTGGTAAATCGTTCAATTATTTCGTTGTTAATATTAAATTGTTTTATTGGAGATGTTAAGTCAGCCTGTTCTAGAAATTTGTAAAACTTGTATTCAGAATCGATATTAATAAACGGGTTTTCGCAAAAACTGAAAAATTTGCTATGTTCTAAAATAATCTCAGGAGTATTTTGTTGAATTAAAATTTTTATAGCGCTAAGAATTGGAGTTAAAATAGTCTTAATGATCGAATTTTGCATTTCAATGACATCACATTTTGTAAAATTATTTTTATTATTTAAACCTAATACAAAATTGCTCATTTCTTTTTCAATTGATTGTTTCAAGGTATAAAGTAGTTCTTCGCGAGTACTATTTTCTGAAAAGAAAGCACCGGTTTTCACGGATGGAACACTAAAGTTGGATGTTACATGTACCGGGTTATCGCAAGATGTAGACGGAGTAGGGTTATGTGACTACTAAATTACTGTTGGTACTGTTAGAATTATTCTCATTGTGTTTTATTAGGACATGTCTGCGAAAGGCCCTAACCATAGAGAAAAGTAATATAAACAGAGGTAAAGCTGCATACAAAATTTTGAACCAACTTTTTTAGATTGTAACCCCAAAATACAAACTCGTTTTACGCCATAAATAATGAACTTAGAATGTCCAACTCTTCGAATATACATTAAGTGTTTCTTTAACTTTCATAACGTTTTTGTTTCATTTTTGCTTCGTTTAGATTATAACGGTAATTCTAAATTTGGTCAACATAAAACCGGATCGTGATCTCATATTTTACTATGAAAATATGCGTAAAAATTTTGTATGCAGCTTTACTTCTATTTATATTTATTTTTTTCTATGCCCTAACGCTTTGAAAATTACTGGAACAATTATCTTTATTATGGACTTTTCCGATATGGGCTATCAAGTCTTTAATACAACCATATATGTTTTGACATTTAAAACACTTCATATTATTGTAGGTTCCAGAAATCAAAATAAGATAACCAATTAAAACTACAGAAAGTAAATATTTAGCGTCATCAAACAAGATGTCTGTTTAAATTGAAAGAACAGAGAAAACCATAATTTTATACGACACTATATCACAAAAACTTTAAATTTATATTATGTATATGTATGAATACATACCTGACTTATATATTCACTGATGTAAACTTAATCTTTATGAAATTAATAATAGTTAATATTTTTTTACTTTATGACTGTAGTCATGCGCCGATGTTGAATAATTATGATGAAATAGAAAAAACAAATTAATATAACGGGGGAAAACAAAAAAAGCAGAGAAGAGACGATAATTTCGTTTTTGTTCATAGTACTAAAGTTTTGTTTTTATTAAAAGAAGAATTATTAAAAATTAAAAGAAAATATTTTTAATATTAAAAACAGAACTGGTTTAACATATTTTTTGATTTTTTATTAGAATTTAGTTATAACAACTAAAATTACATTTGTCCTTATTAAATATTGAGTTAAAACAAATTTAAAAATTAACAAACTCATATTTTTTAATACAACTTGATGCTGCCTTAACCAAATTAAAAATATTTCTTGCATTAAATAATATTTTTTTAAATACAAATATTTTTTATTAACAAAAGTTATTTTTTTAATAATAACACAGTATTTTTTCAGTGTATGGCGACAACAATCTCATTAATCGATCAGCAAAATTATTCTATACCGTAGTTGATCAATTTGATTTTAAGTACTAACTTTTAATTTAAATAATTGTTTTATTTATAATTCTTATTTATTTATAATCTACGTGTGAATAGATTATTTTTTTATATTTTATTTTGTCTTTTTTTTTTAATATTATATTTTATATTTTACTTTTTTAAATTTGAAATCATAATTGCAATGTACTAAATCGATTTCCTTTAAAAATTAAATAAATAAATAAATAAGTAGAGGAAATTGATTAGTTGGAGCCTTCTGAAGATGTAGTCTTGAACATCCTCGTTCGTCGAACTAACATTTTATCCTCATCGGATATGTATCCGTACTTATGATCGATAACGTAGCTATCATTTAATATAAAGAGACACTACACAATTAAGTATTAGTAACAAGTTTTTCCTATTTACATATCACAAAATTTTTAGTTTTACTTGGTTAGCTGATTTTATGGCTCTATCAAATTTGCTGTTTGCTTGTTATTTGCTTTGTCACATACATATTTGAATTGAAAATTTAAAGCTTAAAACAAATCGTTGTCCTATTACACTCTAAAATAATCGAAATATTTCCACATTTACTCTTATAAAAATAAATTTACCTCCTTGAATTGAATATTTTTGTTGTTGTGCGATTATTTATACATAAAATGCCATAAATTATGTCTCGTTTTCTGATATACCGTCACATCAAAAAATCGTTGAGATAGTCGTTTATTTATACAATTCGCATATTGCACCATAAAAATATTTTGGATTCCAAGCATGTCTATATAGGTAATATATACATTTCCCGATTTTTTATTTTATTTTATACACGATTTTCCGATTTTCATCACATCATAATATAAAACCACATTTTTCCATATCTCTACTCACCATATATCTACCCCCACACATATTCGTTCGTATGTACGATTTTGTAAAAACAGGCAGTCGAGAGTAAAAAAAATGCGACAATAAAATTGTGTGCAGAACTGTTCACATATACACGATGTATCGTTTCCATATACGTGAGAAGGCGAAACATATCACCAATCTAATCAGCACCATGGTTAGAATATGTGTAAACAGTATTGAAAATAGAACTTTACCGCTTTTCACAATATGTACACAAATTATTAAGAATTTTTTGCTCTTTTCGCTATTGTTGAAAAACTATATTTTCACAGCTTTTCCAGTATTTTTCTATATGTGTCATCGTATTGTTTGTGTTTACAAAACAATATACAAACAAACAAAAATCTTTGCGGTTTGTTTGTAAACAAATGAGACAATTATAGATGATTACGAATGCTTATCGAGCTTTCACGTTTCGTTTGTCGGTTACGTATTGTGTTATATGTAGGCAGTCAACTAAAGTTTTATTTATTTACTCTATTGATTTTATTTCAAATTAGTTGTTAATTTCGAATATATGCAAACTATCATAATATTATGCTAAGTCATGGAATCGCTTTGTGGCAAAATCATAATATATACGTTATAAACGTGGGTGGGGTATATTTTATTGATTAGGGTGTGTTGCTTTAATGTTGTTTAATACAACTTTTTTCTAAGTATTAATTAAAGTTTGTAAACTCGTAAATTTGCTTGTAACGATATATGGAAAATTATTATTGTTATTTTTTATAATATATGTATGATGTACTCTCACCTACATCGAACTCTCGCAATCACCATAATATATATTTTTAATGCTGTGATTTGTTTATAAATGAAAGTTGATTTTATTTTATCAATCAAGTTTCATGATAAACCGAATTGGCACAAGTTTTAAAGAACTTGATTGATCAACTGGACAGAGCCGAAAACTCCCAATTTAAATTTTTGGATAATGTAGAAAATAGCTATTGTTAAAACTGGTCCACTATAACACCATACCAACTAATCTAAAATGTAAATAAATAATTGTAGAAGCAATACCACTCAAGATAAAGTATGATACTTTACGAGGGTTGCCTTTTATATTTCGGGATTGGACAACCCTAGTGTTGCAATCTGGCAACTGACAGCTCTATCGTAAAGTTTGACATTTTTGGGATTATACGTAGTCAGAACGTTTTGACATTCGAGCGCTATTTGTGTTGTTTACAGTACTCATTAACTCAACATCGGCGAAAAACTGGAATTAAATCGTAAACATTTTCGTGCGATTATTTTTTACAACTTTCGACGTGGATTAAGGCAGCAAGAGTGCATGGATGAACTTAATTCAATTTTTGGCGATTAAGCTCCATCAAGGACCAGTGTGTATCGATGGTATGGTGAATTCAATCGAGGTCGTAGTCCACTCCAAGAAGAATTTCGTGAAGGTCGTCCAGAATCAGTTGTTGTTCCGGAAACCATTGATGATGTGCGCGAACTGATATTGCAAGATCGTCATGTGACCTATCGTGAGATTGAGACAACCTTAGACATTAGTGGGACCAGCATACATTCAATATTGCATAATTATTTGAATGTCAAAAAAATTTGTTCGCGTTGGATCCCACACAATTTGTAAATCGCTCAAAAAACGGCTCGTGTCGATTGGTCGAAAGAAAAGCTCAAAAAATACGATCGCGGTGCTTCAAAACACGTCTATGACATAGTGACAAGTGATGAATCGTGGACTTACGCTTATTAGACCAAAAGTAAACAGCAGTCGACTGTATGGGTGTTTCAAGATGAGCCGAATCCAATAAAAGTTGTTCGCGCACGAAGCACTTGTAAGCAAATGATCGCCTGTTTTTTCGGAAAAAATGGACATGTCTCAACCGTACCACTAGAACAACACAGAACAGCCAATTCTGAGTGGTACACAACCATTTGTTTGCCAGTTGTTATCCAAGAAATCAGGAAAACCAACTGCCGAAGACGGATCACTCTTCACCACGACAATGAGAGCTCTCACACATCGGCTCAAACAACTGCATTTTTGAGCACTCAAAACATAGATTTGATGAGTCATCCGCCGTATAGTCCTGACTTGTCACCAAATGACTTCTTTTTATTCCCGTACGTAAAAAACAAACTGAGAGGTCAACGTTTTTCGACACGTGAAGAAACGGTTGCTGCGTTCAGAATGCATGTTTTGGAGATACCTCAATCAGAGTGGAAAAAGTGCTTCGACAATTGGTTCAAACGCATGCAAAAGTGTATATATCTTCATGGGGAATATTTTGAAAAACAATAAAGCGATTTTCGATGATTAATATTTATTTTTGTTCTCTAATCCCGAAATATAAAAGGCAGCCTTCGTCTCTTGAATCCTAGTGGTCAATCGGGGAAGAATGAGGGAAAAACATTATAATTTATAATACATTTGCCATAAAACGTACTAATTTATCACAAGAAAACCAAGTATTATTTAGGGTTTTCCGTTGGGCCACCCAAATTATTCAGAGATTTGTTACTTAATAAAAATTACGAAAAACATCTTGACAATTTACCATTCGCAAAAATCTCCCAGACTAATGGTCTAATTTACGAGCTTCAGAAAATGTAGCTAGGCTCTATAAACGGAAGTTTCGTTCCGTAATTTTGCACCACCAAATTTGATGACGTAAACTTACATATCCAGATTGGAATAACATATCCATACCAACCAAAGTTGTAACTAATGCCAATTGTAGTTTTTGACCTTTAGGTACAATGTATGAATTTAAGATTTATTACTTTCTTATATACGCCTAAATGTTGATAATGCAATAAATTAACGTACAGTCAAAATAAACAGTTTGCGATATACATACACAGGTTTAAATTGTTTTACAAACGTCATACAAACGAATGCCATCAACTGTACTAGTATGTTGTTTCACAACTATACAATACAGTCCCATTTTTATTTATTTCTTAATTAATTTACATAAAATTCAATATTTTTATGATGTTCCAATGCCGCTATCGAATTTGATAGAATATTTTAAAATGACATACAATCTGGTTACAGCGGTTAGTTTATTGCGTATTGATTTACAGCGGCCAAAAGTCTACAGTTAATAAATATCATTTTTAGAAAACTGTATCTTGCTCTTTGGAAGCAGTTTCTATAAAGTTGCAGGTCTCGAATTTTGACCTTTTCTGAATCGGGCCATAAATGTCTGTGTCTTCTATTCTGCCCGCAGGTGGATTGAGTAATTTCATAAATTATAAAACCTCATTGAATTGTTTGGCTGAAACCGGAAGTGGCAAATTCCATACGAGCTTTTTCGTTTTTTGCAAATATTTTGAAAAGTGTAAATTTATTATAAAGAAGATTCTAAATTATTTTTTGAACAATACCGGTCTAGAACAGTTTTTCAAAATTTAAGCAGCAATGATAATTTTTGATAAACTGTTTTCAACTAAAATTCAGCCCCTGTACGTAAAGGGGTAAAATGCCGTTTGTGTGCTTTCGCCCATGGAAAAATTAATTTAAATTGAAAAATTTAACGAAGCTTCGTTAAATATGAATTGCCACTTAATAAAGCTATTTAAGAAAACAGTAATCAATAAATAGCTGTCATTATTACAAATAGCTGTAATTCAATATTCAACAATGTTTACGGCATACTCGTCACGACTAGTATGGCTGGAATGTCACGACTAGTATGGCAGAAATTCAGAATGTAATTTCACAGAATTCTTCGAGGACAACTGAATAGAAACTAGTGTGAATAACATAATGAGCAGCTACAACGAGTCTATCAACGCAATCATTCTCCAAGGAAGTCCACGAGAAGTCAAAAATCTTATACAGAAGCCAACGAACAGGAAAGCGGCCGGCATCGATAAATGTAGACTATCTAACTCCACTACTAGAAGAAATATGGATCACTGGTACAATTACATAAAAATGGAAAAATAACTTAACCATAACAAAACCAAAGAAATGCTACCTTAGAGATTGTCAGAACGGGCATTTTTGTGCGAAAGTCACCACAAGTATAAAGAATAAACAAGCTGGTTTTAGACCAAAACAAAGGTGTACGTATCACGTCAACTAAATTTACCTCATCATCACACAATCCAACGAATGGAAGTCACCAGCATATAATTATTTTACATCCACTGCAAACGCAAATTCGATTTTATCAACAAAAGCGCAATCTGCAGTGTACAAATCGAACATGTTGATATCTTGTACTGAAGCGAACATAAGTAAAACAGAAGAAACTTCATAACCGACCTATCAAGAAATACCAAGCTACGAATGTTCAATACTTCTGTAAAATTAGTACAGCTGTTTGGCTGTGAAACGTTGAAACACTCGTAGTATTTGCAAATAAATCGAAAAATGTAGTCTAATATAATCGTAGCAAAACCCATTAGAATTGGTTGCCAATCACTATAATGATAGAATAGTATATATTCTATTCGAAAATGTGAGTGAGAACCTGTGGACATCTCAACATCTTTAAAACATTGTAAAACCTATCATAATTTTATCGCATTCACTATAGACTCAATAGATTAGATGATCTATTTGAAAATGTTTGTGAAACCCCCCCGTCCAAAATTGGCTGGAAT
The DNA here is from genome assembly GCA_947310385.1 of Nephrotoma appendiculata. Taxonomy (NCBI): domain Eukaryota; kingdom Metazoa; phylum Arthropoda; class Insecta; order Diptera; family Tipulidae; genus Nephrotoma; species Nephrotoma appendiculata. Next base: position 260,805,902 of record OX371224.1, read on the forward strand.
ATTGTTTGAAAACCGTCAAAATGCTTAATTTCTAAATATAAGTTTTAATAAAACGAATCTCAAAAATATACTTTACCTAAATCTTGAATAGGTCTATGCTTTCCTTCTCAGAAATATCAGCTAGAATCTGTAGATATTTCTAGATTCGACAGTACATAATTTTTTTTTTGAAAATAAATTCCAGTAGGAAAAATAATAAGTTTAACAATGTAATTTTTTAATAATTGTTTTAGCACAAACGTCACTCTCATTCTTCAATGCACACATTATAAAAGCTCTTGCAGAAGCTGCCACTTTCCGAGCAAAGATGTCTACCTAAGTCCGCATGGATCTCCCAATTTACGAAAAAGTCTTCAATATTAAATTTCAACCTGTTTATTCAATCCGAGCTGTAGGAAGCCGAATTATTCATGAAAAACAATTTGTGTCAAAAACCGTCATTTCCGAAACCGTCATCTTAGAATCTCTAAGTTCGTAGTCGTTTTTATTGTAATAATATAATTTTCAACATGTTTGCTAAAAACGTAAAAATTCCGGCGCTCCTTCAAAAGTTAACTCAATTTTAGAATAAAAAAAAAAATCTATTTTGCTTGCCAAATCCCGTTTTTTATTTTCTTTTTCTTTTTTCGGTTTTTTTGTTTCTAGAATTTTTGGAATTGGGCCTGCTCAATTGAATTTGACCATTTCACAATCAATAATTGTAAAATTTAATTTTCAACATTGGAATTATATAAATACGTTCTTTTAATAAAATATATTTTTGGTCGTCCTGAAAAGAACGTTTGGGTTTTTGACGTCATTAATAGATTCTATATAATCCGCTCCTACGTGCGGCACGCAGTGCGACATGTTTGCTGATCCCGGCTCCTACGTCCCCCGAAGTTCAAATCTAAAGCCCCTCGGAGGGCTAAGCGGGGGGGAGCGCAGCGACCTCCCGCGTGCCCGTGAGAGTTATCGAAGCCGTTAGCCTCTACAATTATTGCATTTCAAAATGTTGTGCATTTCAAAACCTTGTCGAATGATTGACAATAATGTGTGTTAATAATACATAATTAACAAAAACTAACTAATACAACTATAGCAAAAAAATAATCTCGTAAACAAACAAAAAACACCACCAAAAAAAAGAAGAGAAACAAAATTTCCTTTACTTCATAAACAAACTCAAAAAACAAATACGAAAACAATGTAACGTGTGCTAATGATAATAAAACGAAGTTTGGCAAGCAAAACAGATTTTTTGTTTTGTTTTTGAAATTGAGTTAACTTTTGAAGGAGCGCCAAAATTCCTATAGAAAGTGTCACTTCTGGTACGGTATTTATGGGAAAAGCTTTAGTATGAAGTTTCGTTCCGATTAATCAATCCGTATGGGCTAAAGTTTTTACCAAAAATCGTAATCTTCACTGATATTTTAGAAAACTAATCTGGATTCATAGTCGTTTATTTCGTAAATGATAGTCTTTTCAAAATATGTATTTGCAGAAACGAAAAACTTCTGTGGAGGCGGAAATTTTTAACACCACATTTTTTTACTTCGGATATATAGTGAATGGTAAATGTGCAAAAATCTCGAGGTCAAAATTTTTCATGGTTACTGTACTTTATTTTACTATTTAGATAGTAAAATACCGAGTAAACGGTACAGTGGTTTTGGCGTTTGAATCGGGAAGTACCAGGTTCGAATCCCGATAGGGGCATAATTCAAAAGGTATTTTCCATCGTAATACACCATCTGTGATGAAAATAAACTGAACTATGACCCCTGTCGGAGTGCAGAACTTACGAGCCGACCATTCTTCCATGCCAGTACTATAGGCTGGCATGGAGCTATGCAATGTGCAGATGGTTTTACGAAGATCGGACCTATAGCCTATAAGAACTAAAAATAAAAACAAATAACGTTATTACTCGTTTTGCAACCACAATTTCGGGATCATGATTTCCCAAATGAAAACTTGATACTAGGTTTGAGTTTACCATGATTTTGCTCGACAATTTGCTCTTGCTAATAACTCAATTCGATTATAACATTTATCTTTATGTCCTTACCTAACTATATTTTTTCGCCATTACATTACCATTCACCATTAAAAACTCATTACAAATACTTTTCCAGACACTCGCTCACGAATGATGTGTGATTTCGATTACCGAAACTTTAAAAAAATCTAGTTACACATGAAACGTCCTTAAGGCGAAATCATTGCTACATACGGGGTACAAACTGAATAAAAGTTTTGTATGGCTTAGCATTATAATATTTTCGGCATTATCATAAACGTATAACATTGTTGGTATATAGACAGCAAAAAAAAATTCGAAGACAAACTTTTAAAATGTGTACGAGTTCCGTTTAAAGTTTTTTTTACATAATACTTGATAACACATAGCTCTATGTACATACCATAATTTTGTGTTGTCTTCTACATATATACAAAGATGTTTTAATCAACAAACAAAACCAAATAATTGTAATATTATAATTTTAAATTAAACTTTAAATTAAGTTTTAACCCCAAATGGTTATAAAACGGAGGAAAACAAAGTTTTTTTTGGCAACAATTTGGTTTTTATACCAGAATGTAAGAATATTTTTAAAATTTTGGCTCTTTGCTATCTAAAATAAAATTTTCGGAAAAATTTTGATAATCATGAAGTTTTTGTTAAAAAAATTTCAACTTTTTTATGTAGAATGTATGCTACTCGTACATCCAATGTAAAACAGTTTATTGTATTATAAAAAGGCGCACAGAGAAAGCAATAAATTATTAAATTCTAAAAAATTGCTGGCCTCGCCACCACAATGCCAGTTACACAGGAAGTTCTATTATGAATATGAGTAAAGGATTTAAATTAAGAACAATTTAGGATTTTCAAACTAGATGGATAAATGGATTTTATTTTGTATTTCGGAAAAATTGTGGACAGTTACCAGAAGTTGAGGTTGGGCGATTAGTAGTAGTGATTATCGGTCCAAAAGTGTATTAATTAGTTGGTTCATGCTGAATAGCCGTTTCTTGAACTAGAAATATAATTTTTTGCCTAGGGTCTAGTGTGCTGTGGGTCGGAGCAGTTCCAATAACTCTAAACAAATGGTTTAATTTAATGAGACATGGCCGTTGACAAATGTGCTCCCCCGAAATGGTATCGCCTTTCATTTGTTTTTCTTTTATCCAGATTAATAAATATTTTTCTCGTCGAAAACCCATATCCTCGCACTAATTCCGTAATTTTTTTTTCACCTTTTTCGTATATTCTTATAAGCTCTTGCTTTATTTTAAGAGAATTTTTTGTAACACGATCTTTACCCATTGTTATTTTTACTATAATATGGGTTAACACAATTAACTTTCCAATGTCCTAAAAAACTTCAAGCACCTATGATTTAATACTAAATTACAATCGTCTAAAACTGCAACGAAGCCAAATAAATTTCACACACCTACAAAGATTTTTTACGAAAACGGAAAAAAAATCGTATGGTTAAATCTAAGGCTAAAATAGAGGTTTAATAACAAAACAATTAAATTAAAACAATTAAATTTGTATTTATGTATTGTATATATATTATGTACATATTTACAAAAAAAAAAATAAAAATAAAAATGTAAGGCAAAATGTAAATCGTAAAGTGAGTTAGATTTTGGTAGAGTCGATTCATCGTAAAGCGGGGGTTTACTGATTTGCGAAAATCACAATTAAAGCCATAAACCGCCAAATCTGGTTGTTCGATCACAAGTTGGCTAGATTTTCTTTTCTCTCAAAAAAATAAATTCGAGTGCAGTATATTGACAATTAAATCTATATTAATGGTAAGAGGAAGTCGTGTGTTAGCCACAACATTGCTCACACATTTTAAAAAGTTAGGGCAAAGCACATATTTTAAAAAATATACAAGTCATGAACTATGCTTACATTTTTTCAAACACGTGCAATAATTTATCTGAAAGAATTAATTAACACATAAATAAACCACGATAATACAAAAATATTATCACTAACCGTTAAAGCTTTTAAATAAACTAAACTTATTTTTCAAAACAACATTAAAATTTACTTTACGATAAAGATGCTTTTCTTGTTAAAAGCATAAAGAAATAATATTTTCTTATAATTGAATTTTACTAAAAAAGCTTATTTTCTATTAAAAGTCTTAAAAAATAAGGAAAAGACGTTCACCGTCTTAAGTGTGCATCGAATTAAATAACATAAAAAACAGTCTCATGATGAAATAAAAGTTCTATAATAATAAAAAAATAATAATTTAACTTTGAAACCGAAACGAAAGTTATTCGCTTGGAATTAAGTCAGTTAGCAATTTTAATATTCTTTGACGAGGTGGTCGTGGTGTAGAAAATGAAAAGTTTTGTTTATTAACGCTAATGCTTTACTGCGCACAGTATAAATTAATTAATTCGCTAAAAAATAAAAATAAATTTGTGTTGAAAAATAAGCTCGAGCAGAATGAGAAAAAGCTTTATTTAAATTTCTATATACATAAATATATACAACTATGTTTGATTTGATGAACGGGGTTGGATGTATGATGGAATACAAAAAAATTTTTTGATTAACTGAAAATATATTATTATTCGATATTGTATTTTTATGTATATTGAACAGTGAACATAACAGAAATACTAATTTAGTACCGTACATAATCAAATGGCGCCTTCCATAGTTGGTAGATTGTATATCAAAAAGCAAATCAATAGTAATTTGTTATACTATTTTATTTTCCATCAACAATTTTTTTTTTTATTACAAAAATGCACAATCAACAAACCAGAAAGTTGTTGGAAATATGTAGAAATATTTTCCAGTTCCACGAGTGTGTGTGTATGTATGTTGTGCCGTATAATGAGGTTTATAATATTTTGAATTTTGTTGATCGTAAAAATAGCTCTACATAAAAATCTTGATGAATTTATAAAGCTTTCATCATTGAAGTGAATAGGATGTGATAAAAAAATTACCTGTAACGCATCTTCGATGTTTTCAAGTTTCCTCTCGGATATACATATGTATGTACAAAAGGAGTTACTACAAATAATTTAAAAAATGTGTATGCACGTATGTAAACACGTGAAAACTCTGAAAATAACTGAAAATATTGGATACAAATGTTGTTACGAATTAAGTTCGTACCAAGAACACGCACGGTGGTCACCCCTTAGTTATTCCCTTATGTTTCTCAATTGCAATGTACTATATAGCTTTCATGAATGAAAATTAAAGTCTAATCAAATACAAATTTGATTTTTTTTTTTCGGTAAATATGAACAACCGGATTCGCGACTCGATCTTGAGAACGAAACAAAATAAAAAAAAATCGTACGATCGTTATTACGGTTTGGTTTTGTTTACCTATAAAAGGAAAAATTGGTAAACACGCGGGGAGTCTAGTAGAACATTCGGAAGAGTGAACTAAAAATAAAAACCCAAAAGGCTAAATACTTCTGATTGTTATAATTAAATACATTAAAATTAAGTTTGATATAGTTGTTAAAATTCTTAATTATATTGCGTGGTATTATCTTAACATTTTAATAATTTTGTGTATGGACTTTAATAACGAGTACCACGAAGGAATTGGCTGAGTAATAATAATTCCTATATAACTCCTATAACCTAATAATATAATACGAATAATATAATCATATAAATTAATAATAAAAATTTCTAATAAGTGATAACAAATAATACTGTATAACATAAGCCTATAACCATATAGTAAATAAGAAACCAAAACAAAAACAATAAGTGGATAAAGCTACGAATATAATTTGAATGGGATGGCAAAATTCCTACAATGAATAGTGCTTTCTATAGCGCACAACCGCCATACGTGTGCGCCCTAAAAAATAAAAAAAATTTCTTTAAAAGTAAGGAACTTTAGTGCCCTAGTGTTTTCAGTACGAGTGTAACAAAAACTGTCAAGTTTCGTAGAGTAAGCTATAAAAACTTTGAATCAAGTGTAGTGCAAAAATACGTACTTGTCGAACCTCCAATCAGGGCATGGTACTAATTTAGTGATAATTCAAATTTACTCATTCATTCTTACGTTACAACGAAGGGGTATATGCGTGTGTAAAGACAGTGATTACCAACATTATTTATACTCCAATAATAATTACAGTGGATAACAAAATAGTGGTCACAAACTGTTAATGACAGTTAATGTGCACGAACTATAAAAATCCACCTACCTAAAGGTCTCGATCGGTCTGATAAATATATTAACTGTGACATAAAGTTCCATAAAAACGTGGAAAATTAACATCATCCATCGTACGGCGTAACGTACGGGAAACCGCCCATCAACCAATATGGAATTAATAAGAGACGTAACTGCATCAACCGTTAAGTCATTTAAAATATTTTTCTTTATATAATATTTCAATCTGATCATTATATCTAGTAGTAATTTTGAGTTAAACTTAGTTTTTTTGAACCTAACAAATTACTTCCAACCATTTATTTTTAAATTTTCTGAATGTCATTCCTATCTTTTCTGAATATTATTGTGATTGAGATAATATTTCTAAGGTTGGAAATAGTTTGTTATTTTTTTTTTGTTATTTCTTAGATTTAGATTTATTTATATAATACTAACCTTAACTATTCCGTGCTAAGTTTAACCTTTTGATATCGTTGATTTTTAGTTTTTTTTTTGCAAACATTTATTAAACATTTATTATTCATATGAAATGAATTGTTCCGAAAAAAAAGTCGTTTTTACATTAATTTTTCCTACTTGTTTCTCGAGATTTTACGAAGTTGGATTTTTTTTTTGTTGAAGTGATTTTCGTGTAAGATGAAGTGAATAACGTGAAAGTGAGGATGGGATCGTGACAGGATGGGTGAGTTCTAGAGGGTAAGTATGGTTGACTAAGCTAGTGGTATAGCGACATTCCAATATTTCCTTTATCTAACGAAAAGTATATATCTGGTGGCAATTCCAGATTTAGGCATGCTTCACCCAACAAAATCCCACCCCATCTGCTGAGCCATAGCCGAGCTTAACGAGTCCACCAGTGAAGCCTCTGCCTAGATAACTTTCTTTTTTTTCTGATTTCGATCTGGGCATTCCAAGTTCCGGAATAGAATCTTCTATTATTTGTGACCCCATGCCCGTCCTTTAGATCGTTACAATGTTTGATTAACCTTAATACAATTCAAAAATATCAATCAAACAGTTCATTTAGGGTCGGTCAATCATAGCTAATTATTTTTAACTTTTAGTTTTCTACAGTCACAAGAAAAAAATTATTTATGTATCTACAATACCATCTGTTTTTGATTTGAATAAGCGCTAAATATACGTTTACTGACATCTATATTTGAGAAATAAAATAACTTAAAAGTTTAAATCATTCTTTTTGTGAAGGAGGTTTTTTCGTATTTGTGAAACAATCTAATAAATATCACTTACTTTAGAAGAGCAAAAGTCTATGTTAATTCATGTTAGCATATACTGGAGCTTTATTTTGTGACGATGAGTAAAGTCGCTGTTTTTCTCAAAGTAGGATGTATGGTTAAATCAGACAAAGAATGATAGAATGAGAATTCCATACTTTCACTATATTTTTTGATAAATTTAGGTTACTATCCTTTATGCCGAAGATAATATGAAAGTCCGTGGGACTTACTAACCCTTGATGTTTAATACTATATGAGGCTGTGATGAAAGTAATTTTAGAATCGATTAGAGAGGGCAATTGGGTAAACTCAAATTTGATAAGGGGACCTTACCATTTTTGACGACACAGCACGATGCCAAGAAGGGCGCTAAGGTTGTGAAGCAAATCGAGTTTCACTTTTCTCGGAACTTTTGTTTTCTAGGTTTTATATGAAGAATATCAAAAGACTCGAAAACAAAATTTAGTCGATAGCCCAAACCAATAAGAAGAAAAATTTAAAATGCGCTTTCTGTGAATCCGGCAATATACGATTTTTTTGTCCCTCCTTCTTTAATTTACTTTTTGCTTTTTTTTCTATATATAACAAAATTTTTATTTTACAAATCAGTAGATACTCCTGACCTTACAAGTCGAAATCGATCGAGTGATTTTTGAAATTTTTTGAAAAAATCTAATTTTACGAAATAAAAAACAAGTGTTTAATAAAATGTGTTTATTAAGTGTAAGTGTGTATCGCCAAGTGCCTACGGCAAATAGTATAAAAAGTAATATACGTTACGTTAATAACGGCTTGGGCAACATTACTAACGTCTGGCTGTTTTATGTTTTCTCACTTTTAGGGCAGAGCGTAATGTCTCGAGAATTGATCCTCAGTGTACTTCTGGTTGGTTTTCCAAAATTTAGGCAGGAATAATGAGTTTTGATTGTACAACACAATTTTTATCGGCTGTTGGCCACAACAATTTATACACTCCTCCAGCTTGGTATGGTAAGTGTTGGATTCTTCTTCGTGTCGGTGGACTAATTTGTTATAATTACTCTTGTTCGATTTTACGCTCTACGGCAAGGGCGCACCGTATTAGTTTTTCGGGCCAGTTGTTAAACTATACAAACTTTTTGACCGTGGGTAAACCATCAAAATTATCGGTAATTGTGGGAGGAATAAATTCTATGCGACCATTAGCATCATCTTCAATATCATCTATCACGTTATTATTTCTACATATCAATGATCTCGCAGACGATATCAGGTGAGGTGTGTTCTTCATCTGTTAATACAAAATTATCAGTCATAATAAAATCTACTACTTAATCTACTACTTTCCGTTTCGACATTGTAAGTATCATTGAGGGTTCCTTTGTAATTCACCAGAGATTTTTCTAAGAACTATGTTGTAATTCGCGAGAAGCAAAAAATTTAGCTTTTCATGCACCAAAACTCGGAACTCCACAACTTTCCAATTTACTTATAGCATTTTGTTAATAAAATTGGATCGAATATTGGAACATTTTTCTATCACTCCTGCCTATACATTTTTTTGAAAGTTCCACATTTGTTTATCCATCCACCTTCGATTCGACCAATTATAGCAGCCTTTAAAAAAGCCTCCATTTTTTATATGTGATTCACCTATACGTAAGCTTTATTTGTGACCTGTTGTGTTTAAAATTTATTTGGTACTTACAAAATTAAAGATTGTATTATCTATTTTACCAAATCGATTATGTAAAAACTATTTGTTGTAGTTGAAGTTGTTGCAGTTAGCACAAATTTTAGTAAAGCATTCGACGGGGTGCTTTACATAATTATTATATCTAAGCTCAGCGTTCTTGGGTTTTCATTGCCACTTCTCATGTAGGTGGACTCATATCTTAGAAATCTTCTTATCTAATCAGGTGATTTTTAGATCAACAATGTCATCTGCTTTCACAGCCACATCCTGCTCTGCTACAAGGTAGCAATTTGAGACCAATTTGCTTGATTCTATCTATATATGACACTGCAGATGTTTTTAAGATTCGCCCACCTCCATATACTCCGACGATATGACGATTTACAGATCTGATCTAATTACAAGTCCACTTTAACAGCTTTGCTATATGGTGTATGAAAAACAACTTGGAGTTGAACGTAAACAAACCAATCCATTAATTATTCTCGTAAGCGTATACGTTCCCAACTTTGTGACTTATATCAACAACAGTGCCGTAGCTGGAGTTACTTCAGTTCGAGATTTGTGTGTCATTTTTGACAGTAACCTGAATGTCATCTATAATTCATTTTCATTGCTTAAACTATAAATTTTAGGTTTTGGTTTTAAAATTATGAATTCAGAATTTTTTATTATTAATTGTTCTTACTGTTTTAGTTTTTATATTGTTAACGTTTCCCTTTTTCGCTTGCACTAAGTAGACCCAACTGACAATTTCCTCTCATTTTGTTGCTGTACCAATCATGCAGAATTTTTTTATCACTTAAAAATATTTTTTGTGTTTCATTTTATTTTAAAGTTGATGGTTATTCTCAAATGTTCAATGAATTTTTTATTTCAGCAGCTTAATGTCCTTGATTAAAACCTTAAAAAATAAGAATAATACATATGCTAGCATGCGCACAGGGAGAGATAATTGGTCGTTGGGAACTATTAGGCCCGTTGCACATTTCAGCTAAGCTAAGCTAAGCGATGTGAGCGGTGTTCATCGTTCTTGGTTGTAAATAAAGAGCTTTAATGGAACGATGCACACTTCAGCTAAACTATGCGAGCTATGTTTTTCTGTTTTGAGCGATGCAAACTAACTTAGCTCGGGTTGTTTTGGATTGCAAAAGTCAGCTTTATCGCTCACGCATACATTGTTATATTGTGTACATATTTATAACATATTGAAATTTGGATGTCATTTGAGTATTGTTGTTCCCGCCTATGTGATTCTAAGAATATTTTAGCAAGCACGGCATTTTATTTGTATTGAAATGTATGTGTGAGCAATGTAAATCGATATAATTAGTTCAAATGTGCAGTGGAATGAACTGTGCGAGCTAAACTATGCTAATAGAAACTACGTCTTGCTTAGCTTAGCTGAAATGTGCAACGGGCCTTAGGGTATCGATCGGCTAGCAAGCAACCAAATTCCTAGCCAAAATCCTGGCGACTCAATCAATTTTACCAAAGAAATTTATTTTGAAATTTTGTTTTTCAAAAATTGTTTGCTTTTGCGACTGCACAGTAAATTTTGCGGCTTCAAAAAATGAACAGCAAATTGTTGTGTTGTTTTACTGTGCAATTGCAAAAATAAACAAAAATTATAATATATAATTTGAAATTCATATTTTCTTGGTAAAATTGATTAAGTAGGAAGGATTTAGGCTCGCAAGTTGCTTGCTCGCTAGCCAATCGAGTATCTACCCCACTATTATTATTATGAAAATCCGGCACTCAAACATCACAAATTTATCTGTGATCTCAATTTATACAATATGTATGAAGATACAATTACTATTTTCCATAATTCGTTGGAGTGAATATGGCATCTGCCTTGAAACTTCCGATGAACTACTGCAAGCATAATGATCAAAACAAAATTAAATAACATACTAAAATGTCAAAAAAACTCAATTATTTTTATAAAAACAGTCTCGCCGTGTTTTTGTAAAAACATACTTTTTTCCATAAATTTTTTGAACTAAATCGGTCTTTATATCAGAATTGTCGTAATAACGAATCTTTCCTGTGAATTTATGATGTTATAAAGGAAATGTCGTTTTAAACGAAGGCGTTCTAAAGAAATTTTACATTATTTGCAAAAAACAAAAGGCCGCTATAGGAGTTGCCATTTTTGAAAACAGCTTAAGTTTGAAGTTTCATCCCGATCAATAATCTTTTTTGGGTAAAGTCCTATAGGGGCCAAATTTTGGTTGGAAAATCTATTTGTTTTTTGCCAGAAAACGCCATTTCCGCTTAAGTATTGGAAAACTGATCTGAACCGATATTTTTGCAAAATTATTTACCATTTTTTAGTTCATAATCGTTTTTCGCCACTGTAGCGAAATCGGTAATCTAAATTCTCGATTATGTTATCAGATTTAACCTCAAGTAATACACTGTAATAGTAGTAGTACACTGTAATAGTAGCCGAATAGAGTTCAGGGTTAGGCGTGAGGATTGTAGAGGCGTGAGGATTGTAGGGAAGTAATGCTACGACCCATCATCTGAATATGCACTTACCTTTTAGCTTCATCATCCAGATATTGAGAGTTGAAAAACTGATCTGGACCAATATTTTTGTAAAATTACATAGAATCATTTGTTCATAATCGTTTTTCTCTTAAATAATATACCTTTTAAAGTTTCTAAGGAAGCAGTCACTTCTGACTGACCTTTTTTGAGCAAAAGAACATTGGGATCTCGAAATTTGTGGAAACAACTTAAGTATAAAGTTTAATCCCGATGAGCCGCTCCGTCTGGGCTATAAAGCAGCCACAAACTTTTAGTGTGAATAGATTAGCCAAAAAATGAAACTTCCCGTGAACCGATTTCGGCCAAAAATCAATGGAAATTCCCAATTTATGAAAAAATCTTAATTATGTGTTTGAAACTGATCTTCTAAAATAATATAATGTTGGGTATATTGAATCTTTTTGTAAATGAATATTTGCACTTAACCAACAATTTATTTAACTATTTTATTTTATAAAAAAAATCCTATGAATACACATAATATTTCGGCTCTTGAACCATTATTAAATGTTTAAATTACATTAAGAAATATTAGTTACATAAATTAATATATAATTAAATAGAACAAAAAGCTACCATATTGGAAATTTAATTGTTCGGTACACAAACATTATGACACAGCCAAACTTAATTTATTGAATTCATAAAATTTTTTAAATAAAATAAAATAATTAATTAAATTGTTGGTTAAGCGCCAATATACATAATACAGAAAAATACATAACAAAAAACGATTTGACACTGATCAAACAATCCGTGTAGGAGGTAGAAAGGCTACAAACTTTTAGTGTATGATCACACACGCGCATACAACAATTTTTTATAAACGACTTCGGCGATCTAGCAAATGGTAAATCTGCAAAACTCGTAGGCTAACCTTTTCTTTTAATGCATCTGTCTGTTAAAATTCGTGTTTAGAATATTCTAATCAGATATCTATTAATGCTAATAAAATAATTACATTTATTGCATTTTTCCGGGATCGGAAATGTCAGTAACCCTACTTAGAAAATAACTTAAATTATTTTAAATAAATCTCACGCTCATTTGTTTTGTAAATGGAATTATGACGTCGTATTGAAAATCAATGGGGAAAATGACAGAAAATGTATATTCTACATAGTTTACGAATTGTCTACATAATCTTATCCAATTTTCGACGTTCTCTACGTACAACCCAACTATCTACACTATTTTCGACATTAATATGTTGCGACATTAATATGTGTACTTAATATGAGGGTTAAAATAGAACCACTGAAAAAGAACGCGAGATTAATACCTCAATGCAAGAAATGCCAAGGTTATAACCACACCCAAAAATATTGCGGGAGAGATGTTAGGTGCGTAAAATGTGCCGGCAGACACAACGCGAAAGACTGTTCTCTTTGTCGATCCGAACCTGCAAGGTGTATAAACTGTAAAAGACAACACCCAGCCAACTATAGAGGATGCGAAGTAGCGGTACAACTGCAAAGGTTAAGAAATAAAACACGCCAATCGACTCAAAACAGTAATGTTAGGAGAGAAAGGATTCCAACTACAACTAGAGCGCCGACGCAACCAGAGCCAATAGGGCCAGAGAGGAGATCCTACTCTCAGATAACGCAACAGAATACTATTGAAGAAAATCCACTAGAAAGGATATTTCGAAGTATAGAAACGATAAATGCACGGCTAGCAAAACAAGAACGTGGTCTAGAAGCTATATATAAGCGGCTGGATAGACAAGAAGCTACGAATGAGCTTACATCAATGCTATACTAATCAAATGAATAGATCACTTAGAATTGTTATTTGGAACGCGAATGGATTACCACAGCATGTTCCAGAACTAGAAACTTTTCTAAACTTAGAAAAAATAGATATATGTCTTGTCTCGGAAACTCATTTAACAGAAACTTCATTTATTAAAATACGTGACTATCAATGCTATCATGCTATTCATCCAGGAGGAAACGCTAGAGGCGGGTCTACCGTAATTGTTAAAAATAATATTAGACATTATGAAGTGCCCGGCATTGAGGAAGAAATTATGCAGGTTAAAACCATAATAGTTCAATCACTAAATAATAGGGAACTCAGTATCTCCTCTATTTACTGTCCCCCACGCCATCAATTAAAAAAAGAAGACTACAGTCGACTTTTTAAATCACTAGGATCAAATTTTATCATAGGCGGTGATTTTAATGCAAAGAATACCTATTGGGGATCTAGACTTACAACCTCTAAAGGGAAAGAGTTATTTTATGCAGCTCGCGAGAACAACTGTGAATTCTTCTCTGGCGATAAACCAACATATTGGCCTGCTGACATACATAAAATTCCAGATCTTCTTGACTTCTTTGTAACAAAAGGAGTTTTAGAGGACTACACATGCATTGAAAATAGTGAAGAACTATCATCTGAACACTCACCTGTGATCATGACGCTGAGTACAATGATAATAAAAAAAGATAATTCACCCAAGTTAACAAACAATAAAACCAATTGGGATCTATTCAAGAAATTAGTAGAAGATCGAACAAATCTCGGCGAACCAATTAGAACGAAGGTGCAGCTGGAAGATGAACTAGAAATATTTAATAACAATATCCAGCAAGCGGCTTGGGAAAGTTCACCGATTTCTCATACCAACGCTATAATGAAACATAACTATCCTCTTGAAGTCAGAGAGCTACTCAAAGAGAAACGGAAAGCTCGCAAAATCTGGCAGCACTCTCGTGCACCGCAACACAAAACTATTTTAAATTTTTTGTGCAACAAATTAAAACAACTAATAAAGGAAATAAAGAACGAAAGCATAACTAAGCGACTACGAGGTCTTTCTGAATTAAAGGATGACGATTACTCGCTTTGGAAAGCAACGAAGGGACTAAAAAGATCCAAAATGCATGTGCCGCCTATCAAATGCGATGACGGATCATGGGCTAAAAGTGACAAGCAGAAAGTTTCTCTATTTGCTGCTTATTTAGAAGAGACTTTTCAACCGTTGCCGAGACAAACAGCAAATGAAAATACAACAGTCGTAAACAAAGCAGATGATCTTGACATAAGGCATGTGACTTTATTGGAGCTTAAAACTGAAATCAATAGTAATTTATGTATCAGAAAAGCTCCAGGTTATGATTTAATAACTGGGCAAATTATGAAAGCCATTCCCGAGAAAGGTTTGCGTAAATTAAATCAAATAATTAATGCAGCTTTCAGACTGAAATATGTTCCACTACAATGGAAGGTGGCCGAAGTAATAATGATTCCTAAACCAGGTAAACCAGGAAACGATAAAAAGTCATATAGACCGATATCACTACTTCCCGTCATATCAAAAATATTTGAAAAACTGTTGCTGAAAAGACTCAAACCTATAATAGAAGAGAGATGCCTAATTCCACCACACCAATTTGGGTTTAAAGAAAATCACTCTACAGTTGAACAAGTTCACAGAATAACGGATATCATTGAGGATGCACTCGAGAATAAGAAAATATGCTCCAGTATTTTCTTAGATGTAGCTCAAGCTTTCGACAAAGTTTGGCACCAAGGGCTTGAATTTAAACTGCATCGAGACCTGCCTAAGCAATTTTATCAAATTCTAAAATCGTACATAGCTGATCGACACTTTAGAGTCAAATTTGAAAATGAGTACTCTGAAATAAAAAGAATATCAGCAGGTATACCACAAGGTAGCGTACTTGGACCAATTCTGTTTATTCTTTATACGAGAGACATACCGAATATTGAAGGTACCACAGTAGCAACATTTGCAGACGATACAGCTATTCTAGCAATTGGAAAAGATATTTCGGAAGCAACAAGCAAACTTCAAAGTGCAGTTAACACGGTGAGCAATTGGACTAAAAAATGGCGTATCTCATTAAATGAAGCCAAATCAGTACACGTCAACTTTACAAATCAAAATGTAAACTGTATTCCCGTGGTTCTAAACTCAAACCAGACTCCATATGCAAATACAGCTAAATACCTTGGCATGACGCTCGATGCTAAGCTAAGATGGAAAGAACACATCAAGAAGAAAAAAGAAGAGTTAAACATCAAATATAGAAAAATGTACTGGCTCATGGGTAGAAATTCCGAGCTCTCAATACACAACAAATTGCTTCTATACAGGCAAATGCTAAAACCAGTATGGACCTATGGTATCCAACTTTGGGGTTGTGCCAAGAAAACCAATGTACAAATGATACAATGCTTCCAAAATAAAGTGATACGAGGGATTGTGAACGCCCCATGGTACATTAGGAATGACAACATCCATAGAGACTTGAAGATGGAATACGTCACCGATGAAATAAAGAACCATGCAAGGAAACACGTACAGCGCTTATCTCTACACGAAAATGCAGATATCCGTCGTATGTTGGACACCACTATCGGAGTGAAGAGACTCCAAAGGCAGAAACCGCTTGAGCTGGGCAGTTTGTTTTAGAAGAAATTATTATAAAATGAGTAACCAATAGGTTACTCATCTTAATCCGAGAACTTAATTTAAGAAAGATAAATTACTAGATGATCCCTGAATCAGTTGTAATATTGTATAAATAAAAAAAAAAAAAAAAAAAAAAAAAATATGTTGATAATTTTGAAATACGCGTATAGATGCAGAACACTGACTTTTCCATTAAGTGAAAGATCACTGTATGCTTCGATGAGATCGTTCTCAATTTTTACATTGATATTGAAAAGTTTAGCATTTCCAAAAAACGTCAAAGGATCAAAACATTCAAATAAATTTACCTATGACCTTAGTTGACCTTGCCTTACCAAAAGTTCGGTAATTTTATTTGTTCGGTTTAGAAATCAAGTGTGCTGTATTCGATATCTTCGTATATATTCGTGGTAACAGATAGTCGAATGTTGTCCACTACATATTCACATTTAAGCGATTTGCTGGACTTCTTTGTTACTCTACCCACTGTAAGATCCCGATGATTGTATTAAAATAAATAATTAAGCTTCTGTATATGCTGGACAAATCATATTTACTATAATACGTTCCTTATATTTTGTACTGTAATTTGGTTAAATAACTATATGAAGCTGCTTTTTACATTCTTGAAACAATACTGACCTGTATACTTTATAACTGTACCAAATTTTAAATCATATATCATATTGTACTGCCTGTAAAAATTTTCTGTTTTAATAATCGACGGACATCTGTCAAAAACTCCTTTCTAATTCCTTCCGAACTAACTCTAGAAATATATAAACTTGAATTTTTTATCGTATTGCACGTTATAATATTGACATAAAGTAATAAGCTTTGTTTTATAGTGTGGTCACTGCTGCGTAACCAGAGACCAAATATTTTTTAAAGTGTCCGTTTCATTAGTAGATATCCTTAATAAACTAATTCTTCATTTCGAATTTTATTATTATTCAAAGTGACTTTGTCAATATATTAACTGACCTTCCGAAAGTTTCTATACTAAATAATTAATTTGGATAATTATTACTTTTAATAAAAATTTTAATTGGTGTAACCCGAGCCAGATGTTCATTTCGTCCATATTTTTATTGATTACTTGTCAAGAATTTAAACTACGGGTATACCGATAACAAAACCAAAAAATCAAAGCTTTTCTTTTAAAACTGTTCGTTCTTGATACAGCACGAAAAACTTTCATACATAGAACAAAACTTTTAAACTATTGACATTATTAAAGTATTTAAAACTGTGATACTTTTATTATTATATATAGTTTTTATTTTTTGGAACACTGCAAAAGTTTGAGCTTTTTCTCCTTCAAAGTTTGTCTTTGTTCAATATGGAAGAAAATTTTATTTTTAAAAATTGTGCTATTCTTTTGTACCAAAATGCATGTATTGCGGTAAAAAATTTATATTACACGATCTAAGCTTTACCATACAATAAGTAGGTAAAGGTAATAATTATACGGTTATGTATTATGTGAAAATTTAACCGAGCTTTTTTGGTAACACAAGTTTTATTGTATATGTACACCAACAACAACCAACAATTGCAAATGGCAAGTTGACATCATGTTATACGATTTTGTGTGTTTTACATTATTTTAAATATTTTAAAATTAATGTATTCATGTATGGTAGAAGCTTTTTATAAACTGAAAAAGTACAAACAATTATTTTTTGTGTTTATACGAGTATACTCGTATACGATGTGAGATACGTATACTCAATGTATTCTGTATTGCGCTTCTTCAAATCACGTAAAACTAATCGAAAAACTTTTTTCTACAAAATTTAATTTAATAAAAATTTTCCAGGTGAATTTCTCGTATATTTAACATAATTTTCCAAAATATTGAGTTTCCAACTATTCGCTAACTTACTTAGTAATTAAGTAATTAATTTATGAAACTATATACAATATAAAGCGAAGTACCTCAAAATATTAAAAAAAAAATTCCGTCTTGTAATTTCAGAAATCATCAAAACCCACAAACCAATGAAAGCACTAAACTTCATTAGATAACAGGTAAGACAAATTAAAAATTTTATTTACTGTACAATTATACATAATTTACTGTGGTATATTTGCTTTGTCGTCTACGTATTTAAGAAAATATTTGTACTTTTTAATGTTTTTGGTTTTGGTTTCATTCCAAACCGAGAAGGGACTAGATACCAAGAATATTTAAATTTTCTGCATGCAAGAATAAAAAAATAAAATAAAATAGAAATTTGAGTTGGGAACCGAGACATTTGAAAAAAAATTTTATACCTTTTTTTCCTTTTGATGAGTTTTAAGAAAAATGGAATTTCTAATAGGACCATTCGTAACATTTCAAATCCTTTAATATTTGGAATTTTGTACGTAACTTGATGTGGGTATATAACGATGAAAGTAACGATGAAGATTATTATAACGATATTGTGTTATACATGCAAGACATATTTAGAGAAGCATCTATAATCTAATTGTAATTGTGTTATTTAATATTAATGACTAAATGGAATCTGCTGCCACTCGGAATTTTAGTCGTTATTGTAAAAATTTCACCACCCCTTTTCGGACTTATGCACTACTAAATCTTATATCATAAGCAAATACATAATTTTGTATTCGTCGTATATTTTATCATATATTATTAATTATATTGTATGCGAATTCGACACATGAATTCCGCGATATTGTAAGTGCTATTTAAGGTTTGTTTGTTATTCATTCTTTGTCCTAGCTTTTTGAACTTTATTAACGAGAATGAATAGCGTTAAGTTTAGGAGGACGAGCTTAAGAAAATAAGAAGAAATATGTTAGATGTCCAAAATCATTCGAGCTTGTACATCACTCCCCCTCCAAAGGAAAAATGTTTGGTTATACAGATGTTATTTTCGATTTAAATGAAATATGTTACGGGGCAATTTTAAATACTTTTAAAGTTAACCGACTTGCTTCAGCCGAAAAAAATGTCGACAATGCATATTCGACTGTAACAACAAAAGTTTGTTAGCTGAAAATGCCGATAATGCGGAATCAAAAACAATTGCGGTCTTACTTTGTAATTCCAGTTTGGAATTATTTTAAACCAACTTTTCTGGTGGTATAGAATTATTCTATTCTACCTGTAGTTTTAATGTTCACCACCAGGGCAGTTTTATTAAATACTTTTATTTTTAAATGTTGGCAATAAAAATATAAAATTGATTTTTGTTATTTTGACATCGAATTTTTCTTAAGAAGACGAAAAATTAGTTATGATTTGTAATAATATTCAATAATGTTCTAGCACATTACTATTTAACTGAATATATTTAGTTGCGTTTTTACGTTGTTTTCAAATTCAAAATGTAATTGTTACCAACTAATAAAAATAAATTAAAAAATATCTTTGGTTGTTACTTTGAGCACAAATTAATTCTACACCAGAATGGAATTAGCTTGTACCAAAGTAAGACCGCAAATATGACTGCTCGTCTGTAAAAGTCTGTAAGGCAGATTCGTATAAATAACCAGCCGCAATATGTCGATAAAATAGATAAATAATTGTGGTATTAGACAGTAATTTCTTTTTAAATCAAAAATGTTCATCAACGGTTCACCAACGTATATTGTTCAAAAATAATTTTTTTTATTAAATGCATTTAAACTATAATTAAAAAACTATTTTAATAAGGAGAAAACTCAATGGTACATATCACGCAAAATTTCAAAAATTTCAGGACAATTTCCATGTGAAGAGTCCGAAAATTTATATAAATAAATCGCACACAAAAAATTCGAAAACTTCTAAAAACTGTCATTTTCGTTTGATTAGTTTGAATCTGCATCGTCGACATTTTTCGGCTGGAGTCGGGTAACTCTAATAGCGTCAATTTGTAATTACAGAATTGAAAATGTATTTATTAGTCTTTTTTTTTAACAAAAATTGAGGTTTATTTATTAAATATTGGAGTATAGTGTTTGTATTTCGTTCAGCTGCTGGGTGTTCCAAGTGGCATGTGTTACGTGATTATTTCTCTTTATAAATTTCCGTATATGGTTGTATATATAGGGTGGTCCAAAAGTCTGGAAACGGTGAATTTATTTCGCGCACGGGTCGAAAATTGGAATTCTGATACTGGGGTCTTTAGTAATTTCACCCAAGGAATCGAATGGGCCCATTTTGGGCCCTATGGGGCCTTATACGAGATATGAGGCCAAACCTTGAAATTTCGTAATCTAATAATCTTGAACAATGTCTGTAAATGCTTTGTATTTTCTTCAGCTGTTGTACTGGCGACTAAGATATCATCAACGCAACCGAATAGGAATGATAAATTTTCGTTAATTGGTCCATAAATCGTTGGAATATTTTCCCTCGTTTCTGAGAGGTAATTAGTAATTTTATCTCTATTTTGTTGTTATTTTAGTAATTTTGGAAACTTTAGCAATAAAAACCGCAATCGAGAAAGCTATAGTAATAGGCATAGAAAAGATGATAATATTCTCAGACTCAAAGAGTAGCGGCACTTCAATAAAACGAGCTAACGAAGAGAGAAAATACAAATTATACGAACAACAAATATTTGACTTGATAAGGGGAAAAAACTTCAAAATAATTATACAATGGATACCGGGACACTTAGGAATAAAAGAAAACGAGAGAGCAGATAAATTAGCTAAAGAAGCAATAGAAGATCCCAACGAAATAATAAACAACCCAATAACCATAAAAGACTCGTATCAAATAATAAAATAAACAATAAACAAAGAATGGCAAATAAAATACAACGAATGGACAACAACAGTTGGAAAATACAACAAAACTATCAATATATCACCTCCAACTAAAGCTAAACCGTGGTATCATAACTCAAGTCTAAGTGCCTACAATATAATACAAATAAATAGACTGAGATCGGGACATGCCAAAAACAAAAAATGTAAACACCTAATGAAAATAGAAGACAATAACATATGTGAAGTATCCGACACACTGGAAGACAACGAGCACATAGTAGAAAAATGCACAAAATACGACCAGACGAGAAGTAAATATGCATTATTACTAAACACCAAATTAATAGATATACTAAAATCAAAGAATGTCAATCACTACAAGATGCTATGCGACCACCTAACGGAAATAGGAAGCAACTTATAATAACAAATCATAAATACAACGAACACCAAACATACAATTCTTCACGGATGATCGGTGTGTTAGGGCAAACTACAAATTTGACAGGCTAATCATAATTGTATTTGTTGCGAAATGGTCGATTGAAATATTTAAACACACGAATGTACTAACTTATGTAATTGCAATATAATTATTATTGAGTTTTATTCACTTCTTATTACAATCAATTTTAGTTATAAGTATAAAATATATAATTTGAATTTCACAAGTTGGAATTTAGAAATAGGGAATTTAATAAAGGTTTTTTTTAAAAATTAGGAATTGTATTATAAAATTTAGGAAATGTTTAATATTAGAATAATTACCATGTTATCACGTCCAAGAGCGAATCCCAATAGAAGTTATTTTAATTTTATTTTAAATATAGTACCCGTAATTATTGCTCTTCAACACCAACACATACATACATATCTATGATAGGTAAATTATAGGGGACAACAAAGATGAGTGGTACATCACAACATATTCTTATTTTTATTTATTGAATTTCAAACATGTAAACATTAATCAAAAATATTGGTAGTGTCAATTTCGATTCAGACCTTAGCAAATGAAATATAAAAAAAATAGGGAAGAGTTAAATATTAACTTTGCAGTCAAATTTTTCAGTTGACGGTCATCAACGGTTGTCTATTGGTGTATTATCATATTGCAGAATCTAATTATTGGGGGTAAATTGGCACTTTGTCTGTGTTGGGTTTTAACTTAGTTTTGTAAAAGAATACTGCAAGCCTGCCACTCAACTCGTTTGTTACGTCTATATGTCATGTACTTGGTGTTCAATTACACATATTTGTATAGTAAGGTATAAAAACTGTATAGCAAGTCAATTATTCGCAAAATAATTGAATCTACAAGTATTCGATAATTAATTAATCGACATAAAATAAATCAACTTCCATAATCAACCGCGCACGAGCGCACGCCACTCAAATGGCCACATACACACGCCACGTATACAATGTTGACAACTTAGAAATAATAAAAACGAAAATTAAAAATTCTCTCATTACGTCTATCATTCCGAGGGACAACAATAACTCGTACAAAAACTATCCCGTTTGAGATGTCCCTTAACCCTAGAGATAGGATGCAGATGTGGATTTTCTTATGACGTAGAACTATTTTTTCTACGTGCGTTATCCAGCTTCGCATTTTTTTTGCTATAGATGTACATACCAATCAACCTTGTAACATTGCGATCAGACTGTTTAACTAATTTAATTTTATTTCATAATTTTTTAATAAAAATAACAAGTTTTGACAAATTCGTCTGAACTTTTACCATTTCGATCACCTTCTTTCCATTTTGTTTTGTTTTTCCAATTTGGAGCGAATTTGTTGTGGCTAATACCCAACTTTCTTTTATCATAAATGTATACAATCATAGATCTCGAAAACGGTTTTATATTATCAAAAATATTACCACTTCCGGTAACCAAATGTCCACTAGATTTCGAAAGGATCTCCCAATATGTGGAGAATGCTTGAGTATGGCGTTTCATTCCGAATAGTAAATTCACCTGGATTGAAGAAATGTCGAATTATATGACAAAATAAATTTTTTTTTTTCAAACTATCACTGTCATTTCTGGTAAAGTACGTTAAAAAAATGATTTAAGCTAATTATTTGAAATTTAATTAACAAACTTTTTTCGTTAATTTTATATATTTTTCATAATATTTACAAAAAACGAAAAAGCTGCTATAAAAGCTTCCAATTCTAGTAGACCGATTTCGGCCATATAAAATTTCATCCAGATCAATCAATCTATAATCGGCCCCTGAATTTTAGGTTGAAAATCTGTTTTGTTGTCAAAAATCGTCATTGCCGCTTAAATTTTGAAAAAATGTTAACGTCCAGTGTTGTTGGAAAATTAATTTAAAATCTTTAAGTTTTTAGTCGCTTGTCTCGTAAATGATACATTTTTCAAAATATTTGCAAAAAATTGAACAAAATCCTACGGAAACTGTGACTTACGGTCACTGGGACCTCCCAAATTATTGAGGAAGCTCAAATATGAAGTTTCATCCCGATCAGCCAATCCGTCTGGGCATGCCAAATTTTTATTGAAAGTTTTTTTTTGTCAAAAATCGCCATTTTTGTCTTACTTTTGTAAAAACTTACGTGGACTGATATTGTTGCAAATTTACTTTAGAACCGTTTAGTCCACATTGATTTTTCTCATGAATGATATACTTTTCAAATTATTTGCAAATCACGAGAAAGCTCCTATAGAATCGGTCATTTCCTTTAGACCGATTTCGTTCAAACAACACTGAAATCTCCCAATTTATGGACAAGTTTAGTTTACCGTCTGGGCTGTGCTAATTCCAAATTTTTAAACTTCAAATGGACCTCAAAATTTTTGAGAATAGCTTAAGTATGAACTTTTAACCCAATTAGTCAATCTGTCTGTGCTGTAGAGAGCGCACAGACATTTAGTTAGGACGACATCACACACAAATAGACACAACGGGATTTTTTTAGAATTTGAAAATCAATTATTATTTCCAAATATGTGAATCATTGAAATTAATTTTAAACCTAGTTTATTATGACACTCTGTAGACAAAGTATTCTTTTTAAAACGAAACGCACCGAATAACTTTTAAACATTTATTCGAAAGCCGAGACACAGAAACAATAAAATTTTGAAACCAAAACATAACAAAACGTTTTCCGAAGTCTAATCGAACTCTACTCAACCGTTCCTTTGTTGTTCTTCGTTAAAATTTCATAATTTAGCTTTTACTGCGACAAATGTTTGAAGTTCAGGGATGTTCATGTTCTTTTTCGAAAAAATCCAAAGGATTTAAATCTGGTCATGAAGTGGGCCACTCGAATAGTCAGCCTCTTCCAATCTTCCAGACAAAATCAGAAGGGCTGCTCTTCATCAAATTTTTGTTTATTCGTTCCATGTTATATTGTGTCACTCACCTTGAATTTCAATACTCCTAATATCGGCAATTGTGTGGGGGTTAGAAAACCCGTTCAATTAAAATGAGCGCTCTTGAGAAGCATCAAATATGACGTTGAAAAAATCGCAAGGTAATTTTGTTTAAATTTAATGAGCACATCCACACCATTATTTATCGTGTGACAATCAGGAGATCGAGAATCGAGAAAATATAGCAAAATCAAAAAATCAAACAAAAAAAATAAAATCATTTAAAAAAAATTCAGATTGTAAAAGCTTTCAAAAAGTACTTTAAGCAAAGTTAACCCACAAAGGTAATTTATTCTGTTCATAAATCATTAAACAAAGCAGAATATGCCATAAACAGCAATATAAAATAATACCATAAAATTTTTCCATTTAAATTAAACCATTAAAGCTGCTGCATACATCTATGGTGGGCAAACGTACAAAGGTGGCTGCCATTAATTTAAACCCCTTGCAGACACATACAAATCATTAATTTTTCCAACTTCGTTTCGGTATACGTAGAGCATACACCAACTCAGAAGCGAATGCGCCATAAAACTAATACGACTTCCGTTTTTATTTTACCAGAATTCAAAATTTAAATTTTATGCCGGTTTTATGTATTTCTCTTTTTATTACAAATCATTTTCCATATCTGTTGTGATGATTGGTGGACATGACCAATCGACTCTGCGTAGTGGGTGTGTGTATGGCATTGGAAATAAACGGATTGTAACAAAAAAAAAATATTTTATTTATTCTTTTAAATTGCTCTGGCATGGGTATGACGGCAATTTAAATGCATTGAAAAATCATAAAATCTTGACTTACGATATTATTGCATTAGCATTTTAGTTTACCTCCAGTTGTGTACGAGTAAATTACATAAACTTTAAAGGACGACAGCTCTTTAGATTTTTCCTTGTGCTTTTGTTTTCAGACGAGAGTAGCTGTAATTTATATTATGCAAATTTAATTTACATGCATATGCAAATAACTATATATAAAAAATTCTCTAGTTTTTATGTTCGAGTATTTGTATACCAGGAATTTAATTTTTTTTTTTTTTTTGTTATACACGAGAAATTTTACATGCATTAAACAATTTAAAAGAAAA
Organism: Nephrotoma appendiculata; assembly: GCA_947310385.1. NCBI lineage: Eukaryota > Metazoa > Arthropoda > Insecta > Diptera > Tipulidae > Nephrotoma > Nephrotoma appendiculata. The sequence goes on from OX371224.1 coordinate 260,831,241, forward strand.
TTATTCCTAGGTCAGGAATTTAAGTTATCACCATGAAAGGTATAAAGAGCGTGTCTGAGTTTGGGATGCTAATTCAAAACGTAATGCCCTTCGCTTCTAGACAAACCCTTTATACAGTGAAATTTTGCTATTTTCTCACAGGGTCTATAAAAATTCATAAAATTACATATAATTGTAAAATTCAAACCTCTCAATGGTTTAGAGAAGGTATATCAACTCCAGAGATGGGCGATTACGTGTCATCTACTAAATTTTACGTTATTGCGTTGGCAACTCGTCGACAACTTAGACAACCCGTCGACAATGTATGCAATGTTGATTAGTCGTAGACAACGTCAACGACTCGTAAACAGCGTCAACAACCTCTGATATCGCTGTTTAGCCTAGATTTCCAACTAACTAATATGAAAGAGTTCACAACCTTTAAATGTTTCCTCTAATGAAACCAAAATATTCATGATATTTACATCTAAACTTCAAAGTTAGTTCAGATTTGCCAATAGCCGATTAAAAATATTATCAAAATTTATAAATCTTAATTAAGTTAGTAGTTAATTGAACCCAGACACGATATGCCTAGTATGAACCTTCCTTTAATTGTGTTGTCGAAAGTTAGACAAAAAAATTGGTGTCACACACAGTCTAAATGACTTACTAAACTAAATAGCCGTGACTAGCTACTAGTTATTTCAAGTTCTTACTGAATCCATAACGCGTAGTGGGTTTAATATTTAGTACTAAATTGAGTACTAAATTATGAATTATCTACCATCGATAATAATACTTCGATAATTGAACTAACTCAAATTAAATTAACGAATTAGAATAAAATTTCACAAATTTTACGACATCCATTGAGAACTGGTATGAACTAACATGAGATCGTCGCTGAACTTCCGGTAGATATAGAAAACGGCGATATCTATGTAATGCCAACTACAATTAATGGTAACCTAATTATTCCCGAAGGAATATACCATAGTAGAAATTGGTACGCACCTCTGGAAGTCGTTAATTATAGCAATAAAGAGCACACTTTCGTGATCGAACAACCGATCAGGGTCGAGCTGTTTAAAAAATCTTTTCGAGTTGAATCTCACCACTGCAATGTGCAAGAATTGAGTGAACAACAAGACAAAGATAGTTCAAATCTTATCAGAATTGAACATCTCAATTCTGAAGATAAAGCAGCCATTATCTAACTTTGTCACCAATACGAGGATCTATTTCTTAAAACGGAGCAACGATTGTCATTCACTAATGATGTGAATCGTGAAATAAATTTAAAAGACTTTAAACCTATTTTCTTTAACAGCTACCGGTACCCTTTCATACATAAAGAAGAAGTAAAGAAGCAAATTGACAAAATGCTCCAGGATGGAATCATCCGTCCCAGCTTCTCTCCGTGGTCATCACCCATCTGGTTAGTGCCAAAAAGGTAAAAACAAGTGGCAATTAGTCATTTACTATCGTAAATGAAACGAAAAGACCATCGACGATCGGTACCCGCTACCGAACATTACGGGTATCCTCGATAAATTGGGCAAATGCCTGTATTTTTCAACGTTGGACCTAGCATCTGGGTTTCACCATATCGAAGTTAGGAAAGAAGATATTCCTAAAACAGTTTTCTCCGTGGACCATGGGCATTATGAATATGTAAGGATGCCCTTTGGGCTTAAAAATGCACCATCGACCTTCCAGAGAGTCATGGACAATGTCCTAGGTGAACTGCAGGGCAAATCATGTTTGTGAAAAGCCTAAAAAACGTCTTTAATAAATTGAGAAAAGCGAACTTAAAGGTACAAATGGATAAGTCGGAATTTCTCCATAGAGAAATTGCCTTCCTAGGCCATATCGTAACGAGTGACGGGGTCAAACCAAATCCCGACCAAATAAAAGGAATTAAAGACTTTCCAATTCCCAAAACAGAGAAAGAAATTAAAAGCTTTTTAGGCCTATTGGGATATTACCGCAAATTCATCAGAAACTTCTCTGAAAATATCAAGCCCTTAACGGAATGCTTGAGAAAAGACAAAAAGATCACTCTTGACACTAGATATATCCAGTATTTCGAATATTGTAAGGAGTTGTTATGTAACGAACCTATATTAAAGTATCCGGACTTTTCTAAGGAATTTATCCTTACCACGGAGGCCAGCAACGTAGCCATTGGGGCCGTTCTTTCCCAAGAACCTATAGGTAAAAATAAACCTATATGCTACGCATCCAGGACCTTAACGGTCACGGAGCAAAACTACTCTACTATAGAGAAAGAGCTTCTAGCCATTGTCTGGGCAACTAAGTACTTTCGACCGTACTTATTTGGCCAAAAGTTTAAGATCGTCACCGATTATAAGCCTCTTACATGGCTTTTCGAAGTTGGTTCGTTGGAGATTGAAATTGGAGGAATACGATTACGAAATCATAATCAAGAAAGGCGTAAAAAATACCAACGCGGATGCACTTCTCACAAACCATATCTGGTAAGAACACACTCTTTTAACAGATGTGTTCAATCCCGAGGGCCAACAATCTATAATAAGGAAAAGGCATGAAGAAAATCACCAACGTGGAATAGTCGAAAACCACGAGTTCATTAAAAGAACTAACTATTTCCCGAATATGAAGGACATTATCACAAAGTACATCAACACCTGCACGGTATGCCTTCAGACCAAATATGACAGACATCCACTGAAAGTAGAGTATGATATCACAGAAACACCGAAGCGACCTATGGAAATCCTCCATATAGATTTCTGTTTCTTCCAAAATCATGCATTTCTCTCACTCCTCGACAAATTCACAAAATTCGCTGGAGCCTTCTACATGAAGACACGCACTAGCGATGAAATTCAAAGGACACTTGAGCGATTCTTAAGCATACACGGTAAACCAGTACAAATCGTTACCGACATGAAGGAAATATGAACACACCTTCGTTCAGAACCTTCTTAGAAGAACTTCATATTGAATTACACCACACATCATCATATTCGTCAACAAGGATCTCTCCTGTTGAAAGATTGCACTCAACTCTTCAAGAGGTTGTCAAAATTGCACAATTAAATTCCGCTCAATTAGGTATCAAAGAGTTAATGAATCGTGCTATTTTTTCATACAACAACTCCATCCATTCAACAACAACATTTACACCGTTGGAATTATTGAGTGGACACTATACTATTTTAGGGAAGCCTATCAATCCTACACCCCCAAATGCACAAGAATACCTTCTTAATCATACCTTAGCATACGAAAAGCTATACAAGCGTAAAAAAGGTTAAGTTAATCAATAAACTTAATATCGGTCGAGATAAACCCCCAAAAATGAGAATCGACCAAACAGTACACATTCGTAATAAAAAACGCTCAAAGATCAAACCCGGATATGTCATTAAGAAAATTCTCAAAGATAACAAAGTCACTATTTTAACTAAAGACGGCAAATATCACAAGAAATTGATAAAGAATCCATTTCAGGTGCACGCTCGTTACGAGCCAGACGTTGAAAGTGACCAACCTGGATAAAACAAGGGCTTGATACCGGTAAAGATGCGTCAGGCCAGAATAATCAATAGTTATAAAAGGATCATCCACGTTATCGAGATCCAATTCTATGAACAAAATTTTATCCGAAATAACATCGACGTAGTCGAAGGAACCGTTAATGACAATATAGAATACAAGTATGTATTTAAAAACAAATTAGAAATCCTTGAACACAAATTTAAGGAACTACAAGACAACGTCAACCGCTTGACACCTACACGGATCAAAAGAGGACTTATAACGGACTAGGCTCTTTGATCAAAGACATTACAGAAAACTTAGATCAACACGATCTAGACGAAATCAGTTCCGCAATGCACAGTCTTTACGAGAATCAAAATAACCTAAATAAACAAAACCATGCTCAAATCGAGATAAATAAAGGTATATGATTGACAGATTCAATTACGTATACAAATATGTAAAGGACAGTAATAAAAAGGCTCAGTAACACAACACAATCAGGAATACAAATGATAAAAATAGATCAATACATCTTTAAACTAATTAACACAATAGATACCCTAACCCAACATATAGACGACATTTTAGACGCACTCAGCTCAGCTAGACACAGACGCATCTCTCGATATTTATTATCTAACAACGAAATTCATTTTATTAACGATGTACTGTACCATGACCGAATTGAAATTATCAATCCAAACAATATTTACGATCTATTGACATTACAGGGATATTGCAATCAGTCTCGAACTATTCTCAGTATACAAGTTCCGACCTTCTACGAAACAATATTCAGTTATTTCAAAATTAAACCAATTCCATCCAAAAACCTCATAATTACCCCGATTCCCTCATATAATATCATCCTAAACGAACAAAATTATTATCAATGCATCGTACAACCATGCAACGAACTGGAAAACATGTATTACTGCACTAAACAATCACTACAACCAATAAGCAACACCTGCATACCAAGCATCATTTCACAACAACCAGCTCAATGTAATCACACCGTCTACGAATTGGAAGATGAAGTCTCAGAGATCATCACTGGGAAATTGTATGTAGCCACACCAACAGAAGTAGAATTCACATCTACCTGTCAACAATCTACGAAGTCCATCAAGGACCAAGCGTTAATTGAATTCGACAACTGCGATGTCAACATCTCGGGCATTACCTACAGCAGTACCAGATACGTCTACCGAGAAGACCAGGTCGTCATTATACCATATCACGACGTGGCAAGTCAAAACGTTATCCAGTCATTGTCGTTATCACAAATGACTAATTAGACCCTACACAATAGAGATCACATCACGCTATTACAAGAACGAGCGTTATCTCACAGCATACAGGGATACAAGCATTACAAGCATAACTACAATCTCTATTATTGGAATCATCATGTATTGTATCTGGAAAAGATGTTACAAAGTCACACAGCCTGTAGCAATAGAAGTCAATACATCATCAACAACGGTACCAAAGACCATAAGGAAATCCCTATGGCCTTCTCTTCGGCGGGAGGAGTTACGATCCTCTACACGCGGCACAACAACAAAGTAACATGAAATGCAGATCTACTTTTCTATGATGCATAAATGACGCGCGGAGTAACACCATACAAACCACGCGCAACGAAATCGCTGAATATACATAAATGCAAACGTGCGAATTGCAATCTGGCATAAATGCATTTATGTATATCGCATGTCAACGTTTTAGAATTAAGTATAATTGTAAATCAGTATTAAGTAATCTTTCGGGCTAGAAACATTAAAATTTAAATAAATAAAAATAAACTAAATAAAGTCTTTGATAAAAATTAAAATAAAATTGTTTTTTTATAATAAATCGGGATCGTAAAATATAAGTCGTTTCATGCTCGATACTTTATTCACGTTTGCTGCTGTGCCAAATCGAGGCGTCCTTCTATTCTCGACCATTGTGTCCTATGACGAACGACCTTGATGACTGATGTCTGTGAAGTTAGCCCGAAAAATATCCCGAAGAAATGCGATGGCAACACTATAAAACAAATATCACGACATTTTTCTATGTCATCCCGAAAAATTTTCTATATCACGCTAGTTTTGAATGTCATCCCGAATTTTTTTTACTATCATGACATCATTTACTATCATAATATTTTTTTTTTTGTTGTCCCGAAAAAGAATTCCAATACAGAAAATTTCAGTAAACAAATAGCGACAGGTGTTCGAACCATCCCGAAACCAAAAAAAATATTGAAGCGCAGAAATTTTTATCACGAGAAAATAATTTAATAATAAACAATTTTCTGGCGTTGTTAATCCAAAAACGCAAAACCAAGCACTCTGGTTATTAGTAAGAAAACATATATTGTGGATCAAGTCTATGAGTTAGATTTTAGATACAGTCGTGTGAAGTCGTAGTAGATATCAATTACGAGGGCTGCCTTTTATATTTCGGGATTAGAGAACAAAAACAAATATTAATCATCGAAAATTGCTTTATTGTTTTTCAAAATATTCCCCTTGAAGATCTATACGCTTTCGCATGCGTTTGAACCAATTGTCGAAGCTTTTTTTCCACTCCGATTGAGGTATCTCCAAAACATGCATTCTGAACGCAGCAACCGTTTCTTCAGGTGTCGAAAAACGTTGACCTCTCAGTTTGTTTTTTACGTACGGGAATAAAAAGAAGTCATTTGGTGACAAGTCAGGACTATACGGCGGATGACTCATCAAATCGATGTTTTGAGTGCTCAAAAATGCAGTTGTTTGAGCCGATGTGTGAGAGCTCGCATTTTCGTGATGAAGAGTGATCCGTCTTTGGCAGTTGGTTTTCCTGATTTCTTGGAAGACAACTGGCAAACAAATGGTTGTGTACCACTCAGAATTGACTGTTCTGCGTTGTTCTAGTGGTACGGTTGCGACATGTCCATTTTTTTCGAGGCGATCATTTGCTTGCAAGTGCTTCGTGCGCGAACAACTTTTTTTTGATTCGGCTCATATTGAAACAGCCATACAGTCGACTGCTGTTTACTTTCGGGCTCATACGCGTAAATCCACGACTCATCACCTGTCACTATGTCATAGACGTGTTTTGAAGCACCGCGATCGTATTTTTTGAGCTTTTCTTTCGACCAATCGACACGAGCCTTTTTTGAGCGATTGACAAATTGTGTGGGACCCAACGCGAACAAATTTTTTTGACATTCAAATGTTTATGCAATATTGAATGTATGCCCACTAATGTCTAAGGTTGTCTCAATCTCACGATAGGTCACATGACGATCTTGCAATATCAGTTCGCGCACAGCATCAATGGTTTCCGGAACAACAACTGATTCTGGACGACCTTCACGAAATTCGTCTTGGAGTGAGCTACGACCTCGATTGAATTCACCATACCATCGATAAACACTGGTCCTTGATGGAGCTTCATCGCCAAAAATTGAATTAAGTTCATCCATGCGCTCTTGCTGCCTTAATCCACGTCGAAAGTTGTAAAAAACAATCGCACGAAAATGTTCACGATTTAATTCCATTTTTTCGCCGACATGTTGAGTTAATGAGTACTGTAAACAACACAAATAGCGCTCGAATGTCAAAACGTTCTGAGTACGTATAATCTCAAAAATGTCAAACTTTACGATAGAGCTGTCAGTTGCCAGATTGCAACACTAGGGTTGTCAAATCCCGAAATATAAAAGGCAACCCTCGTACTACGACTTCACACGACCATATCTAAAGTTTAACTCATTGACTTGATTTAAAATTTTGGACATTTGAAAGGTGGATCCTTCCTCTACACATTTCATACCAACCTTGCTCTGTTAATTGATATTTACTACGACTTTACACAGCTATATCTAAAGTTTAGCTTTTTATATCTTCTTACCATTTTAAAAAAATAAAATAGTTTTATTTTAGTTCAGAGAATTGTTATTTTTCTAATATTAAATATTTGAATTATTTTTTTTTTATATTTTATTAATTTTGATTATTTGGATGTAAATTATTTTAGTGTAATTTTTTCGAGGTGATACAAAAATTTATCACCAAATGTTAAATAATAATATATATTGTACATATAATTGTAATTGAAAATTTCGTGATACTAATTTAATATTACAAAACTATAATAATTTACTATACATTATAGCTAATATCGTGATATATTTGATTTATATGCAGCAATATTAATTATATATAATTACTATCAGGATAGTATTAAAATATTCTGTAAATATGTAATAGTCTTGCCATATTTAACTATAATGGTTTTTCGGGATAATTTTTCGCGCTAACTTCCCAGAGGTTGATGACTGTATAATCCTTATTCCAGGGCATTTCTTAATCGGCAACAGAGAGCCGCAACCAACACTAAAAGATTGAAATAGTTTAGGGCTGCCGGCAATGTTGGGGTAACACCAAACGTCTCAACGACAGTCAGAGGTGATATCTATTGATGGGCATTATTCGTAATTAAAATTATCTTTCGTTTTTTCACATTTTATTCGTCATCGAGTTTTCACTCCAACAACGGTAAATGTTAAAATTTCGCTACTGTCTAAAATTGCCGTAAAGATTTTATAACCCCGCCACAATATAAATTGTAAATTTATTCCTTTCTTCAATGTAATTTCACATTTTGTTTCTCGTACGATTTGTATTAAAATTATAACCACCTTGATGAGTAGTTTGTTATTCCTGTCTAAAAGGAGCAAATTAAATTACAAACCATTTTACAATGTAGTTTACGACAACGCTTAACTTTTACAACCAACATTTAATAACATTTCGTGTTTTATTTGCAATTAAATTTAAAAAAATTAATATATTTTTAATTATACACACGTTTTATTTGTTTAATAATTAGAAATAATAGTAATAATTACGTTTAATTATGTTTAGAGAGAAAAATAAAAGAAATCACGTTTCAACGTAAAAATTCTTGAAACCTTTTTTATTTATTTTATCCTTGGTTTATTTTTTACTATGCCGCTACCAATAAAATTTTATGGTTCTTGGAAATATTTAAACTTTTCGTTCAGAATGATAAACACAATTTTCTTTTCGATTGTAATTCTAATTAATTAGAATTTCATTTGATACAATTGATTGCGAAAATATTCATAAATAAAAAAAATTATTTATTAAAATCCCTAAGGATTTTTTTGTTGCTTCTTATTTTGATGTACCGAAAATAAATGGAAAGCTGTAAAAAGGTTTTTTGCCTGAAATAAAAACAAAAAAGGGAAAACGGAAGAAAATATTTTATTTTTTATTAAATTTTCATGAATTTAAATTTTGTTTTTCTTCGGTGTTTTTGTTTTAAATATACATGACTATGAAAATGTGAAAGGATCAGATCTGGCAGGATATTATTATTATTGTTATTATTGTGATAGGGTTTTTCGTTATCCATTTGTTCGGCGAATGAGAAAAAAACAAAAATATTCAAAATGCCTAAAAGATAAACAAAAGTCAATGGACTTAATGGGCAAGGTTTAACCTTTGTGTATCAAACGGTATAATGATAACAAAACAATATATCTCTATACATAGATAAAATGTTTAGGATTGTTTGACCTATGGACGATAGACAAAAAGCTTAAGTTTACGAACACATTTACATACTGGGTTCAGTTGGCCTAGGCACCGGGTGTATATAATAACCAATTTTTTAATGTCAGTACGTTTTATCGTTATTGGGCGCAATATTGATATGATGGTTTTACGTGAATCGAGACCCACGTAAAATCACAGCCGTAAACGATAGGCAAATCGAATTGATTTAATATCAGTTCAGGGTACACACTTTTAGCTATGAGTTTGTTAAAACACAGAGTTTTATAGAAACTAATAATTTAAGGACTCATTTGGGGATTTGGCATTTAAACCATGTATTACTACTTATTATTAGTGTAAAAAACCGTGTATTTATAATTTTATGAGTAACGGTTGAATTTTATTGAGATGTTAAACGACCTGAATCAGAATAAAATTTCTTACATCCTGTGCATTTGCGATCCAGATACGTATCTGCACTACTCATTTTCAACTAAAAGAATATGATGACAACACATAAACAGATTTGGTGAAATACTCCCTTTGCAAATCTTTTCTCGATTTCACCTATTGGTTTATTGTCGAAACTTTCCTCGCCGTACAATTTCATGATGATATGATACCTATCGATTCCCCGACCCAGGTAAAATACCTGATTTGTGTAGTTTTGTTTTGTTATTAAGATTTAAGATGAATATGTGATCATGTGATAGTATGTACTAGTAGTAATTTGCTTAGGATATATATATTGGCAACGGGGGCACTCCAGACCTCCGATTTCCCCAAAAATGATTATTGTCATATGTATGCTCCTGGGTAAGCTCTAACAGAAAAGCATCTCAAAGTTAACTTCAATACTCGAATAGTTTCGACACTCTAACTTATGGCAGTAATCCGCAAATGATTTTGACACCGAATTAAAAGGAATAGCAATTTAAATACAGAGCTTCTTATTGGTGAATTGACCATAATATTATGAAACTGTGATCGATAGACCGGACCGACCAAATTGAACTTTGTTCAATTTGGTTTAAATTAATATAATGAATATTTTTTGAGCTGACATTAAAATCCCTGCTATCATGACATTTTTATAGTATATAGCTACAGTTTTATTTTTGGGCTGACAGTATAAATATGGCGGGTTTTCCTGTAGAGATATATAAATTTTTTTGGGTTGACTATAGTAAATAGTGTCGTTTGGAATATTTTCTGGAGTGACACTAACTTATATATAATTCGTATATTTTGGTGTTGCCGTACTATTTTTGTGGGTTAGATTTTGGGCCTTTACATATGCTAGAGTAATGTCCTCTTTTTCTGCATCATCTTCGATATCCCTGTAGCTATTTATATATTCCTCGCATAAGAAATTTTCTTCTTCTTCTTGTTCTAGATGGAAAATTCGTTCTTACTTATACCGTGAGAGCCATAAAGCAATTGCAACATGGACAACGTATTTATCAACATGTAATTTCTTTATACAATATTATAACTGATTCAGAGATTATGCGGATTAAGATCAGTAACCTATTTTTTACTCATTTTACAATACTTTCTTATTCTAACTAGAACTGCCCAGCTCCAGCGGTTTCTGCCTTTGGAGTCTCCTCACTCCGTTAGGATGTCTAACATACGACGGATATCTACATTTTTGTGTAGAGATAAGCGCTGTACGTGTTCCCTTGCTTGGTTCCTTATTTAGTCGGTGACATATTCCATCTTCAAGTCTCTATAGAGTTTGTCGTTCCTAATGTACCACGGGGCATTCACAATCCCTCGTAGCACTTTATTTTGGAAGAATTGAATCATTTATTCATCGGTCTTCTAGACACAACCCCAAAGTTGGATACCATAGGTCCATCCTGGTTTTACCATTTGCCTGTATAGAAGCAATTTGTTGTGTATTGAGAGCTCAGAATTTCTACCCATGGGCCAGTACAATTTCCTGTATTTGATGTTTAACTCTTCTTTTTTCTTCTTGATGTGTCCTTTCCGAAAAGACCTAAAAGTAAATCTTAGATTAGCATCGAGGGCCATGCCAAGGTATTTAGCTGTACATATTTGCATTTGGAATTTGGTTTGAGTTGAGAACCACTGGAATACAGCTTACATTTTGATTTGTAAAGTTAACGTGTACTGATTTGGCTTCATTCAATAAGATGCGCCATCTTTTAGTCCAGTTGCTCACCATGTTAACTGCATTTGAAATTTTGGTTGTTGCTTCCAAAATATCTTTTCCAACTGCTAGAATAGCTGTATCGTTTGCAAATGTTGCTACTGTGGTACCTTCAATATTCAGTAAGTCCCTCGTGCAAATAATAAACAGAATAGGTCCAAGTACCACCTTCCTTGTGGTATACCTGCTGATATTCTTTTTATTTCAGAGCTCAAATTTGACTCGATCAGCTATGTAGGATTTAAAAATTTGATAAAATTGCTTACGCAGGTCTCGATGGAGTTTAAATTCAAGTACTTTGTGCCAAATTTTGTCAAAAGCTTGAGCTACATCTAAGAAAATACTGGAGCATATTTTCGTATTCTCAAGTGCACCCTCAATGACATCCGTTATTGTGTGAACTTGTTCAACTGTATAGTGATTTTCTCTAAACCCAAATTGTGTGATGGAATTAAGCATCTCTCTTCTCTTATAGCTTTGAGTCTCTTACGCAACAGTTTTTCAAATATTTTTAGTATGACTGGAAGTAGTGATATCGGTCTATATGGTTTTTTATCGTTTCCTGATTTAATTGGTTTTGGAATCATTATTACTTCGGCCACCGTCCACTGTCGTGGAACATACTATATTTCAATCTGAAAGCTCCATTAATTATTTGAATTAATTTACGAAAACCTTTCTTGGGAATGGCTTCCACAATTTGCCAAATAATTAGATCTTAACCTGGAGCTGATTTTCTCATACTTCAGTTATTATTGATTTCAGTTTTAAGTTCCAATAAGGTCACATGTCTTATGTTAAGATCATCTACTTTGTTTACGAGTGTTGTATTTTCATTTGCTGTTTGTCTCGGCAACAGTTGAAAAGTCTCTTCTAAATAACTGAGACTTTCTCTTTGTCACTTTTAGCCCAGGATCCGTCATCGTTTTTGATAGGCGGCACATGCATTTTGGTTATTTTTGTAACATGTAAATGAAGAGCTTCGTGGTTTGTTGGACACTTCACATGCAGTAAGACGATTGCAAAGAATGAAACCAATTGATTTAATGGATTAAGAACACCAGAGCAAAAACTACTTCAGTAAATAGCCTATAAATTGAGCTGGCCAATGGGCCTCTTCTCATTCACAAGTGACTAAATTAAGAAAGAAAAATTACTAGATGAATTGTATTCAGTTGTAAAAATTTAAATAAATAAAAAAAAAACTCTGTTCAGTCCAGAGGAGTTAAACAAAAATGTTTACCTCCGCTCGTTAATTAGAATTTCATGTTGGTTAAAACCGAGAATGTTATCTCACTTGTAGGTTCCAGTCTTTCTATTCGCTTATATGTAGCTTCTAAACGAATCGTTTTTTTTTAAGTTAAAGTTTTAAGCCACTTGGTGCTTTATATTTTTTAAAATTTGTAGTTACACTGCAACTTCGGATCCTTTATGACTGGATCTTGCAAGTTCCGTTCGGCTAACTGTGCAGTCTCTCCGTGCTAATATTCCGCCCGCCATATCTTTGGACTAGGTTAAAGCCTTCACATTACTTGCAAAAGGGTATTGTTTTACCCTCATGTTGAGTATTACTTTCGTATTCAACATATTTTCAGGTTATTCGGTTTCGTTAAATGTAAACATCAATTGTGGAAGGACCCTTTTAATAATCTTCGTACCTTGACTACTTTAAATTTTCGCAAGTTTAACTATATTTTGAAATGTTTCTTCAGTAAGCTTTGTGGCAAAATCTTGTAACGACCGCTGCTCTCATTCGTTCCAAGTTATGTACATTTCATACCAATCACTTACTTTTACTCATACTAATTATTAAAAATAATGGGAAAGTATGCAAAACAATAATTTTTTTTTTGGAAATAGACGGTACACTTGTTTATACTATTGAAAATGATTTGGTTGAAATGTATAAACAGAAAAGTTTGGTTACATGCGGGGGAGTTTTATTGTTATTTCTAGACAAAGATTGTTTTGGATAATTTTATGTATAGTCTTGGTTGTGGTTTAGAAAACCAAATAGAAAATAATATTGAAACTAAATACGCGATCAAATAAATAGTAATAAATTCGATAATTTGTTTTAAGTCTGAAAAAATAGGTTTTATAATTTTGGTCACGATTTAAACCATAAACATTTCAGAATTTACCGCTTGGACTTCCTCCACTCTCGAAGCAAAACTACGATTAATCAAATGTTGTGTCAACCAACAAGTTTCAAAACCTCATTTTAAATCAAAAAGTATTCATTCGACTAATTATTTCAATCACCGCCGACAATTATACCGAAATATTTCAAAAACAAAATTTTGTACTTCCATCGACTTCCTTGATGATAACCGTGACCATAAACAGCACACCAATTAGAGGTTTACTGGAAGTGGAACAAACATCTCTGCGTTGGGCAAGGAATCACTTAATTTCATTAAGATTGATAAATTAACTTTATATCCTATTCCGGCGGGATTCCTCATTATCTACATGCGACAAGGCATTTGTATATCTTGATGATTTACTTATAACCACTGCCACACTCTCGATGAACATTTGTCTTTGATCCAGGAAAGAATCCAGGAAAGAAATAGAATACCTAATTTATGTAGTTTTGGAGCGAATATTGAGACCAAACCTGAACCTGAAACCTGAGGTCATTCTCAAATCCCCGACGACGTAAAATATGCGACAAATAAGGAGGTTTCTGGGCGCCAGGATGGTATTGTCGTTTCATTAGCGGGTACTTCAAGTTTGTCGGCTCCCTCCACGTCCCTTTTGAAAAAAAAAATGCGTTTAATATGTACTTTAAAACAAGCTCTCGCGTCCGCAACCCACCAGAATCTAAATCTAGATTTTTTATACAATGTGATGCAAGTTACACAGGTAAAGGCGTTGTGTTATTTCAGAGGAATGAGGAGGGTAATGATCCATGTCTAAATGTCTAAAAAGCTTAACCCAGTCCAACGTAACTGTTCGGTCACCGAACAAGAATGTCTCGCCGCATTAGAGGCTATCAAGAAATTCGGGGTTATATACGTAAGGGCCTACCTTTTACGGTTATAACGGACCATGCCAGCCTTAAGTGGCTAATCTCACTTAAAGGATGCAACAGGACAACTTGCGCGATAGAGTTTGAAACTCCATGGTTCCAATTTTGACAGTGAGTACAGGAAAAGCTCCCAAAATTTTGTCCCCGATGCATAGTCTTGTGTTGAAATGGAGGCCCAGGATATTGTAACGGAATTCTATTTAATTCCGTTACTAACCTATCCCAAACATAAAATTATTTTCTTATCGGCATGACTTTGGAGATAATATCCCCAACTATATCTAATTTATGTATTAGTCATACTACCTCTTCGCATTTTCTTTTACGTTTATTTACTACAAGGCCATTTCACTAATTCATGTTAGAATTTTTGTTAATAAACTTCAGTATTTGCTTCAGTTGAGTAAGCGTAAATAGGTTTATGCAATTTGATGCGTTTATTTTTCAAGTACACGGTGAATGCAAGTGGTTCGTTTATATATAGCATAGACAAATTGACGAATATGTCAACGTATGTAGAAATTAAAACCATTTGTATATTTGTTGTTGTACAAACTTCCGCAAGTAATAAATACAAGTCGGAAATCTACATCTCGCGGTTTCTATAATTTTTTTTCTGGTGTATCATCAAAAAAAAAATGTAAGTTGATTGAGAGAGCAGTTTTAATCACTGTGCGAAAAATGGGTCCCATTTGAAATGCGATATTTTAAAACGCGAATTATCAAAACGCGATATTTCAAAACGCGACAATTCAAAACGCGATACGGTACAAAACGCGATATGGTACAAAACGCGATATTTCAAAACGCGATATGGTACAAAACGCGATATGGTACAAAACACGATATTTCAAAACGTGATATTTCAAAACACGATATGGTACAAAACGCGATATGGTACAAAACGAGAGTTTAGGATCGGGTAATATCAGGCGGGTGAAGGGGAAATTTAATTTCAGTTTATAGGAATTTAAAAATCGATAGGAGCGAGAGTATATAGGATCGGTATCAATCGGGTCGCTGCGCTCCCGTAACTTCGCAATCCACATTCTGTACCATATCGCATTTTGAAATATCGCGTTTTGAAATATCGTGTTTTGTACCATATCGCGTTTTGTACCATATCGCGTTTTGAAATATCGCGTTTTGTACCATATCGCGTTTTGTACTATATCGCATTTTGAAATATCGCATTTTGAAATATCGCATTTTGAAATATTGTATTTTGTACCATATCCCGTTTTGTCATATCTCATTTCGAAATATCGCGTTTTGAAATATCGCGTTTCGAGCGGATCCGGCGAAAAATCTCTCAACAACTAATTAATTCTCGAATAAATACCGCGAATATTTTTTGCTAAGGGTCAGTCTTTTGGAAATAATTACTACGTGAAGTAGCAGTGAGCTCTAACTGGTAGATAACCGATAAAGACAGTAAAATAATTGTAATAATTGTGTGAAACTATTTTTTTTTGTTGTGAGTAAAAAATTAATTCGAGGAGTGTTTTTTTGGGAGTTTTTGGAGATGACAACGCAAACTCTGGTGAGTACATATGACTACCATTCTGGGTACCGGCAGTAATCTGTCATCCGATTGTCTCTAGGGACGGAAATTGCTGTTGCTTGCAAGCAACTCCTTTTCCTTCTGTCGGAAACATTTTACTGTTTTAAATAAAATCTTATTAACTAGACATAAAATGTTAGAGTAAAAGCCCCCTTCACCATACACAACCACAGTTGATTCAACCCTCGCCATGGGTCGGAGAGGCCAAATTATTTCGGGGTCCGATACTCCAACTTTTCTTTTCCGTTACTTGTGCATCCCCATCCCCACGACCAAGCACTAACCTCTTCCGACTGAGCTACGCCCAAGTAGCATTTTGCGGCTAATTGTGTCTTGTGTCATTCGCGACTGCATTATTTCGTCCTCGTTTAACTATTCCTTTTTGGGAACATATAATTAATTGAATAGGTGTAGCTGGGTTTAATGCTTACCATGGATGCATAAAATGCACAAAGATTGGTGACCCTGAGCACCACAAAGAATATACACAACTTGAAAAATTACCAATAGATTTAATTACAGACTTCGTAGTAGCCAATTTACTGCATTTGCTAGACCAGGGGTAATGAAAAATTTACTGCAAATATGGATAAGTGGTTGCTGTAATTTCGACGCAAAATTTTCAGCCTCTGATATTCAAAACATATCAAATTTATTAAAAGAATGCAACTGCAGTCTGCCTTCTGAAATTCACAGAGCAGTCAGAGGTTTAGATTGTATAATGTTTTGGAAAGGACTTGAGTTTCGCACTTTTCTGTTGCACTGCGGTCCAGTGATTTTAAAAGATTACTTACATCCTGCCGTTTATGAACACTTTTTGTATCTATTTTGCGCTGTAACTATTTGTACTTGCAAGCACTATCTGAAATACACAAAAATAGCGGATGAACTATTGAAATGTTTTATCGAAAAGTATATCGAAATATATGGCTCACATACCATTAGCTGCAACGTACACAACCTATCACATTTGGTTGATGATGTAGACCGATTTGGAGATTTGCCTTCTATAAGTGCTTACCCATTCGAAAGTTTTCTAGGGCAAATCAAAGGCATGCTTCGAACTAGATCAAGACCTTTGGCTCAGTGTGCAAAACGAATAATGGAACTATCTAAAATTAATATATCATCATTTGAGGAAGCTGTATATCCGAACAAACTTAATTGGAACATGGCTTTACATTGAACAACCAAAATAAGGATAAATGGTTTATGACTAAGCAAAACGAGATTGTTGGCATGATTAATGCCACTTATTTCGAATAAAATTGACTATTTTCGGTGCTATTCGCTGGTGAATCTACGAAGATGTGCAAAAGATCTTGGTAAAGGCGGCGGAGCGCAATAAACAGCTTTATGATTTAAGAACTCGTTATCGCAATATTAGTGTAGGTCAATAATTTTCATTCAAAATTTCCAGCAGAACAAATCGTCACATAACTATAAAATTAATTAAGTTTAAGTCAATAAACGTATTCGTCAATTAGGTAAAATGCATATAACTGTTATGTTTCCGTCTAAATTTGTTATGCCAAAATTAATTTTCGTAATTTTTCGTTTATGTAGTTTTTCAATCAAGTTCACCAATTTAGCTTTTGAATAAATATACTACATTAAGCTTTTTCACTATTTGGGAATGGTTAAAGTATTACCTGAAGTTTACTAAAATGTTTATATGAAAACCTTAAAATTATTCACCGCCGTTTCAAAATATATTTCTAAACATGCTACCATAATTACAAATGATAATATAAAAAATGAAATTGAATACTTGTTTGAATTATATAACCTGCGTGTAATTAAAACTTTACTAAAAATGTTTTAACCATAATAAATCAATTAACCTTAAAAGCTCTATCTCGACATAAAAATTATACAGCCGGTAGACATAGACTGACACCCCTAAGTAACAAATTTATATATCAAAAGAAATTAACCATTTCACCTTTCTCGTACTAATATTATATTACATAGGTAAATTGAAATTATACATACATCTTCATGTACAATACATATATATGCCACAAACATTATCTTCCATATACGATCTCATAATGCACTGTAATGAACGATACCCGTTTCTTCCTTTATTGTTTACCTAAGAGAATCCGTATAATAAAAAAATTGAAAGGTGTATGTTGCGACCAACACTCGACTTAATTTTCCTACGAATGAAAGAAAATTCGAATTACAATTTGGTGTACAAAAATTACAAAGCAAATACGTTTGTATACCCAATTTTCCGGCCCAGACGATTAGAAGAATTTTTTAACTTTGAGAACAGAGAGCCTCGAAAGTGTGTACTGAAAAAGTTTAATGGTTACTAAATAAACTTCCTTTTACTATATACGAGACAAGTTGTACAAGTTGAATAAAACAAAACACAAAATAATTTCTTTCATGCTGTACAGGTCAAAATAAACTTAATTACCTTTTTAACTACTAAGATTATTTACTTAAATTAAATGATAATAAACTATTATGGTTGTTAGTATTTATGGTTTATATAATAATAGTTTACATATGTAGATTTAGTTAGATGATAAATTATATGTGCACAGAATTATAGACTCGTACTACTTTGGTAAATTTATGTGTTTATGTGTGGGCGGTAGTGGGTGTTTGGTGAAAATTGTATATATTTACGATTTACTGGAAAACCAAAAAAATGTTTATGTGTTTTTCGTGTGATATCGATGGAATGGTACATGTTCATATAGAGTTATATGGTGAATGAACATTTGGCTACGATAATTATGGTTTTTAATTAAGAAATGTATTTAATTAAGCGCTGACCATAAAGTTCGTTTACATTAATTGCTTTATTTTGATGGGGGTGTAAAAATATAATTAAACATAGATATTGCAATCAATCTTGTTGCAATCGATATTAATATTTTTATTATTTACGAGTAATGACAAATTATGTAGATTTGATATATTGATATAGCAAGACATAAAAATATGTTTACTTTTATAGTTTATTCGCTACCCTATTTTTATACTAGGATAACTATCACAAAAACTGATCCCGTCGATTTTATTTCTTCTATTTCTTCTGCTAAGCCAACATCATTAATTTTGATTTCAATGTTTTCGCAAGATATCAACCTACAGTACGTAAATTAATTTAGTCGAGTTCCAAAGACACACATGAACGACATACACATCATCACCGCCTAAATATGTCACACTCCAACTGAGTCTACTAGCTCAGCACGTTAGCACATTTAACGCGGACAGATTGATTAATTGTTTTCAATTCTGTTTAGGTTGAACGACCAAAGTTCAAAACTGAAAACAAAAATCTCAGCGTTTCAGAAAGGAACAATATGCTAGCTAATTATTGATTTTTTCTAGAATCTATAGTGTGAAATGTGACTGAAAGGTCTTGAAGAACATTAGAAATTTAGCTGAAGCATATTACTACTATATTTTTTTTCTCATACTGATGATGATTCGTATTACGGGCTATCAAGTTTTGATAAAATAAAAAAAGAATGGAAGTGATTACCAATCTGGATTACCTGCTCACAATTTGCCAGATAATGAACCTTAAATAATTCGGCTAGTTTCCAAAACAGTATACTATACGATTTACTAAATCAAATGCTTTTATAAGATCCAACAGCAACACAGTCACATATTTATTGTCTCTAATCGATTTTCTATTAAAATCTGTTAACCCAACGCATGGTACCATGTGTATTGAATTTTTTGGAAAAGCCATACTGACTTTCATTTATAATGCTGTTCTCTTGAAAAAACCGATCCAACCGAATATTAACTGTTTTATATGTGATGTATTTAGTACCTTCTGAACTGGAATCACTTTACATTGTTTCAGGACATTTGGAAATTTTGAAGATAGTACTGACTTGTTAATGAGGTTTACCAACGTACTTACTTTATTAATTTTGTACATAGGAATACCAACATACATTTAGCTTAAATTTTTTTTTCAGATTTTTTATTACACCTTCTACTGCATCTTTTATTGTAAAATGAAGTGTAATCTTAAAAGAACGGTGACAATCATGAGTAATGTCTGTCTCTTTTGGTAGAGCGAAACGAGCAGACAAATTTGCGACTGATGACGAAAAGTGATCTTAAACAAATCAGATATTTTTATAGGAACACTTTTCCAAATTTTACTAATTTTTAATTTATAAAAACGAACCAGGTTTAAATCTATTAAAAATGACAAATTAAGCCCCAACTCTTTTGGTTTACTAATGCTACCATTAAATTGCTTTGTATAGCTTAGTCTTTTTCGTTGTTAGTTGAACCGGGTAATCATTTGACTTAATCTCGTTTGTTAAATCTTGGAAAGTACCAACCTGATTTAATTTATGACACCAACTACTATTTGCGTTCGGTCGTATTGTAGCTTTAAATATACATCACTTTACTATATAGATTCCTGGATCGGATGTTATTTGATTTTCAATCGGAACAGTATAATTTCGTGATTTTTTATAAAAGATGTGTAAAAATTAATTTAATATGTCAGAAAAAATTTCATTCCATACCTCGTTAAATCAGTAATATTGTTTTCCTTTCCCCTGATTGTGTGGCACTCAGTGATTAACACCTGAAACAGTCGCATATTATCAATTTCCATAAACCCTATTAGAATTCCCTAACTGTAACAAAACTTACATGCACGTTTTTCTGTTGGCGCTATATCTCATCTAAGATGTAGCTAGATACTTATAAAAATAATTACCTTATGATTCGAACTCAAAAATACAAGGAAAGGAAATACAATCAACTATTTCACGAGTACAAAACAAAAAATCAAGGTTTATAAAGAGTGGACCAGTAAAAAGTTTGTTATTAAAAGCGCTATAAAATGAGAATACATCTTTATTTTGTGGACACTTTTTTTTTATTGTGTAGGTTGGAGCCTGAGATTTAAGAATGAAAAGCAATTTATTCATGTGGATCCTTCTGCTAGCCTTACATCCTTTTAGTCCAATTTTTAATAAGTTTTTCTATGATTTTGGTGCCTATTTCGCGAATAACTGTCGCAATTTTTTGTTTTAAAAATGGAATTGTCTCTGGATAATCCGCGCAGGCCAATTGATATCTCCAAAACGGTTGATTATTCGGTGGTCAATAGCCCCCGAGATGAAAATTCACGTCGTTTGAAAAGAGAATTTTTCGACCATAATCGACGTCATGATGAAGCTGGTCTATAGCCCACGCAGAGACCTGATATCGAAGCGAATGGTCAATTGCTTTCAACTGCTGAGTCAGTTGGATCTTGTACGCGAATAATCCGAGGTGTTTGTCCATTATTATTTTCAGGCTGGTGCGACTGTCCTGCACTAACCGAGCTCGGGGACCACTTCTGTTTTCCATTAGCAAGCCTTTCTCACGAACTTACTTCACCAACTGCCCTATAGCGGTTCCGCTCGACGCTCTTTCACGAGACATATTTCTTTTCAAAATTCGCTCGGTTTTCGCTACACAACTCTGACTTTGAAAATAAGTTTTCAATATTTGGAAACGATGCTCCAGCGAAAATTAGAATATATGGCCCACTCTTTAGTTGAATCAATATTTCAAAAATGTTTAATTTTTAGTTTTCGTGGGCGGAGATTGACAAATTTTCAGCAAAATAAATAGTTTAACTATATTCACCTGTTGTTCTTTATATTGACGTCCCTAAAGCTAGTAAAACCCATACAGCAGAACATTACAAGACAGTATGGATAATCATACGCAAATAGGCTAATTAAATGATCTATTATAATTTTGGGTTCCTTTCCCTCGTCTTAGTGATGGGTTCTGCTAGCTTTTGAAGAAGTTTGCAGAACCCATATCAAAAATGATTTAAAAGCAATTGGAAAATTAAAGATTAATTTTAGGCTAATTAAATCCCTATTAAAATTGTTTTTATCCTGCTCGTTCTAGAAAAATTATTAGACTTTATCACTTCAAAGCTAGTAGAAACAAAAATCAAAACAAAAATCGGCTGAGACCGAAATTATAACGGAATCCAAAATCCGTTAACATACCAATAGATTAAAGCTTATTATTGTTTATTTAAATTATCCGGTAAAAAATTGTGAGCCCCGTTCGTTCTTCACTATAAGCTTATATATCGAAGATCTGACCAAAACCGAAATTAGAATGCAAAACTACATCTATTGGCATAGAAATAATTTTAGGTTCATTATGGCCTCGTCAAATAACCCATTAAACAAGTCTGGGCTCCATTCGTGTTTCAACAAATTTCAGGTCATTTAATTTAATGCTAGCAAAACCCAAATCAAAAATCGGACCAATACTGAAATTAGAACGCAAATCAAGATCAGTCGCAATATAAAGAAATTTAGGCTTTTGATGGCCTAACCTAATACACCATTAACAAATGTTGAGCTCCACTCGTTCTTGACCTAACTTCAGGTCATTTAACTTATCAAAACTTATGATTTTAGGTTCATTATGGCCTTATCGAAAGACCCTCTAAATAATTTTGGGCTCCACTCGTTCTTGACCAAATTACAAATCATTTACACCCCGATTACGCTAGTCGTGTCGTTTGTCGTTTCAAGTGACTCTTTTAATATGAAACCATAGTCGTCTGCCTTGCCAACATATCTAATATGTTTTTTTTTTGTTTTTGTTTTTTTTTGTATTTCTTTTGCTGAGGTCTGAATTTATTAATTCATACGACCTATTTGTATTACAGTTTATATTTATGTATTATATTATTATATTTATGATTTTATTTTTCATAAATTATGTTTACGAGTTATTTTTATTAGTTATGATGTTTTATTTATTTTAAAGGTTATAGTCAATTTATTTTAAGAAATCACAGATTGATTTGTAGTTCTTAGTGTTGCCCGATTTTAATATGTCAATTAATTTCATGTTTTTGATTATACTATATTTTTGTCGTATTTTGTCATATTTTTTACATTTTTCTATTATGTGTTCGTTATCTTCTATTACGTTGCACATATCACAAGTGTTGCTGTCTTCTATCCGCATGTTGTATTTAAACTTTTTGCTTTTGCCATGACCAGTTCTGAGTCTGTTTAATTGCCTGATGTTATATGATGTTAATTTAGAGTTGTGGAACCATGGTTTTTTCTTTGGAGTGTTGTTTATTTGTTTGTTATATTTACCCACTGTTGTGGTCCATGTGTTGTATTTTTCTATCCATTCCTGTCTTATTGTTTCCTCTAATATATGGTGTATGTCCTCAATTATAATTGGGTTGTTTAATATTATTTCATTTTCTTCAATGGCTTTTTTGGCAAGGGTGTCTGCTTTTTCATTACCTAGTATGCCTGCGTGTCCCGAAATCCATTTAATTATAACTTCTATGTTATTTGTGATGATTAAATCTAATATTTCTTTTTCATAATGTTTGAATTTTTTGTTCTTGTTAACATTGTTGATCGATATACATGCACTCATTGAATCTGTAAAAACTATTATTTTTGATTGTCCCATGTTGATTGCCTTATCTAAGGCCACTTTTATGGCTATGATTTCTATGGTTTTAATGGATGCTCTATTTTTAAGTTTCATTTTGTATTCTTTATCTGAATTTTTTAAAATATATGCCAATACCTCCTTTGTTATTGTTTAGTGATCCATCCGTGTATATTTCGAAGTAATCGTTATGTTTGTTTATGAATTCTATGTAATTTCAGTTTTATTTGTAGAGGTTGTTGTATTGATGTTTTCATTATAAATTTTAAGATTGTTTGTAGAAATGATTGTTCTGTTATTTGATATTGCTATGTTTCCCAGAAATGGGTATTCGTTGTATAATTCTTGATATTTTCCCAATATTTCATTGTTTTTAACTTTTTGCCCGATCTCACTATTCTTATTAATATGTTTTGCTATGTATTTTAACGATGTTAGTTTATTGTCTAAGTCCGCTGGTAATGTGGCGGATTCTGCTAATAAAGTTGGTATTGGTGTAGTTTTTAACATTCCAGTGCATATTCTTATATTTCTGTTAATAATTATTTGTTTAATTTTTATTGAATTTTTGATATTTATTGGAGTGATAATATCCGTATATTTGGTTCTTGATTGTATTATAGCTTTGTGAATATTTAAGGTTGTATATGGATGTGCTCCTCCGTTTTTATAAGTGATCATTTTTAGTAGGTTTGTAGCACTTATTATTTCTTTGTCTAGTATCTTGTAGTGTGCTAGGAGTGATAATTTATTATTAAAGGTGACGCCTAGGATTTTTAAAATTCTTTCTTCTTTTATTGTATTGTTATCTGTTTTGATCTCGAAGTCAGAAGATTTGTTTTTAAATAATCTCATGTAGAAACATTTTTTTGGATGTAAATATTATGAAATTTCCCTCGTAAATGAGTTTAAGTACTTAAGAGTTACCATCGATTCGCAGTTGAAATGGAATTCTCATCTCACCATTGTCAGAAAAAATGTTATTACTGCGGCTTATAAATTCTACCATCTGAAGCAATTATGCCCACCGTCAACACTGCGAGTTCTATATCATGCACTAGTTGAATCTATTATTATGTATGGTATATCAAGCTGGGGTGGGATTTATTTTTCCAATATAGAGGACCTATACATTTCACAAAAACGGATTATTAAATTGATTTATTGTCGGCCTTTAACAACTCCAACAATTCCCTTATTTCGAGATTTGAAATTATTACCTTTAAGATATCTCTATGTTTATAAGGTATTAAAGATGTTTTTTGTTCGGAGTTCCAGTTTCCATAGTCGTATTCATCACACGTATACTTTAAGGAATCCGAACAACTTTGGCGGTTTACGTTGTAATAATGAAAGGTTCAGAAGGTCTTACTTTTATATGGGATTGTATTGGTTTCACAAATTACCAATAGAGTTGAAATCCATTCCGATTGGCCGCAAACACTATTTTGATAAAATGATTCGACATTGGCTGATTAATATAGACAACATTGAAACCTACTTCTAATTTTTCTTTTTTGTATGGTATTCACTAAATATGAGCTGGAATTTTAATTTTATTGTATGTATTATTTATTTATTCTTTTATGATAGTTTTTAATTTATTATTTTTATTTGTACACTTTTGGCAACCTAAATTTCATGATTTTTTTCTTTCTTGCTCCCCCACAGGTTCTAAAAACCTATTAGGAGCTCTAACTTTATTAGAAATAGTTTATGATTTGTATTAATGTATGTAACCTGTTTTTCTAAATAAAGAGAATAATAATAATAATAATAATAATAATTATAAGTTCATGTTGTGATAATGTTTCTTTAAGTTTATTTAAAATTATGTCTGCTTTTATTTGTGATTCTTCTTCATTGCGGCCTTTGACCAAAATTACTATATCGTCAGCAAATTGATATATGGTAGTATTTTCTTCTTGTATGTTGTGAATTTCCTGCGTGTATATATTAAAAAGCCATAGACTCAAACAGCTACCTTGTGGTATTCCTTTGTTAGTTGTGTGTTTAACTGTTGATGTTCCATTATCGTATATGATTATCCTGTTTGTAAGGAATTGGTGAATCCAATTTCCATTGTTTTTATTTACGTTATCAAATGCTTTGGTTATGTCAGTTGTTATTAAAATTTGTGATTTCCAGATATTTTTCCCTATATTTATTTCGTTGAATAGATTTATGAAGTAGTCCATGATGTTTATACCTTTTCTAAATCCGAAAGTATTATTTGATATAATTTTTTTTGAATCCAGTTGTTCGTATATTTCCTCCAGTATGACTTTATTAAATATTTTAGCGAATATGTTTAATAGGCATATCGGCCTGTAACTCTCTATTTGGCTTTAGGATTGTAATTACTTTTGTCGTTTTCCATTTTTCGGGGATTTGTTGTTTTTTATATATAATACATTATTAAGATGATTCACTATTAGGTTTATTATGTTTGGGTTTATTTTAATTATTTCTTTTAGTAATTTGTATGATACTTTGTTTTCTCCAGGTGCACTATTTTGTTTATTATTTATTGTGTCTGTTATTGTTTAATTATTAAATTTGTTGTCTTTTATGATCGATATTCCTAATGGTAAAGAGTTGTCTTCTGTTAGATCTGGAAAATTTTCGTTCATGAATTTTTTCATCATATCATAATCTTCAAGTAAGTTAAAACCTTTTTCTTTTTTGTTTTTTAATTTGTTAATTTTGCTCCAAATTTGTTTAGTATTTTGTGTTGTATTGATTTCACTTACGAATCGTTCCCAGCTTTCTCGTTTTGCTTTTTTAATTTCACGTTTCAATATTGCCATTGATCTCAATAATTCTTGTGGTGTGTGTACATTTTTTTGTCTAATGTAACATTTCATTTTATTTTGTTTTATGATCTACAATTTTTGAAGTTTTTCATTCCACCATGGTTTTGGAATGTTTTTGTTGTTTATCGTTATTCTTTTGGTGTTTTTTATTATTATTTCCTCCATTATGGATTCTATGCTTTTTGTGTTGTCGTCTATGCTAGTTATATTTTCTAGTTCTTGTGTTACATTTTTCCACTTTACGATTACTTTATATGTATATCTGTTAGTATTTATTTTTATTAGTATTGGTAAATGATCTGAACCAATCTTATCTTCTAGGCAATCCCATGTAATTTTGTGAGTTATATCGTGTGTTTCTCAAATTTAATCTTGTTGATTTTTTGTTATTTAATATTCGTACTCTATTATTTATGATTAAATCTGCAATGTTTATCCCCAGTCTATTTTCTTTACTATTTTCTTCCGATAGACAGCTGTGTGCATTTATGTCTCCTGCTATTAGTGTTTTTTGGTTTTTTCTGCTATTTTAGTTATTTTTCGAAATTCTTCAGTTTTTCTATTGTGTTTTCATTTGATGGATTGTAAAATACTATGATAGATAGAATTTCGTTTCCGTGATTTATTTTAATTTGTAGTGCTTCTATGTATGTTAGGTTGATGTTGAAATCTATAATTTTCGATCCTATATTATTTTTAATTAGGAATCCTACGCCTCCATATCCGTCTGGTCTATTTTTTGTGATGAGTTTATAATTTTTGAAGATTGGTAAGTTGTTTTTGTGTGTCCAAGTTTCGTTTAAAATTGCGATGTCTATTTTTTGTTTATTTAGAAAAGTTTCAATTATGTTTTTATTACTATTAAGGCTTCTTATATTAGATTGTAAACTATTAATTTGATTTGGCATTTAATTTATTTTAAAGTTTTGTACTATTTCAGCATATGTTCTATTACTTAATATTATGAATTTGTGAATTGCTATTTCCAAAGTTTCTATTTTTTCTCTTTGTTCTTTTATGATTGTTTCGAGTGTGTTTGTTCTATTTATCCATGCGTTTGGAATGTTCGTATCTGGTTGATTGTTTAAAATTGGAAACTGTTGTAAATCTAATTCATTATAATATTTGTTTTGTTTAGGAAAAAGTTTATCAATTGTTTCTTTGTAAGTTGTTTTATTTTTGATCATGTGGATTTTAATTCTATTTTGTTTTTTCTTTTCGGGGCATACTCTTGAATTTGTGTAATGTTCAACACCTTCACAGAATCTACATTCTGGTTTTCCTTGACAAATGTGTGTTTGATCCATAGTTTTTGGCTTTGCGCATGTTGTGCATCTTATAATTTTTGAATGGCAAAATTTTCTAATGTGTCCGTAATTGAGGCATAAAGAACAAAATTTGAGTTTTGGAATGTATATGTTAACTTTAATATTTATGTCATAGAATTGTACGACTTTGAGTAATTCGCTTGCTCTTAATTCTATTTTTAATAAATTAGTGTCTTTGGCCATTTTTCTTTCTCTGTCCCATGTTTTTAACGTTTCTATACTTGTTATTAGATTTTCACTTTTTATATTATCTATAATTTCTTTTAGATCGAACTCACCCAAAAATCCTTTTAATATTCCCTCGACGTGAGTATACGATTTTGGTATAAAGCATGTATATTCTTTTTTGTTTAATATTTTATGTATGGGATCATCCACACGCACACATTTATTTGCCTTGTCCCAGGTTTCGAACTCCACTCTCACCATTTTTTTGTTAATTTCAATTATATTTTTAGTTTTCATATTATACTTTATGAACATTTTTGATAGTATTATTGACATCATAACTTTTGGAGATTTTGATTCGATCATAACAAAGAATGGTCCTTTGTCCGTATTAGTGTAGGTATTTATTGAGTGGAAATATGTTTTGCTTATTTTGAATAGATGTGCTCGCTTCATTTTCACAATCCATATTTGGGGTTGTTTCTATTTGATTTGTCATTATAAATTTTTTATTATATTTATTTTTATCTTTTTCACTTTTATCAATTTTAATTTCTAATTTTCTTTAATTTTGAAAACTTTCTCTTCATATCATTTAAAACCGCCCGCAATTGTTAATTTTTTTTCCAAATGCGAAAGGCTTGATGCCACCCCATCTTCGGAATTTATAAATTCACCGATTTTTATATTTTTGAATGTCTTGATTAAATTATTATTTTTATTTTTAACTTTTGGTATTATGTTTTTATCTTTCCTGATTTTTTTCTTAAGAGATTTTATTCACTCTTATTATTAATTATTTACTTAAAAAAAATTTAAATTTAAATTTTTTCACACAAGAAAACAAAATTTTTTTCACAGCACTTTTAATGTTATTACATCTAACAAAACATATGTTTTTGTGTCCATCTAATATGTTTATTATCGTAGTCACTTCAAACGACAATCGGCATTTTTACGTTTTTTCTAGTCTCTTCAAAATGTCTCACGACTCGAAATGACAGTTTTTAATTGTTTTTTTTTCGTCTATTTATTGTCATAGTAACTGGCTAATTTTTCATACAAATAGCAAATTTTTAGTGTCACTTAAAACGACAATCGACTCGACTAGCGTAATCGGGTGTTAATTTAAAACTAGCAATACCCAAGTCGAACGCCATAATGAGCCTTAAATTATTAGTATGTCAATAGATCTAGTTTGCTGTTCTAATTTCGGTCTTGGCCCGATCTTCGAGTTGGGTTCTGTTACCTTTGAACTAAATGACCTTAAACTTGGTCTACAACGAGTGGAGCCCAATTTTTTTACCGAGGAATTTAAATAAGCCATAATAAGCCTAAATTTATTAGTATGTTAATGGGCGATATAATTTCGGTTTTGGTCCGATATTTTGTTTAGGGTTGTGCAGCTTTGAAGTGATAAAGACGAATGCTTTTTTCTAGAACGAGCATAATATTAAAAAATAATAGAGCATTTAATTAGCCTATTAGTAGCTTATAATTATCCATACTATCTTAGATATTTAATTTTTTATTTATTAAAATCTATTGTGTTGATCAGGTTTTGTTGATTAAGCTTAGGATTAACATTGAATCAATCGTTCATCGCGCTGTATACTCATTGATATTTAGATATATTTTTAGTTTTAGGAAAAGTTTCACATTTCTATATAGGGCTATGCAATTTTTACTAAAGTATTTTTAATGCTTTCTAGAAATTGTTTAGGAAAAAGTTAACGAGCATAACCCAAATGTAAACCGGAAAACTTTACGTATAGTCGAGGCAATGAAGCAAAAAAGTTCGAAATTTTTGAGAGAAAGACGGATCGGAATGCGGTTTTATTCATTCGCTTCCCAAAATTATTTGTAAAAATCGCTTCTTTTTTTTGAACATACCGGAAATTACATTGCTGCAGCCACAAATGCATTCAAAAAATGCAATTGAACGAAAGAATTTTCTTTGACAATAACTTCTTCCTGCAAAGTTGCTGATATCTCATAATTACGCACTTCGGCATAAGAGCAACTGAATCCCATGGCATTGCACATCTCCACTAACTCTCTAGAACCAAACTTCCGATGTAAAGTCACGCCGAAAGCGACCTGGAGTGGGGAAAATATTTTGCGGGGCCATGTCGCGCACATTATGGCATGAGCAATTGAAATTGTATTTCTATACTGATTGACATAAAGCTTTTGTAAGAAAAATTTAAGTTTCTCTGAAATTATTTTAGCTTTTTCTAACATTCAATCACTACAGGATACGAATTCCGATTCGATTGATATCCGAGAATGTCCTCTACAATAATTTTCGCTACTTTATCAAGAAGTTCAAAATCGGTGCTCTTGTAATCTATGCATTCTTTACGTTCTTGCTGCATAATATTAAACGCCTGATCTTTTAAGCAGCAGTATGTTCCTGACCCTTGTTTACATGCATGAACAAGATCTTCTTGATAGTGATTTTTTATTCTGCTCCAAATAGTCTTCTCCCCTGGTACGAACATATCTTTTTCTTGCAAAAGCTTACGGAAATCATCAGTATAGAACTACTTCTCTGGATTGTCGTCAATGTGATTGAATATTTCCTCCATAGACTGTCGAGTTTTTTTAGAATAGTTCACTTCATATGCCGTTGGCTTACCCCACTTAGTAAAACAAGTTCTGTCGTATTTTATGATTTCAGCATCATCCAGGTTCAAGAGCTTATTTACAATTTGATCGCGCACAGATAATTCCAAAGTTGAATTTTATTGTAAATATTCGACGATATTTTGTCTTACAGATTTGCTAGTACCCTTTGAGCTTGGAGTTCTACGATCAATTTTTTTGGCGCATATTACACATTTTTCCGAAGGGTTAAAGTTATCCTGATTCGCAACAAGTTGAACATCATCAGAATTGTTGTCTACTCCATCAGAATTTTTGTCTACTCTTGCTTTCTGGGATTTGGGTTCTGGTGGATTTGCATGCCTGAATGAATTGAACCACGATCCTCAATAATATTATGGAGATTATCGTGCCGTATTGTACGTGAAACCTTGACCATGTTTGCGGTTCCTGTAGCCTTCATTGTGATGACCGAATTGTCTGAGGAATGATTTTCCCAATTATCCACGTATGTGCAAATAACTCACGTTTCCATGTTATCCATGATCCTAGAAATTCAATTTTAAAACATTTAGGGATTCAAAAAAATCGTAAAAAATAAAGAAAGAAGATTAATGACGTTAGAAAAAACCCCACGCTGCTTGGATCCCAGTGCCAGCTACGGGACAGCCCGCGCGCCACTGCTGCTTGGTGCTCCACGCAGCTGGTTCGGATTTTTTTTCCGCGCAGGCACAAGCAGTACTACGTTCTTAATACTTCGTCTGGTTGCTGTCGCACTCCTCAATCTACTGCATACAGGTGATTGAATTTTATTATAATGATCTAAAAATTCAACTTACGGATTTACTGGTGTTGTCGTCATTATTTGATAAAACACTAATAGGGAATAATTTCTTTTTGTAGCACTTATTCCCTAGACATTTTTCCCAATTCGGATAAAATAATTTAATTATTCGCGGTCGACAAGCGATAATTATTCGCGGTCGACAAGCGATCGCAATAAAACAAGAAAAAAAAGTCTAAAAATAGCTTACTACGTTTAATTGGTTTTTGTTGATATTTTTATGGAATTTTAATAAAAAGGTAATTTTGCTTATTAAAGTAAAACATTGGATATTAACATTTCCAATAAATACTACCAGTTTTCAGTATAAATTTACAGTCATAATGAGTTACAAATCAATGAATGTGTGAAATTATTAGACGATTTTCGGTTAGTTTTTTGCGATCGTATGAGGAAAACCCTCAGAGACAACGTTCAAGCCCAGGTTCCGGTGCACTAGGTGTTCGGAGGATAGTTTTCGATGTGAAATTTGAATTAAGCGCCCCAAAAACGCCCCCACGATGATTTTCGGATTGGTTTTGCCGATATATTCAGGAAAATTCTCGGGGATGACGTCCGCGTCCAGGTTCCAGCGCATCAGGTGTCCGGGGGGTTTTCGCCGATGCCATGTTGGGATTCAACGACCCAAAAAACTCCCGGACGCCCAGATTCTCTCCTTCCCCGCGTGATTTTCGGGAGAGCCCCACGAAAATGACGTTCATCGGCGTTCCTGATCTCCAAATTAGCTGTGGGTCAATTTGAACATCATAATCGTGATCAGCAACCTCGAAAACCCCCGGGAACCCGAGTGGGGCTAGTTCTGACTCTTATTTACAAAGTTCTCTAATCTTCCAAAAGCCGTCTCAAAAAATGAATTTTTGAATGCATTTTTGGCTGCAGCAAAGCAATTTCCCGTTTGTTCAAAAAAAATAGGGGCGATTTTTACAAATAATTTTCGGAAGCGAATGCAAAAAACCGCATTCCGATTTGCTTGCTCTCAAAAAATTCGAACTTTTGGCCGTTTTAGTGCTTTTTGCCTCGACTAGTAGAAGCGACAAAAAACACTAAGCTTCATTGTTTAAAAATTGTTTACATACTCTACTAATTCTCGGCAATGTTTATTCAAAAATAAATTGTCTACTCTATTTTCGACACCAACTTTGAGTGAAATATTAAAATGCAAAATTTTAAAAAACATTTTTCAGATATATAATTACTTATCGTTCACCTTACAGAAAGTATAAAATTAATCAAAACATTTTAAATAAAGAAAAGAAAATTTGTTGATAACGTGTATCTATATAACGTCGTATGTAACGAAAAACCTTTGAGGTTATAAAAGTTATGATTAAATGACGTCACAATCGCATATAAATTTGTATTTCATATTTGATTAAATTAATCGAGAAAATATGTTTTATCTACATTATAAATCATCCATATCTCCACATATAGTATGAGTACATTGTGTATGGCATAACATTACATACATACATACATATTTATGTACATGTGATATTACAGATAATGGCCCTCCCATTAAAAAATCTGGATATACGAACGACTTTTTATATATTTTTATTCGTCTTTTTTTTGTTCCGGCAAACTCTCAGGCAATTCAATAAAATTAATAGCGATCATATATTATGTACATACTTTGCTACAACAAGTGTTTACCATAAAGTTTATAATATGTATATCCATTTACGCATATTTGCTATAATTTCCTTATACTCGTATGTATGCATACCCGCTATCGTATACGATTTAATAAATTTTGTAACGATAAATTATATTTATGTACGTATTATGTATGAATTATCTAGGAACGCAATACGAGATTAAACGATGGGTTCAAAAGCTTTGATTTTTATGGCATACAGAATATTACTTGTCATAAGTTTGTTTTATCGGAATGATAACACGACAATTAATTACCCGATATTATATCAATTCCATATAAAATGTTTATGAAAATTAATATAAATAAAACCTTTTCATATAAGATTGGTGCTTTATAACGATTTTATGTAGAGCGCACTGAAAAAGCTCTGTAGTATTACAAAAATGGTAAAACTGATTTTAAGCGCACGTCGAATAGCACAGTGTTGTTGGTATGGAGCTACCTTATTTGCATTAAAAATGCAACTTTTTCTATTGTTGGTGTTTTGTGTAAATGGAAGCAATAAATTTTAATGTTAAATAAAAACCGAAACACAAAAAGCTATCTCTCCGTATACCATTTCCTTGTTGATTTTTCATTCCACTATAGCTACTGTATTTATATAGAGTGCGGTGTTATCCACCATTAAAATGTAAAGAATGCATAAAGTTGCTTACCAGTTTTTTTTGGTGAGGGCAAGATTATAAATCGAGAACTTTTAAAAATGTAACAAAAATACAGCATTTGCAGGTGGTATTGGATTTACACCATTATTTTTAAGAGCACAACAATATATTTCAAGATTTATACAAAGCTGAATTATTTGCAATTCGGGTAGCTATAAACACAACGAAAGCTATAATGTTAATTTATGCTACTTTAAATTTTTTCAAATACAGTGTGGGAAAATAATTTTTTTTTAAATTACTATTTAAAAGTGTGGTGTTGGTATTTCACGATTTACAAAGATTGTAGGTAATGCCATTTCACGGTGATTATCCTCCGATTTACACAAGACACGGTTTAATTAGGTTTTGCATATGTAAGTTGTAATCAAATGTTAAATTTAATTTTATACAAATATTTTTACTAGACATTATCATTCACTTTATTGAATCAAAACTAATACTTAGACCAATAAATCCTGCATTTCAAAATCACTTAAAATGTTATAAAAATCCAGTAACGTTGATAGTATGATACTGAAGTGTGTCATTTCTTAGCCAATTATAATGACATGTTGGATAGAAATGGGATTTTAAAATGATTTTTGGAAAAAGTGTCGGAATATGGCTATCTGAGACAAAACTCAACTATTTTTAATGGATTATGATAGGATTAAGTATGTTGGATGGAAATGGGATCCTAAAGAAATTGTTGGAATAACTTATGGAGTGTGAACACCAAAGACGAAAGTGACTCTTTATTAACCGATCCTTTGTGAAGTTTTAAAGTTAAAACAATGTGGGTGCACAAAACAAAGTAGCAACATAAAAGTGTAAATGAACTAATTCTATATATGTGACAATTATCACAAAATATGAAAATGTGCTCGCATGGTGACCATGTGGTAATCGAAGGGATGAAGTAGGCTGCCTTAATATGTTCGTAAAGTCTCGTAAAATAAACCATGGTTCTAAACATAAATTTTCTGAAATATAAAGTTTACTACTATTCGGTATTAAACTGTATACGTCAATATTTTCCATATTTTGCGAGGCCCTTGTGAAAACTGGCGAAAATCGAGTAAGGAAGTGTCAGGTGTAATATTTTCCGCTCGAAATATTTTTTCAAGCGATCTGTAATTGCTCCTATAAATTTTGTTGTGTTGTGGATGGAGGTTTGTGACCCTGTTTGTTCAGTTCATGCCATAGTAGCTCTATTTGATTGAGGTTCATGTGACTGCGGTGGCCAAACCTTGTTAATACATAAAACCTGGATCTCCTTCTCCTCAATGAATTGTTTACACAAACGGAAACTGTCTTGCTATAAGATTAACCCTTCGCCTAATAATTGTATCCCTAATGCCAAAGCATACTTGAAAACGACAAATATTTTTGCCGACATTTTTTTGAAGTGGTCTTATTGAAATGGGTGTATATCTCAACTTTTAATTCATTATAATAAAATTCGGCTTGTATAATTAGACTGATATTCATTTTACTTACTTTTACGTAGTAAAAGTAAGTATAGTGATCAAGGAAAATTTCGACCTCGAAACTTTTGTAGATTTACTAATCCGCTATATCGCCGAAGGCAATAAACATTGTTTCAAAAAAATATCAATGTGTGGTTCCGTGACGACTAAATGTTTGTTAACGGTCTACACCCCAGATGGTTTATCCGATTGAGCTGAAATTTCATTAGCTTTTTTCATTAATTCGGAGATTCAAGTGAATTTTGGTCGAAATCCGCTGACCCGAAGTAACAGTTTTCATAGGAGCCTTTTCGCTTTTTGTAATAACTTTTAAAACGATAGAATCTACGAGAAAACGTATAAAAATTAAAATATTCTAAGTTAAATTTGCGGCCCAGGTAAAATTTTCAAAACTAATCCGGATATGACGATTTTGATCAAAAACTTTTTTAAACAAGAATATGGCCCTGTACAGCCCAGAATCCGTATTTTCATAGATTAGAATGAAACGTCATAACTAAGTTTCTTTTTCACAAATCGGGCAATCCTAGTGAGTTTTGGTCGTATATTATACGAGAAAATACTAACATTGGCCACAATACCGTTCTAGATCAGTTTTCCAAATTTTAAGCAAAAATGACGATTGTGAAATCACGCTTGTGGAATCATAAAAAACTTCTATCAAAATATTTTTAGAGTCCCATTTCCATCCAACATAGTCAATTTTATTGTAATCGATTAACAAATACATGAGTTCCGTCGTAGGTGTAACTAGTTGCAAAAATTATTCTATAATCACATTTTCATCCAACATACCCAATCCCATCATAATCGGTCAAGAAATGGCTGAATTCCTTTCCAGGTGGCCATATTCCACAACTTCTTCTAAAACCCATTGAATAATCTTGTTGCCATACAACATCGCCAATATTATCATAATCGGTTAATAAATGACTGAATTCCGTAACAGGTTGTCATATTCCAGAACTTCTTCCAAAAATCATTTTAGAATCCTATTTCAAAACAACATACCTTGTTTCTTCATGATTGGCTAAGACATGGCACATTTAATAATAACATTACGGGATTTTTATAAAATGTTACGGCATTTTAAAATACGGGATTTTGTAAAACAGGATTTTGAGCCGCTCCCGTTCTATTTATATCTAAATTTAATTTATCGATGATGTGGGAAAGGAGTTTTATAAGGATCGAATGAAAAACGTGCAATGTGAATGTTCTTCAAGCACGATCATCTGGTTGTTTCTATTTCTAATGACCATCTTGATTAGGATAATGCTAATAGTTGTTATAATTCCACTAGAATTGAAATTGAATTTGAATTTTGAATTGTTAATTGCTAGATTTTATTTCGTTGAAATCAAACAGACCGCTTAGCGTTGATGAGGATGGTTATGTCCTCTGCTGGATCGACAACTGTTGTACAGTGCGTTGCTATCGACTTTGTTTTTTATTAATAACGCTGCTGTTGTTCGGCTTCGTGTTACGGGTATGAGTTGCAGATGTGATTATTTCTATAGTTAATTTTTGAAGATGTGGCCTAATTTCTTTACGAAATTTTGGGTTATTCTGGATTGATAGCCAGATAGTATTTTTACATCAAGGTGAGGTTATCAAGAAGATGGAAGAGTTTGGTTTCGAACTAATGAAACATTGAATTTTTTGTATTTAAAAAATTCGGTCGTCTCATCAGACTGCAGTGACCAAACTACAAAAATATTGAAAATACTTTGAACTAATCAAAGTATAATCACAATGCCTTAGCGAATTATAATGATTCGCTACGCAATTGCCAACCCCTTGGTAACCTCGGATTTTATTGTATTTAACGCATACATGCGATTTCTATATGAAATTTTGGGTTATTCTGGATTGATAGCCAGATAGTATTTTCTTGATAACCTCACCTTGATATAATTTCTTTACTTTCGTTACTTATTAGTATTGCATGACTGTGCTTATGCCATTCGTGGCTTCGGTTATAATATAATTTTTTTCCTCATCAACACTGCATTTATACTGCTTTTCGTCATCAAAACATTGTCCAACTAGCATCCATTTGAGGTAACTCTCTTCCCTACTATTGCAATCCGTAGGTGGATCCTTTCCATATGCGTCCTTCGCCGTGATCGCCCTTCACGTGGTTCACTCTAGCACCTGTTATCTGCCAATTCCTCCAAAAATTTGTGAGATTTACCCCAATAAACGAAGTTGATCATCTCTAGCACGAATGTGCCGGATTTTCTGCCAGTTGTCCACAGGCCTCATTTTCCATCTCAAGTCGTTGCGATGCAGACACTGCCTCCGCTCAATAACCTTCCTGTGAATTGCCAATCACCAATGATGATTGATGCCTCTGATTACCCTTGAAGGTATAATTGGTGAACCCTTGAAGGTATAACTGGTGAGCAATCTCCACTTGCCTTGGCCGGTATATTCTCCAGATACATCCCAATGTCCTACCCAATAGACTCAAATCGGATTTTAAGTGGACCGGTCTCACTCTCAATATGCCGTCCAAACGTAGTTGCGACAATTCCTCTTCGGCGTCATCCGAGGTCCTCGCCACAGCTGCATTGAGTTTTCAATTTTAATTTAAGTCATAAAATGCAATGTTGGTGTCTCGCTGCTATTTAATTTTGTTTATTTTGTAATTGTGCTTCACAATAAACAAGAGCTTTTCGTTTTAATTTTGATTTAATTAGCCAGATACTATATTTCGACATGGAATACAAAAATTATGTTATTAAAACCGTTAATTTATAAAGAAATTCTAGAATCTATACAAGAAAAAACATTACCTTTAAAAATGTGTACATTGAGGGTTTAGTTTAAAAAAAAACGTAACATAAATTACTATAAATGGTTATCATAGTAATATTGCAAACACTGTAAAATATTAAGAATAAATTTTAAAAAGACATCTATATTTTATATGATTAACTAAACCCTCAATGTACACAGTTTAAAAGGTAATGATTTTTCTTGTATAGATTTTAGAATTTCTTTATAAATTAACGGTTTTAATAACATAATTTTTGTATTCCATGTCGAAATATAGTATCTGGCTAATTAAATCAAAATTAAAAAGAAAAGCTCTTTTTTATTGTGAAGCACAATTACAAAATAATTTAAGTCATACTTACTGACATCAACCATACGTTATAATCCGTGTTTGATTTTCTCCGTCACCTCACTACCTATAGCGTTGGCATAATCAGTTTCATCAAATCTTCTGCACAACACTTGTTTATTATCGGTCTCCGTTACACAAACGATCCTTGCACTAATATCATCGATACCAATATTGATCGATGATCCACTGCCATCCTCATTCATTGTATAGGAACCAACTTTTATGGTTCATGTTGACTAATAAACGGCTCAATATGACACATCGATTATGCTTACGGTTGATCATTCAAAATTCCGAGTAGTTTATCTTTTTCTTCTTGATCTATGGCAATATCTCGAATGATATGATTCTGCTAGCTGGCTCAGGTAATTATCCTTGACTGCTGTCTTCTCTTCATTACTATATTTCATAAAGCCCAATGGTCTCTCTCTGATTAATGGCACCCATTGCATGATATTTATCAACCGGTATGACCTTATTAGATACTATGAAGATTCTTTTCTATGTTTTCGTTACCTGCAAGTCCATTCTGGTTTTCCTATAGGAAAAGGAATTAGGAAAAATATTTACATAGAGTTTTTGTCAAAAAGATCATTTTCTGGCCTACTGAGAAATCATGTTTGATCTAAATTTTTATAATTTAAGAATAGTATATTGTATAATTAGGAGGAATGCACTGGGAATGCACTTTTTCTCCGAACTGTACATACTATTTTTTCTCCGATCGGGCTTTAAAACGAATATAAACCCAAAATGATTTTTAGTATTATTCATTAATTATCATATTAAGAAATCAAAACAAAGTAAAAAATCGAAAATAACATAAAATTATTGCTTAGTTAGCCACGACATCATAAGACATAAATAATAAATATATAATTTTTTTTTTTTTTTTTCAAAAGTTATCAAGTTTGTGTACCTATTTGATTTATAAAAAACGTGTGCTGAAATTTATGGGATATGGATAGTGAAAGCGATTTATCCCTATCTTGTACAACAACGGAAACATATATTTTTTCCTACGATCGGAGAAAAAATAAATAAATGAGTTTGACCTCTAAACAATTAAAAATCCATACGAGAATATATTCCCGGCCTAGTCCAGAAAAAATATTCTCGTACTATTATTACTTGTTGCTTAGCAACAAATACCATATACTGGAATCATGAGCTTTTCGTTTCGAAAAAACAACGGAAAGATATATTTTTCCTACGGTCGGAGAAAAATATTATTCTTTTGCCTAGGCCGGCAATATATTCAATATTTTCCGAAAGAAAAAAAACAAAATGTATTTATGTCTTATGATGTCGTGGCTAACTAAGCAATATTTTTATGTTATTTTAGATTTTTTACTTTGTTTTGATTTCTTAATATGGTGCTTGAATTTCAAACTTTTTTTGCGTGACAAGCTGGGCACCCGGGGGGTAAACCTAATTCGACTATGCTGAATTCATTGGTGCTAGTCCCATTTCAAAGTTAGTCCCCATTTTTGAAATATCGCTTTCGACATATTTTGCCTCTGAGACAAATATTTGTCAAAATATACACTCATATTCACGTTGATAGCTCCTGAACCATTAAGATTTTCGTTATGCTTTCTTCAGCAAAGTTGTTGCGCAAGCCAAGACCAACAACTTTGTTGAATATATCAAGGCCGAAAAATGACATCTACAATAACATTTTTGTGTTATTTTATTTTTTGAAACGCAAAAAAAATAAAATAACACGAAAATGTGATTGTAGATGTCGTTTTTCGGCCTTGATATGTTCAGCAAAATTGTTGCGCAAGCCAAGACCAACAACTTTGCTGAACATATCAAGACCGAAAAACGACATCTACATTCACATTTTTGTGTTATTTTTCCATATGTGTGTGTTTTACTTAGGCCAAGGTGAGCTTGGAGTGGCACTTCCGCACAATTAGACCAGGAGTGCCCCGTTGTGATACCACAGGAACATATTTCCCCTTTAACTTAAAAACAAAGCAGGTACCAAACAGCAGCGCCTTAGCTACAGTATATAAAGAGCTTCAAAATAGATTATGTAACAGTAGCAGAAAATAAACCGAAGAAGAGATTATTCTTGAAATTGATATTTCTAAAAAAGTTAAAAAATTGGCACAAGAAGTAAGAACTAAAAACTGTAATATACAATTAAAAATAAAAAGTTATTCATCTAAATATATAAAGTGACAAAAGAATACAAAAAATAAAGTGAAAATCGTCTTGTGAATCTGGTGAAATAAATAATATGGATAGGTGTTATAAACTCAAGTGCTTTTGTTATGTGTGTGGAAAATTTACAATTATGAGCAATCGCCGCAAAATAAGTGGTGAAACCGCTGATTTATATCGACTATACTTTTCACAAAATGTTATTAGTGGTGTAAATTGGGTGCCGTCTTTTGTTTGTACAACATGCATTTCCCATCTGCATAGATGGCAAAACACTGGAGCCGCAATGCCATTTGGTGTCCCGATGATATGGATCGATCCACAAGGACATGATGCAGTTCAATGTTATGGGTGCATGAATTATATTTTCGGTACAAACAGAAACAAAAGTGGTTCTTTGACATACACTGCAACGAGAAATACACATCTACCGCTGCCGCATTCAGATGAAATGCCTGTTCCGGAAAGATCAAACCCAACCGAGGATTATTTACCAACAACATTTGAATCAGGTGAAACCGGAGAAACATCTGCATCAATATATCAACCATCAAATGTCACTGCGCCATGCAATCACATTGAAATCTCGCAAAGTCGTTTGATTATTATGGTACGACGCCTGAAACTATCTCAGCGGCAAGCCATTCTTTTGTCAAAGGATTTAAAACAAGTGAACATTTTGGCTCCAAATGTTCGGATATATGGAGCAATAAATCGTCATCGTCATTTTACGAATTTTTTCAAATCAATTGAGAATAATTCACTCGCTTTTTGCACTGATATCCGAGGTTTGGTATCCACAATGCACAATGCATATAATCCTGAAGATTGGCGATTGTTCATCGATTCCTCTAAAAGCAGCTTGAAGGCAGTTCTCCTTCACGTTACCAACTCAAAGAATTCCATTGAACAATCACCAGCCGAATCCGATGAGCACGGCGAGCGTTTTCACCAAGTGACGGCAAGGCTCGAACATTGGTACAGCGGCAAAAAGCTAGATGCACTCTTGGGTGACATTTGTTGGAATTTGCAAGAGGAAGAAGAACCCGAAGACGACACGAACAAATCAGAAAATTAAAATTATAAGTTAAGAAAAATGTAAATTATTTAGGAAAAAATTGAGAAAAATCACAATAAAATCAACTGAATCAATCTAATTTTCTGTTAAATAGTTTCTATTGTATCTATATATGTCGATGAGGTGTTTATTCGATCAATTTAAATTCAATAAATGGACAAAAAATGATAAAAAACATGTTTTTCGTCGAGACAAATATTTGTCAAAATATACACTCATATTCACGTTGATAGCTCCTGAACCATTAAGAATTTCGTCATGCTTTCTTCAGCAAAGTTGTTGCACAAGCCAAGACCAACAAGTTTGCTGAATATATCAAGACCGAAAAACGACATCTACAATCACATTTTTGTATTATTTTATTTTTTTGCGTTTCAAAAAATAAAATAATACAAAAATGTGATTGTAGATGTCGTTTT
Organism: Nephrotoma appendiculata; assembly: GCA_947310385.1. Classification (NCBI taxonomy): domain Eukaryota; kingdom Metazoa; phylum Arthropoda; class Insecta; order Diptera; family Tipulidae; genus Nephrotoma; species Nephrotoma appendiculata. The sequence continues at coordinate 260,872,936 of OX371224.1, forward strand.
TCGGCCTTGATATGTTCAGCAAAGTTGTTGGTCTTAGCTTGCGCAACAACTTTGCTGAAGAAAGCATAACGAAAATCTTAATGGTTCAGGAGCTATCAACGTGAATATGAGTGTATATTTTGACAAATATTTGTCTCAGAGGCAAAATATGTCGAAAGCGATATCTCGAAAATTGGGACTAACTTTGAAATGGGACTAGCACCAATGAATTCAGCATAGTCGAATTAGGTTTACCCCCCGGGTGCCCAGCTTGTTGCATTTTTCAACTAGCACAGTGAATTAATGAATAATACTAAAAATTATTTTGGGTTTATATTCGTTTTAAAGTCCGATCGGAGAAAAAATAGTATGTACAGTTCGGAGGAAAAGTGCATTCCCAGACTCCCGTGGTTGGCGGACTCGGCTATCGCCTTTTCTGCTAATTTCGTCTATCGTCCGGGAATGCAGTACTTTTTCTCCTGATTATACAATATACTATTCCGTATCGAAATTGGATAGAAAAAATATTCCCAATTTAATTTATGAAAAATTATACACTAATTGTTTACCATAATATGCCAGAAAAAAAGTTTTTGCGACAAAAATACTACGAAAATATTTTTCCTAATTCCTCTTCCTATATGAAAGCGCGAATCGAGCTGTTGGTTTGATTTCTTTAATTCCTTGCTATATTGAATGTTCCAGATTGCCCAGACACTGTTTCCACCACAATATTTGTATCATTTAGGTTTTATTCTAGAGAGATAACTCTTTGAACGCATAATTATCCAAATTTAACTCTTGCTTCTCCATATCCTCGTTGTCGCGATATTAATTCAGTTATGCGACCACCCCTTGGAAAATCACTCTTATTTAATTGGAATTTTAATTTCGTAACCGTTAAATTTTGTAGACCCATTTTTTAAACTTTACAATTCTACCACTGTCACGAGATTGTTACGAATTTTCCCTTCCAAATCCCGTTCGTTTCCCTGGATTGTGAATACACCTATATAAGTTTGACAGTTTGCAACACTAATTCAAGTAATTAAATAAATGAAATAAAATAAACAAAATAGTAAATTTGAAATATTATAATCGAGAAAAGATCGCTGTGGGACCAAATCCATGGATATTGGTGAAACTACCTAAAGCGATCGTATTTTGTCGATTATTTAAAGGTGACGGGAAGATTCTTGTATTTTGTAGATTTTGTTTTTGTTTTCAATTTTAAATCATTTTTGATGCAATAGGAATGATTTCTCAAAGGAGTGACAGGGTTTCGAGTAGATTTATTATGGCGTGAGGGTTCTTGTGGTTTCATAAATTTTGTTTTGTTGCTATTTTTGAATCATTTTCGTTGCAAGGAAGGTGATTTCTCGAAGGAGTGATGGTGTACCCCATTTTATTTTGTTTTTGATTATGCATCGTTTTTGTTGCAATGGAGGTGATTTCTAGGGGGAGTGGCGGTGTTTCAATGTGCGATTGAGTGGGTTTGGTCCGTTAACGTGAAAATTCTTGTGTTCAATTTTGAATCATTTTTGTTGCAATAGATGTGGTTGCTCGAGGGTTTTGTGTTATATCTTGGGAGTTTTTGTTTTTTCTTAGATTTTTTTTTGTTTTCAATTTTGAGTCATTGCGAGTGACAGTAATCCAATGTGGATTTGGTGTGGTAATGGAGGTTTCGGTACTTTACTTAAATGTTATTTGGTTTTCAATTTTAAATCATTTGCAATTTAAATGATTTCTCAAAAGGATTTATCAACACTTGAATTCTTTTGAGAAAAATTAAGAACCTGTAGCGGCTCAAAATAAATAAAATCCTTTTCACTTCGTGGCACTCCTCGTAGCAAAACTATTTATACACCGCGCCGCTTAATTACGAGGCATTGCTCGTTTTGCTGAATATAACTATTTCGCCACCTACATTCGCGAATCTCGATATTTATCGATTATCGATAAATATCGAGATTTCAATTTCTTTGTACGGAATGAGAAACGAAAAGGAGTCGCGTTTTGAAATTCAAGAGACACAGTCTCATATATAATAAAAAGGTGAAAAAGTGTCGCGAACAATCGTTCACACCATTTTGTGAACTAAGTTTAAATAACAATTTATATCATAAAATTTATATATAGTGAAACCTTATGTAACGATAAGAAAATAAATAGTTATTATAAACTAAATATAGTGAGTGTTAATTAAATCATAAAAACCCAATAAACACCGCTATAACTGGTGACCCCGACGCGCGAGAATAACGGTCAAAACAGCAACCGTTACTTAATTCCGCGCGAGCACATTTTTTTTCTTCTAAAGTATGTTTATAAAGTGCAATTAATTAATTTACTATTTTAAATATAAACTATAAAAACATATATAAATAATACAAATAGTGTACAACAAAAACAAAAAAAATGCATACTAAAAGTAACAGGCGCACATAAACGCTAAGTGAATAATAATAAAAAAAAAAATTATAAACCAAAACAGTTACAGTTAATAAACTAACATTAAATCGTGTGTAGTGCAACAAGTTAGTGCGCAGTGTAAGTGTTCAGTACGCACGGTATCAGGAGTTCGATACCCGGTTAATCCGTTAACATTTTTTTTCAATGGAAACCGCAACCTATATGTATATTCATATAAAGTAAAATATTTTGGGCCAGTTGCCCCCGCAAAGGCGATCGCGCCCACCGAGGGAGCCAGGGACCTGGCAACAACATTTGGCATGCGGAAAAACAAACACGAGAAAACAAAACGGAATAACACTCGGCAGATCAAGGTGGCAGCATAGAAAAAAAAACAAATCAACGACAAAACAATGGAATACAACGGATACATAACGGATACCTAATACGAGTAATTATTACAAAAAAAAAAAAGCAGGTGATTCCAAATTAGTAAATAACGATTTACTCAAAAATCTCTGGCTAAAACGTTTGCCAGACGACTTACGAGCGATAATGGCGCGGGATATAAAGAACGACATCGAGGAAATCCTACCGGCCGCCGACAATATCTGGATTTACGCTCAATCCAGAGCACCCAAACCAATTGCTGCTATCAACCAGCCATCCACGAGCAAGGCAACTGCTGACGGTGAATCAGCCCTTGCTTCAATGAAAATACAACTGGACAAGACGCAACAACAATTGGCAGATCTACAGCGAACACTGGCCAACATGAACATTGGTTCACGTGGAAGATCGCCAAACAACAGACAGAGCTTCAATTACCGACACAGGTCAAGGTCGAGATCGTCATCTCGATCTGGACTCTGCTACTTCCACCGTCGTTTCGGCTCACGCGCACGCAACTGCAATCAGCCGTGCAGTTTCCGACCGGTAGCTCAAGGACAAGCTACTTCCAAACATTTTAAGCCTTCGGAAAACCACTAAATCCTGCTGTCTCTACGGCAAACAGTGGGATTGGTTCGTCTCGCCGTCTTTTCATCCACGATCATGAAAATAACTTACAATTTCTGATCGACTCGGGGGCTGAAGTATCTGTGATACCCGTCAACAAGTTTCCCCGACATGCTAAAGACACCGTTTGCATTCTTACCGCAGCAAACGGATCCCCAATTTCCACTTACGGTACCAAACTTTTGAAGGTTAATCTCGGTCTCAGGCGTACGTTCACACATCCCTTTATCATCGCAGCAGTAGACCGGCCTATTATAGGTGCTGACTTTCTGTCTAAATATGGTCTCGTGGTCGATTTGAAGAACAGAAGACTTTCTGACTCATTTACTACCCTCACTGTGAACGCAATCGTTGCCCAAGTTGATACGCCATCTCCAAAACATTTCAGCGTTAACAACGATTACGGCGCTCTTTTAAAGAAATACCCCTCGCTCACTGAGGCTCCGAATTACAATCTCCCAGTGAAGCATAACGTAGTCCACTACGTCGTCACGCAAGGTAGGTTACCTTGTGCTAAACCGCGACAACTCGACGCAACTAAACTAAAAGCTGCTAAAACTGAATTTCAGTTTATGACAGACATCGGAATCTGCCGCCCCTCATCATCACCAGTCTCCTCACCATTACATATGGTGCAAAAGAAAGACAAGGACTGGCGCCCTTGTGGAGACTATCGACAGTTGAACACTGTCACTGTCCCAGATAGATATCCTATCCCCCACATACACAGTTTCTCGTTGAAACTCGCCGGCGCCACTATTTTCTCGAAAATAGATTTGGTAAGGGCATATCATCAAATTCCCATGGCTCTCGAGGATATTCACAAAACAGCGATTACTACTCCTTTCGGGCTTTTTGAGTTTACTCGAATGCCATACGGCCTTCGTAACTCAGCCCAGACATTCCAGCGATTCCTTAACGAAGTGTTAAAAGGGCTGGACTTCGTCTACTCTTATATCGACGATATCCTCGTTGCAAGCCGTTCCGAGATGGAACATAGTGAACATCTCGAGTCAGTATTCAAACGTCTATCCGCATATGGAATTAATATTAAAGCTTCGAAATGCATTTTCGGCGTGAACTCACTCGACTTCTTGAGCCACACAATTTCGAAAGATGGCATCCTCCCGTCGCAAGACAGAGTTGATGTCATTTCAAACTTTCCAGAACCAACATCAATCCGCCAAATACAGCAGTTCGTCGGTATGGTGAACTATTACCACCGCTTTATACCACGGTTAGCCGAACTGTTATCGCCGATTCACAGGCATTTGGCCACTTTACTCAAGAAAGGCAAAAACAGAAGAAACTTCTCTTGGCCCGAAGATTGTACGGAATCTTTCGACAAGGTCAAGCGTTCTCTTGCCGCTGTCACTCTTTTGGCACACCCGTTGAACGACGCGCAGTTCAACATAACTACCGACGCTTCCAATGTAGCAGTTGGAGCTGTGTTACAACAACGCAACAAAGGATGTTGGCAACCATTAGCGTTCTTTTCAAAGAAGCTCTCCCCTGCGGAAATTAAATACTCTACTTTCGATAGAGAACTTCTTGCTATGTATTTAGCAATCAAACACTTTCGCCATTTCGTCGAAGGCCGAAATTTCTCTTTATTTACCGACCATAAGCCTCTTACAACAGCTATTGCGTCAAAGTCTGAACGTAGTCCCCAGCAATTACGACATCTCGATTACATTGCCCAGTTCACTATTTTGATATTCATCACATCAAAGGTAAACACAATGTGGTGAGCGACTGTTTGTCTCGTTCTGGTGAAACACTTCTCACAGAACTCAGCGTCTTCTCCTTCGACACGAAGGAATTATTTGTATAACAACAACGCGACGACGAATTGCAGAAATTGATTTCAGCACACACACCGAAATCAAGCGTAAACCTGCAACGGATTGACTTACCAGACAAGCAGCAAATTTGGTGTGAGACTTCAACAGGTAAAAATCTATCCTACGTTCCTCTCAACATGCGACCGACAATTTTCAATAGTCTACATGGCTTATCACACCCCGGCATCCGTGCTACGCGAAAACTTATTGCTTCAAAATACTTCTGGCCAAGAATGAATACTGATACAAGCAATTGGGCGAAATCTTGTATCCCATGTCAAAAGTCCAAAGTTCACCGCCACACAAAATCAGAACTTGGTAAATTCGAGCTACCAAGTGGCAGGTTTGAACACATCTACATGGACCTGGTTGGTCCACTGCCCCAATCGAATGGCTATCATTACATTTTAACGATAGTCGACCGATTTACTCTGTTGGCCAGAAGCTTATCCAATCCGAGAAATGACCGCAAAAACCGTAAGTAAAATCTTCTACAATGAGTATATCTGTAGATATGGTGTCCCACTCTTCATCACGACAGACCAAGGAACACAATTTGAGTCAACGTGGTTCACCGAGCTCACGAAGCTCCTACGTTCCCATCGCATTCGGACAACTGCATATAACCCGAAAGCGAATAGTCTTGTAGAACGGTTCCACAGGCAACTAAAATCCGTCTTAACAGCTCGATGTAATACATCCCATTGGAGTTCAGAACTTCCTACAATCCTATTGAGTATTCGAACCTCCGTCAAGGAAGACCTCAACTGCACACCAGCAGAGCTAGTATATGGTCAAAATATCAAGGTTCCCGGTGAATTCTTCATCAACGATCAAAATTCGAACCCAAACACAGATACTTCGGATTTCGTGAATCAGCTTCGTACCACCATGAGAACCTTAGTTCCTACGGACACAAGACATCCACCTGAACAGGCAACGTACATTCCCAAAAATCTGGAAACCTGTTCACACGTATTCGTACATGTGGATAGAGTCAGAGGTCCATTGAGTACACCTTATTCTGGACCGTATCCAGTGACCCGCAAATTGCGCAAATTCTTTGTTGTGGATGTAAATGGAAAATCCACAACAATTGGCATCGACAGGCTTAAGCCAGCGTACGGAATACTTGTGGTAAACCCAGTCGAAAAACGTAGTGTTCCAAAAACGGTTACATTCAATTTCAAACACTACGGTTTTCGATCCAGGAGGGGAGTGATGTAGCGGCTCAAAATAAATAAAATCCTTTTCACTTCGTGGCACTCCTCGTAGCAAAACTATTTATACACCGCGCCGCTTAATTACGAGGCATTGCTCGTTTTGCTGAATATAACTATTTCGCCACCTACATTCGCGAATCTCGATATTTATCGATTATCGATAAATATCGAGATTTCAATTTCTTTGTACGGAATGAGAAACGAAAAGGAGTCGCGTTTTGAAATTCAAGAGACACAGTCTCATATATAATAAAAAGGTGAAAAAGTGTCGCGAACAATCGTTCACACCATTTTGTGAACTAAGTTTAAATAACAATTTATATCATAAAATTTATATATAGTGAAACCTTATGTAACGATAAGAAAATAAATAGTTATTATAAACTAAATATAGTGAGTGTTAATTAAATCATAAAAACCCAATAAACACCGCTATAAACCTATTACGTTTAGCTTAGTAGAGTAGGCCGATAATTATTTACAATTGAACCCGCAGTGTACAGCAATCTAATTTGTTGCAAATAGAAATCACAAAACAAACTTGTCTGCTTTACCTGGTAATGACCTGTGATTTTTGTAAATTTTAAATACCTTAGCATGCATTTGTGCAATAATTAAGGACAAGGCAAGGCGTTCGTGTATTTATTTCTATTACTACTATAACTACTATACCATGCACGACAACTATTTACTTTTTCTAAATTATTTTAAGCATACATTCCTAATATTTGTTTAACATAAAATTAATTCGTTTCATGAAAATTAAATATAAAATAAATTTTCACTAACCAAGTAACTAGCAAATGGTTACAAGGCGAAACTAATTTTCGGTTCGGCTTATAAATGATTTATGGTTTAGTTTTAGAATTTAACGTTGTAAACAAATACTTAATTATTTTAATAACAGTTGACTGGATGTTTATAAGAAAGGTATTATGTATTTATTATTATTTACAAAAGCAGGAAAACACGTCGTTCTAACAGAGCTTTTGATTGATTTGTAATACATTTGATTTTATGTGCCATATTTGTATTGTAAGTACGTATACCTTGTTGATGGTAAATTCATAAAATTTTTATGTTGTTTTACAGTCAATTTATCTTGATTGATTTTTGACGTCAGTCTATTTGTATATTGATCATAAATGTACACTCTGTACATAAAATAAATTTTACGAATATGTTACGCACTTGACTTTATACTACCTGTATGTATATATGAACATGAGTACCATGCTGAGGTAAAATTGATTATGGGGAATTTTTTTCTTCAAAATACAAAGAATAACAACAGCCAAATTAATCAAAACGGAAATTGAATTTTCGATTATCCATTTGTTTGTGGAGCTGCAGAAAGCGTTTACAGAATACACAGACTTTAAGGAAAATTACTCAAAAGCGATGGATTACATTGTGATTGAATGTAATTCAAAATGAATATGAATTGAATTTGAATTGAATATGAAATGAATATGAATTGAATATGAATTGAATATGAATTGAATATAAATTGAATATGAATTGAATATGAATTGAATATGAATTGTATATGAATTGAATATGAATTGAATATGAATTGAATATGAATTGAATATGAATTGAATATGAATTGAATATGAATTGAATATGAATTGAATATGAATTGAATATGAATTGAATATGAAATGAATATGAAATGAATATGAATTGAACATGAGGTGAATATGAATTGAACACGAATTGAATATGATTTGACTATGAATTGAATTTGAATTGAATATGCATTGAAATTTGAATTGAATATGAATTGAATATGAATTGAATATGAATTGAATATGAATTGAATATGAATTGAATATGAATTGAATATGAATTGAATATGAATTGAATATGAATTGAATATGAATTGAATATGAATTGAATATGAATTGAATATGAATTGAATATGAATTGAATATGAATTGAATATGAATTGAATATGAATTGAATATGAATTGAATATGAATTGAATATAAATTGAATATGAATTGAATATGGATTGAATATGAATTCATTATGAATTCAATATGAAATGAATATGAAATGAATATGAATAGAACATGAGGTGAATATGAATTGAACACGAATTGAATATGAATTGACTATGAATTGACTATGAATTGAATATGAATTGAATATGAATTGAATATGAATTGAATATGAATTGAATATGAATTGAATATGAATTGAATATGAATTGAATATGAATTGAATATGAAATGAATATGAATAGAACATGAGGTGAATATGAATTGAACACGAATTGAATATGAATTGACTATGAATTGACTATGAATTAAATATGAATTGAATATGAATTGAACATGAGGTGAATATGAATTGAACACGAATTGAATATGAATTGAATATTCATTTCATTGAATATTCATTCAATTCATATTCAATTCATATTCAATTCATATTCAATTCATATTCAATTCATATTCAATTCATATTCAATTCATATTCAATTCATATTCAATTCATATTCAATTCATATTCAATTCATATTCAATTCATATTCAATTCATATTCAATTCATATTCAATTCATATTCAATTCATATTCAATTCATATTCAATTCATATTTAATTCATATTCAATTCATATTCAATTCATATTCAATTCATATTCAATTCATATTCAATTCATATTCAATTCATATTCAATTCATATTCAATTCATATTCAATTCATATTCAATTCATATTCAATTCATATTCAATTCATATTCAATTCATATTCAATTCATATTCAATTCATATTCAATTCATATTCAATTCATATTCAATTCATATTCAATTCATATTCAATTCATATTCAATTCATATTCAATTCATATTCAATTCATATTCAATTCATATTCAATTCATATTCAATTCATATTCAATTCATATTCAATTCATATTCAATTCATATTCAATTCATATTCAATTCATATTCAATTCATATTCAATTCATATTCAATTCATATTCATTTCATATTCAATTCATATTCAATTCGTATTTAATTCATATTAAATTCATGTTCAATATTAATTCATTTTCAATTCATGTTCAATTCATATTCAATTCATATACAATTCATATTCAATTCATATTCAATTCATATCCAAATTCAGTTTAAATTTTATTCATGTTCAAATCATACTCAATTGGTAACCAATACTTGATAAATTTGTTGTCGTTTTATATTCAATGAATTGCCATTCTTATGCGTGTAATTATAATTAACCATAATTTTGAAACCAGCAGCCGCAAACCGGTATATAATCTCCCACCTATCGCAATAGTTAATTATTGAAACCGAATATTTATATAAAATTGTCACGCAATCGAAATGGTTTATGATATATTGATAGAATCAAACATAACTTGTTTAGCTGTCAAATAAACAAATTTAACTAAATACCAATTAAAAGGCATTTAGAAATATAGTAACTATATTTTTAGTGGTACGAGTATTTAATCATTTGTATAATAATTTAAGTTTATTAGCCGTCTGCCTGTACTTACTGATTTTATGATTTTGGAAAGTATCAGTAATTCTATATCATTTATTTAAAGCGTACTGCAGGAACGTATTCTGCTTGAAAGAAGTAATACATAAAAATAAACACATTAGACAGTTGAATCATCGTTTTTAAAACTTAGTTGATTGTTAAAATTACCATGACAAAATGTGTAACCAGAAAAGACCCAGCCCCAGCCCACCATAAATTGTTTTAAGTGCAAATTAAATTTGCTATAATTTAATAAATCAATTTAGTCCTTTTGCAACCAATCTTATGGCAAACCAGAAAATTTAAATGAAAAATTAATTATTTTAATATCAATCCCCAACCACAAATTATATGAAAACAAAAGAATTTTATTCAACATAAATGTTGGGTAAAATTTTCTTAAGATTGACAATATAATCGAAAACCATAAAAAAATATTAATTAATTCATTATCTCGTTAATCAGCATTATATGATTATCCAGACACATAAAAAACATTAAATGTCTATGAAAAGCACACATAGAAAAACGACAAAGCAAAAATTTATTTAAATTTATTTATAATATTTTCTTGTTTTTCCTCACGATTTTCCATCCTTAAATAATATTAATAATCATTTCCTTTTTATCTCCTTTCAGATCAACGCATATGAAATTTTACATATTACAACCATAGAGAGCTAAACCTACATAATATTTGAGCAACAGAATCCTTATAAACAAATTTAAATAAAAGCGAGATAAAATCCTTTTTACAGAGGATCAAAAAATAAAATAAAAATAATAATAGTAATAATTTACAAGAGGAGCCGGAAAAGGAGGTGTGAAGAACACGCCATGGAAAGTATAGAAACGTTCCGAAAACGAAAATTATTTACGTTTCCAAAGATAACATATGATAAATTAATTAAATGAATCCTCGCAAGTGAATTGAAAAATACATACATCCATAGAAAAGGATCGGATAGTAGGATTTCATATTTTCTTGATTTTCATTTTATTTAAAGTAGATAGAAAAGTGTTGTGCTTCCTATTTACTAATCATTTACGCAACAACAACAAAATAAGAAAATCGAAACGGTAGCATATCCCTAAAGGATATCAAAAAGTAAATATATGTATTTCAATATTTTGATTGAATTAAAAGGGAAAACGAGAAAAATAGGAAAATATAATTTTTCCTGTTTGATGGAAGTGTTTTCCATTTCTGCAAGTAATTTAAATAGGACTAAGTAGAAAAGTAAAATACAAAAAAAGGCGGAATAAATTCTTTATATCCATCGAGACGCACATCCATATATTTATACCGACATAGTTAAGATAGAAAACGTAGAGTTTAAGAAATAAATAAAAAAAGGGATGGGGGCATAAAAATACGCCCCTCAAACCCGAACGATAAATTTTTCTGCATGGATTCAGTATCGTTTATATCGAGTGATAATCAAAATATCAATGAATTAACACAAATTAGTATAAATTCATCGTTGCCATTTGGTTCGTCAGTCGCTTCATCACTAGCCTCTTCATCGGCATCAGCTACATCGTCATCGTCTGCCTCAACATTTCTAATACAACAAGGACAATCATTTTATATACCTTCAACACTGACCACAATTGGAAATTTAACGGAGAACTTTTTTTCTGAGCTACTGCCGATAACCGGAACTGTAAATAATTTCGTTAATGGAACAATAGAAAATTTTAGCAATGCAATAACAACAATCACACCGCCATATTTATCAGCTGTTGTACCCGCGGCAGCAGCGGCTGCAGCCGCAGCAGCATCAATCACAACAAGCGATACAACAACGGGGACGTCAGTTGTTGTTGATGCGGCAACATCCCAACCAGTATTAGAAACTGAGCAATTGCATCACTTACAAGCAATAGGTGTCAGTGTTATATTATTAATTGTAATTTTAGGTACCGTAATTGGTAACGTATTAGTATGTGTCGCTGTGTGTTTGGTTAGGAAATTACGTAGGCCATGCAATTATCTGCTGGTCTCGTTAGCTGTATCCGATTTATGTGTAGCGATACTTGTAATGCCAACAGCATTAATTTATGAAGTATTAGGGAAATGGACATTTGGCAAAGTGTTCTGTAATGTATGGGTATCGTTCGATGTATTATCATGTACAGCGTCAATACTAAATTTATGTGCAATTTCAGTCGATCGTTATTGGGCAATAACAAAACCTTTAGAATATGGTGTAAAACGTACACCGCGTCGTATGATGATGTGTGTCGCGCTTGTTTGGCTCGGTGCTGCCTGTATATCATTACCGCCCCTATTAATTCTAGGCAACGAACATCGTGACGAAGAAGGTAATCCACTATGTGTGGTTTGCCAAAATTTTGGCTATCAAATTTATGCAACACTCGGTTCGTTTTATATTCCTCTTACTGTGATGCTATTTGTTTACTATCAAATATTTCGTGCCGCCCGACGAATCGTAATGGACGAGAAACGTGCACAAACCAGACTAGAAACTGCCTTAAATAATGGTGCGCAAGAGAAACCGATCGAGCCGGGGGGAGGTGGTGGTGGCCACCTGATACCGTCACCCCACCAAAAAAAATTACGGTTTCAATTAGCGAAGGAGCGTAAAGCGTCAACAACATTAGGTATTATCATGTCAGCGTTTACCGTTTGCTGGCTACCATTTTTCATTTTAGCTTTAGTTCGTCCATTTTTAAAAGAGGACCAAGAGGTACCAAAATCTTTATCGTCACTATTTTTATGGTTAGGCTACGCCAATTCATTATTAAATCCAATTATTTATGCAACACTAAATCGTGATTTTCGTAAACCATTTCAAGAAATTTTATATTTCCGTTGTTCAAGTTTAAATTTAATGATGCGCGAGGATTTCTATCACAGCCAATACGGTGAACCAGCGTCACAGCGTGTTGTCTTAGGCGGTGAAGGACATGGTGCTAGAGAAAGTTTTCTATGAAATAGACAGCCATGATCCACTATATATTACTAGCTGGATCATATTTATGTACCAAACGCATATACCAAACATATACACAAGCACATATACACACATACGATATGTCGTGTACACAAAAATAAACTAAACCAAAACATTAGAATAATTTATTTAAATTAATTAATTTTAAATGAAAATTAAATTAAATATAATTTAATAAATATTATAAATAAAAATTAAAAACTATTTACTATTAAAATATGTAATGTAATATTATAATTAATATACATATACAAACAAATATACACACACATACACACAATATACATACATAAATAAATTAATTTAAACAAACAGAAAAACCAAAAAATTAATTAAATTTAAAATGGAAAAAATTATATTTATAAAATTAATTTAGTGTCACTAATTAAACAAAAAAAATTGAACCAAAAACCAAGAAAAAATTAAAACTACATCAAAAAAATTGAAAAAATTATGTGAAACTGAAATTCTAATTTATGAATGAAAAATAAAATTAAAAATGAAACAAAAAATTAAAGAGGAAACGATTTTAATTTGAGATATAAATATTTATTTGAGAATATGGATTGAAATGTATGTCATGGCCATATAAGGTAAGTTGGCTCTGTTAGATGGCGCCACTAGCTCAAAATTAAGTAACAAACCCATTCGACCAAATATTTCAAGAATTGCGCAACATAATTTTTTAGGCATTTTTATGGCAAAAAAACAGCAAGGAAATATTTTTTTTTCATTTTTGTTTTTTCGCAAAATTAACGATTTGGTCACAAAAGTTTGCGGAAATTTTTCATTATTCATAACTCCTACCTTTACTGAGTGACATCTATATTTGACTATTACACCTTTATCATAATTGATTGTTTTAAGCTGAAACTTTCAAATATCTCGGAAAATAAGCACTCAATGAAAAAAATGTCCACGATGTGGACGTAGTAGTTTTCTATTTCCTTGGGGGTACTTGATTTACATGGGTCCCCTTGCCTCATCATCTTTTAATTAAATTAAGGTCTCAAAATGTTGGCCTTCGACTTCAATGCACTTAGTAATCCGCATTTCAAACGAATGTACACTACTGAATGAATTTCGGCACAATCAGTTCTGATTCGCTCAATCATATTCTCACGTGTTGTTATGTTGGTAAACTTTGTTCGTACTACCAACGTATTTCTCGTGCTACCAACAAACAGTGTGCTGGACAACCATCAATCATCATGTTGAAACGACATGTTCTATCGCGATTCTAAGCTCAAACCTTCATATAATGTTGGCAATTCATTTTCCAAATTGGCTCGGTACATTTGACCATTCAAGATGCATTCAATAATGTGAGGGGTGATGAGTTTGTTGCCAATTATTGCAAATCAATGCGGATTTTCAACACTCCAGTAATGCATGATGTTTTGATTAACCGTTCCATTGTTTGTAAAATACGACTCGTTCGAGAACAATATGTAGCGAAAAAAAATTGAATTTAGTTGTATTTGGCCGTATGCCACTGACAAAATGTGACCCAATTTTGAAAATCAGCACCATGAAAATCTTAGTGTAAAGACACATCAAATGACGTTTTAAAATTTTCTTTACACCCCTATTCCCTTAGTCGCATCACTTCAAGTGATGTGACTACTCATCTTGTTGGTTACTAGATCATTAAATCGAAACTTACAAAATAACTGTTCAATAAAGTCGTTCTGGCTGTTTTTTAAATCGTAGTATGCTTCTTTATAAACATTTCCTTGTGACTGCTATCACTTCAAATGATAATTTCTATCACTTGAAATTTGGACGTGACAAATAAATAACAAAAAATTTAAACTAATGCAGCCAACTAAGATTTAAAAAAAAATTCATTGAGAGTTTTGCACAAAACTATTTAGTAAATTTTGATTTTAAAATCTAGTAACCAGGAAGATCCATAGTCACAAGGTTAACCAACTTTTCCAACTCTGCCACAGAAATCTGTTTGCGAGGACGATGATGTATCCAGAAAGTTTCAAGTATTGTACTTGGAATGCTTAGAGAAAAGTATTTTGATAACGAAAACTTTGAGAACTGCTGATGGTCGAAGCAAGTAAAAAATTCAGAGATGAATTCCAAAATCTAGGTTTACTGGAGAATGACCGACACTGGGTTACGAGTATGACACTTTCCGAAGCAGCTTTAATGTGTTTTCCAATGCAACTCTGAAAACTCATAGCCGTTCGAGAGATTGTAAAAATCGAGAGATTTTAGAGCTGGCGCATCATATTCAAACAAATTATTAATTATTGGTGGACGACAAGAGTAGAATACACAATACCATCATGAAACGTGTACGAATGTGCTACTTGCTATTGCATCATCCGATCTAAAATAGAGTAAAGAATTGATGGGAGAAATATTAGAAGTTCTGGCTTGTGATTGTCAAAGCTCCAGCTCTGCAGAGAAAAGCACAGAAACTCCAATTCTAAAGAAATTCGCGAATTTTCATTCAGCAAGAACTAGAGGCACAGCAATACGACACTTTTCCCGTTGATATAGAGACGGGAAAAACCGTATTCACTAAAAATGTGTGCTACTTAGTGACGTCCATTGAGCAGCTAATATACATATAAGGCATTATGGGCTATGCGAGAGAGCTGACCTGGCACCTAAAAATGAGAGCGTGAAAAAAAATCAAAAAATGTGATTTTAAGCAAGCATTTTGGTAAATCCAACAAATTTTTTTTGTATTAATTTAATCACCAATTGCATTCAAATGCCCTTTGCTGTATTTCTAATTAGAAACAAATTAGAAACGAAAAACACCTGTTGAAGTAAAGCAGTCGAATATTAACTCAAGAAAAGCCGAATACTTCACCACCAAATGTTTAACTCGTGTAGTCTGACCTTTAATAAAAAGCGTCTTAAAGTCATAAACCACAAGGCAGACCATACCATTAATTTATTCTAGTGTTTAATAATTCGAATAAACATTTAATTTAATTAAAGTAAAACACACGAACCGCACTACAATAAGCCATTCAAATTTATATTTCATTGCTTTAATTTTCTAATTAATTTAATTGAGTTTTTTTAACGTATTTCTATTTATATTGTATAAAATACAAATACATAATTCTTATTTATTTAGCAAGTGGCATAATTTCAGTAAGGGTGAAAATTAAAAAAAAAACTTTTCGTGATATTTCTAATTTTCATTAGTAAGGTAACAATTTTTGTTTTTGTTTTCGTTACGCGGGATGAGTTTGACACAATTTTCTTTTTTAATAATATTAATTGTGATGGTTTCCGTTCTGTAGTCGAATGGTATGGAAATGTTATAGCTGCTACACGTACTCGTATATGAAGAAACGGAAAATCCTTAACTATTGATTATTTTAATTAACAGGAGAAATGATGACGTGCAAGTGATTAACAAGAGAATAGAGCAAGGGAGTGCTGCATGGTGTTCGGTTTGCAGAGCTATTCTAGAAACTCAACAGAATACAGAAAGCCCAAGATCTACAAGTTAAAGTCAAGAGGAGAATCAAAGTCTACCTGATAAATCGGGTAGTTATTGGTCAAATAAAATTAAGCAAATGGCGGCTCGCTTTGAAACACATACCTCGTAAAATATTTTACATGACAAGCTAACATTTTCCCAATTGAGACTGCATTCGAAAATGTTTAAGTCCAGCTTCAAGTAGATGTAAAGCGCCAATGGTTGTGCGGCAAAGAGCACGGAAAAAATTGATTACCACATATTCTGAATGTATCGGTCATTTTGAGTTAATAACCTAATATTGAGCAGAGCTGCTTTTGAGTTGTAGCAATATGTCGTCTTTTTCGCCTGTACTCCATGTTCGATATCATAATAAACCGCTGATTTCAAAATACGAAATTTCCAATAACTGAGCTTTCCACATTCAACCAACCGGTAATTTGTTTCTCAATATGCTATTTACATTGCGTCTAATCATTTTGAATCGGAACTTCAACACTAAAATATTTTCAATTTTTTTGCGAAAATCCCTCTTACCGATTTTGAACGGATAAAATTTATTGTCACAGATTCCGTACATTTTTATCATTTTGTGTTAAAGACATAATTTGAAGCAGGGCTACGTGTAACTTGTTGCAATATGTCGTCTTATTCGCCTTCAATCCATTTTTAATAAATTAAACTTTACACTTACCTGTTTCCTACTGTAATCGCTGTCGTTGACGTCACCAAATTTCGCGAAGTTATTTTTATAAAAAATCTTTTACTTTTATTTTATTTTAAACATTTATTTTTTTTTTTTTTTAAATAATTGCGTGAAGTTTGGTGAGCAGCGGCGATATTGTTCATCGCAAAAATGAAACTTTTTCCAAACATAACTAAAGTTTTATAAAGTTAAGTTCAAAGTATTTTCAATATTTTTGAAGTTTGATCTGCACTGCAATCTGATGAAACGACCAATTTTTTTAATGTATAGAATTAATTGTTTCTTTAGTTTGAAACCAAACTGCCAACGTCTTGGCAACCTCACCTTGACGTTCTACTATTATGTTTCAATGCAATAACTTAAAATTGTGCTAACCCAAGCACAGACTGCTTGAAATTAGAGCTAATTTGTTGCCTTTTTATATGTCTATGGCAGATGAATCAAATTTATTCGGCGAAAAAAAATCATTTTCCCACCCTTGGTTGCTGCTTTATGGATGCGCCCTCAAAACGTAACTGCTGCCTCTAAACTAGACAAATTGGAATCCGTCTAATTTAGAAATGAAATTTATTTCTAAAACTCAAATTATCTAATACTATTAGACGTACATTTATATATTGATTTTCAATTACACAAATTAAATTACATTAAAAAGCGACCGACATAATTCCCTAATAGTCTAATATAATATTTATACCAATTTTCATAATTTTCTTTAAACAATTGTTCGGTTTTCTTTAAACGTATTTCTATTTTATATTCCATCAACTAAAAGTAGATCTGAGATTAGGAGAAGCAGTATATATGAGTATATCACGGTTAAAGTTCAAAATCGGCGAATACCCACATTAACCGGGAAATGTGCAAATTTACCAAAATGCTTGGTAAATGTAAAAAAAAACATCCAAAACTAATGCTCACTTCTAGATGGTACAGCTTGTATAGTTACGAAACCGGTATTTAATATGAATACAAATTCGTGAAGTTTGTCCTAAATCCTAAAAAACTATATCAAGTGTACATGTTAAATTCGGAAGAATGATAAAAAGTTCTTTATTCAAATTATGCCCCATTGCTTGTCATACATTTTTTCCATCTATTCAAAGAATCAACACTTATAATTGTGTAATCGGCCATTCGATAAGAGCGAAACTCCATATCAATTTGATTTTCTATCATTGTTTAAATAACTCCTGAATGGCCTAACGTTAGTACTATATTCAACGCAATCGTTATATCCGCCTTTTGAATGTAGTTCATTTAACGGATTTTCGAGCGGCAAGAATTTTTCGGTAGGTATTTCCAAATTTTATCAGCTTTACGCATAACCGGTATTAAGGAATGTGTTGATCAGTTCCGACTAAAATTTTAAATGTTAGCTTTTAAATTATCAACTAAACCGTTATAAGTACCCAACGGATTGATGAATGTTACCTGCAACTACTAAACTGTAGATTATCGACACCAAATATGGTAGAAAAATATGAAAACCGATCTTCTGGGCCATAGATGGCGAATGGTCGCATAAGAACCGAATTAGATCAAGAACAGCTCATTGCACATATACTAAAAGTTTACTTCTGCTATCGATCAAAATTGGTGGATAATCTAGAGTTGCATTTAAAGACAGAAAACCTCCATTTCATCGATAAATACGGCCAAGACGACGTGCTGGATCAACATGTTGTACCTACATTTTGGAAACTAAAATTATACTAGTTGCGCGATATGACAGTATTAGTTGTTTACTTATTTACTTAGTTCTGTTCAATTTAAAGAGACAGCGATTTTGTTTTAATCAAATTGAATATTTTCATAGTATACCAACAGATTTCCATACTATTCATTTCTGAAAGCTCCTCTTTCCATCCAATTTACTCATTCTAGAAAATCACAACCACAATTATTTTGGAATCTTATCCTACGTTTAATATACAAAAACAATTAACCCAATCGGTTAAGAAATGGCTAAGATTAATTTAAAATAACAATTTTCCAGAACCATATAACCATACCAATAAACGGTAAAACGGTGCATCTCTATACGAATATCCCCAAATCATAATCCACAGCAGTGATTTTCGGGCATTCAAAAACATCATTTATCAAATTTTTGAATCAAATTCCATTTGTGAACCCTCTAAACAAAATTTATCGAAATTAGAACTCATTACAATCGATTCTTAATACTCGAAAACCAATCTCACCCATACATATTAAAATCTTTCGACCTTGAAAAATTCTAAATCAATTTTCCCAAAGACTCTTCGCAATCGATTTCTGGCATTTTAAACCATTATCACGGCAATTTTTATCTAGATCGATCAAACCGAAACAATTTATAAAGGGTGCCCGGGCCTCACCGAAGAAGCGCTTAAACAATTTTTTTCCAACTTAACACCCATTGAAATTGGTACCTGGCGTTTTATTCCTTGGGAATCCCTTCAATAACTCTTATCAAAATCGTGGTGGCCGAAAAAATTAAATAGAAAGACCCAAACGTCACCAGACAATATCAAGCGGAACAAAATGTGAAATAGGGACCACGGCCAAAACAATAATTAGATGATGAATGCTAAAAATCAATATTGTTACTGGTACGTAACAACCAATATTTTCAAAACGTGTCGATTTTTGCAGCCATATAATGTTATTGTAACGCAACTAACTTAACCTGGCGCAATAGAGTAACCATGCATCGCGCAACAAAGTAAACATGACGCAACATTGTACATGAAATGTCTAGAAACATCCCACAACCAGATGCTACATGGTGCAACATCCCAAACCGTAGTGAAACATCACGCCGTAAGGTCCAAAATCATGCTGTATAGTGCAACAGCATTTGACAATTTAATGTCTAGGGGCCCTGTTCTTGAAATCGGTAGAAATTTCCGTAATCGGAATACAATTTGCTATGAAATTCTTTATCTTACTAAAATTTTTCGCCGGCTACTTTAATCACTTTTTCAATTTTGTATGCGTTTTCTATTATTTATTTACCTACGAAGCGAATAATTCCGAATCAATTTACCCAGTCGAAATTTTTCCCTTAGTAGGGGGGAAAAGTTATGTTTCTTAATTTAAAAAAAGATAAGAACTTTAAAAAAATGATTAAAGTAGCCGTCGAAAATTTTTAGTAAGATAAAGAATTACATAGCAAATTGTATTTCGATTATGAAAATTTCCACCGATTTCAAGAATAGGGCCTCAGATATCTAATTAATGAAAAACACAAAACTCAACACGAAGCAACTTGACGCAACATAGTACAAAATCACTCAACATAATACAATATATTGGAAAAAATATATTATGCAAAATGGTGCAACACCCCACAACGTGGTGCAATACCACGCAACATGGTGCAATTTAACACTACATTATGCAACATGGAACAACATGGTGTAACATCCCACAATAAAGCGCAACATCACGCCGCAAGGTGCAACATCATACAGCAATTTAATGTCCAGAAATCAAATATCCTTGTAATCGTTTCCTAGCATCCGAAAACTCTGTCATGGAAAATTTTATCATCACACATCATCCCTCAACAGGATGCAATATCAAACAACACAGCGCAACATCACGCAACAAGGTGCAAAATGACAAAACATAGTGAAATATTCCACAACGTGGTCCAACATTCCAGAACATAGTGGAACATAACATAACATTGTGGACCATCACGCAATTGGTGCAATTTCATGCAACATGTTACAACATGCTGAATCATCGCGCATCATGACGGCCTATCTAAGAAATCCTAAAGGTATTAACCAGAAATCAATACTTCTTGTTATTGTTTCCTTGCAATCGAAAACCCTGTTCCGCTCAATTTTATTAAAATCGTCGAAGCCAAATAAAATGTTAGAAAATACCATGCACTGCAGCCTACATCGGAAATCAGGACCCATCACAATCGGTTTTTGATGCTCGTGCGTTTTCGAGTACAATTAATTTAAAATCGTGAAAGCCAAAAGGGGTCCGGTGGGCCCAGCAGATGGAAACCTGTTGAACATAAGAACGCAATGGACTCCAGACACTCGAAAACCATCTCTCCAATTGTATGGCCAACAGAATGGATTTTTGGATACTACGTCCATATGGCGTCGCCAATCTACTGTCTACGTTAGTGGTGTCGGCCAAGCCATTGTTATCGACGCTAAATTTGGTACTTATAATGGTTTGAGTGTTATTTTAAAACATTTATAAATTTAACCCGAACTGGCCGAATTGACCAACTGGTGGTTCCACTGGGTTATGTGTAAAGATGGAAGTAAGAAAGCGTCGTACACGAACTACTCACCTTAAACGATGTAGAAGTTACTCTAACATTGATTGAAATTCCAAATAAATATTAAGATGTTCAATCAGATGAGTTAACGATGAGTGAAAGAACCGATCCACCACAATATTACAGATTCAAATATTTCACAAAAAATTTAAGGTAAAATACCACATGCTGGTATTGGGTGCCCCACATACTTTCTGGATTCAAAAACTCGGGAATTTTAAATGTGTTGACCTTGAAATGTTGGCGTTTTAGAAACGCCACAAATTTATGTTTTTCGTTTACACAAATTTATGTTTTTCTACCTGAAGCTATAATTATAAAATAATATCGAAGGAAGCCTCGTATTGTTTTTATTCTTCAGTCATACCTTCCAGAGGATTATGCCGTGGAGGTTCAAAATATCAAAGAACTAGATTTGTGATATGTTGCAATTCATTTTATTCGTCCAGAGCGCTATATACGGTGTTCGGAGGAATACTCACACGATGGATTGCCTCAACCTCCAAGCATGCCACAAATTTCTGGGTTTTACGAGACGCTTTTCCGTATCCAGTATGGTTTACTATAACGGGTACCTTCTCTTTGCAATGAATAATAATAATTCAACCGAAAGTGTGGGAAGTATCTTCTTCTGGGCACCTAATCGAAATAACTCCAATCTTTGAGCGAACTTTTTAACTTCTGAAAACCTGAATATTTACATTTTTAGTTAATTAAATCAATGGCATAAAATTATTATTGCTGATTTATTTCAAACTCGTCATTCCCCATGTTGAATAATGCGGCTGTTAACGAGATCTAAAATTGTATGTTGTGTTATACGAGATTTTTTTTGGTTTTTTTACCATAAATTCTAAGTCACTCAGCCTAGGGTATTCAGAGGGCTTCGGCTGTTTCTGTGTACACGTAGCACAGTGTTACCAGAGACCAAATACCAGTGGTATAACTTGGCTAAAACAAACAATGATTACAACAAATACAGAATATAATACCCCAGGTGGGACAGCAGCAGGTATGCTACCAAATTCACACTTTTTGGAGGCATGCTTAACAGATTTTAGGACGGGCCAATCATTATTTAACCCATATGAACGAAGTCCCAAATTATCAAGATCACCAAGATCTTCAACTGGAAATATATTTCAGTACGAGATAAAAAATACCGAAATCCGTCAATATCTAAGAGAAATAAAGGAATTTACAACTAAATTGAAAGAAGAATTTACAATTTTAAAGAAAGAATATGAAGAACGCAAAAATCAGTTGAAACACGTGCAGAACTTAGAACGACACCTAGCCCTGCAATCGATGATGACATTAACCCATTCCATATGGATGAAGAAGAATTAGAAAGAGAGATAAATTGGGTGTTGAACCGGAATAAAAAGCAAAGTAAGAAAAGGAAAGCTCAACACTCACCAGAAATGGCAGAAACCAGTTAATCATCAAAAAACAACTACCTCTAGAACAAAAACCAGCTAAACCAAAAGATAAATCACCTACACCAATAAATATCGTCGGAATATCAAATTTCAACACTATACAATCGATTATGAAATCGTTTAGTTTTCAAATAGAAAATACTGTCAACATCATTAAGAAAGAAAAAATCGAAATTGAGCAAGAAGTTCAAATTTACAAAAGAGGGCTTCCACTACTTATGCTCACTTTGAATAACAAAAAAAGTGGAAGATGTGTACACGATCAAGGCAATTCTAAACATGAGAGTTAAAAATGTCAAGGTTAATCGCAGAAATATTGCCAACGACAGACTAGATGTGTGAAACGTTCCGGAAAGTTCATTCCCGGTTAGTAAAAATATTGCTGCAAAATGTGTTAATTGCAATAAGCCATATCCCATAAATTACCGGGATGTGAAATAGCTAAGGAGCTATAAAGAATAAGAAAAAAGTGTGAAAACAAAATCAAGGAATATCAGAAAAAATTAATCAAACTTTCACCGAAGCGGAACCAAAACTTCATGCTAGAAAACGAGAGAACCAAACCTATACTCGCAAATGGCAATGATAAAACCAGTTTTTGCGAAGGACACTACCGAAAACACAAAAATGCTCCAAAATATACTAAGAAGTATGGAAGCTCTTAACATTTGTTAAGCCAAACAAAGGAAATGCTTGCAAGCTCTAAGCAACAGCTTAGATAAGCAAGAATCTCTAAATGAAATGTAATAGGTGCTCTATTAAAATGGTGCAAACAACCACAAATAAAACATTAAGAATAGTAACCTGGAATGCAAATGGTCAAATGCAACATATTCCAGAATTAGAAATTTTCCTAAATACTGAAAAATAGATATATGCCTAGTATCGGAAACCCATTTTACATCAACTTCATATGCTAAAATTTGTGGATACAGCTACTACCATGCCATTCATCCAGTAGGAAGAGCAAGAAGAGGATTGTCGGTATTTATTAAAGAAAACATCAAACTCGTCTTTATAGATCTTAAAATTGAAGAGGACTTTATGCAAGTAATCACCTTAAAAGTATTTGTAAATAACAACAAAGAATGTAGTGTCTCGTCAATATATTGCCACCCAAGGTATAATTTAATTACAGAAGACTATTGCACATTATTTAAAACACTTGGATCAAGCTTCATAATCGGAGGTGATTTTAATGCAAAAAAAAACCTTGGAGATCAAAACTAACACCTAAAAACGGAAGAGTTCTGTTTGCAGTAAGTCGACTATGCAGTTGCGATTTTCATTCTGGAGATCATCCAACTTATTGGCCTACGGATAGAAACAAAATACCCAATATCATTGCATTCTTATCACTAAAGGTATAGGTGAAAACTACATATACCTAGAAAGTAACGAGGGTATTATATCGGATCTCACGAGTGTTATTATGACAATCAGTGCAACGATTGTTAAGACACCTGGGAGAAATTCTAGAAACTAGTTGAGGATAATATTGATCTTCAGGTGAAAGAAGCATCGTAGAGTAGTACTCCCTCAAGTTAAAAAAAGGGCCGAAATGCTGTTTATCCTCTGGAAGTTAGCGAGCTGGTTACAGCAAAATGAAAAGCAAGAAAGGCTTGGCAAGGACGTCGAGCGGCAGAATATAAAACAACTCTAAATTTTGTATCCAATAAACTAAAGTTGCTAATTAAATAAGTCAAGAACGAAATTACTAATTAATACCTAAGTGGCCTTACTGGGAAAAAAGATAGTAATCCCTTTGGAGAGCGACAAAAAGTTTAAAACGCCCTCAAATACAAATTACACCAGTTAAAGATGAAGATGGAACAAGGGCTATAAGTGCAAAGGAACAAGCTCGTTGTTAACAACCCACCTCGAGGAAACGCTTCACCCTCTACCTAGACAAACATACAACCAGCAAATAAAATAAATATCTGCATTATATCTCCTGACACATTACAAGAATTAAAAGAAGAAATAAACTCGTTACAAATCAATGGAAGTTCGTAAAAGTAATCATGATATCTAAACCAAACAAAACACATAATGATAAAAATTTCCTTACTCCCAATAATTTCAAAAATATTCGAGAAACTACGCTGATAATCTAGAAGAATCCACAAGCAAATTACAAAGAGCTACTAATATTGTCAGCACCTGGACGAAGAGATGGCGAATAAAACTTAATGAAACAAAATATGTTCATGTAAACTTTTACCAACAAAGAGGTCAACTCGATACCAGTAGAACTAAACTGTGGAAACGAAAACAGAAGAGTTAAACATCAAATACAAGATGTATTTCGTCCGTGAAGAAATATTTATATTATCGTTGTATTAGTCTACACCAAAATGCTGAAATACATCGTATGTTGGATGATTTAAACCCAGTAAGATGGCTGAAGGAAGAAACCACTTGATCTACTAGATCCAATCCGGATCGACTAAAAACATAATAAAATTGTAAAGGGTCAAAGGGCTACAACCCTCCAAACAAGAATATACATTTTGAAAGTTAAATTGCTAGATAATTTGTAAATCAGTTGTAATAAATAAAAATATAAAAAAGAACAAATTCCAAGAGCGGGGAAATAAAATAACAACAGAAATTGTTTGCTGCGAAAATCGGTCACAATATTTCCTTACGCTATTAAATTTCGCTCATTCAATGATATTGACATCTCTCAAGGTCATAATATGTATTCTCTCTATCAAAATGTACTGGTAAATGTGCAAATGATCTAAATTAGCAGATACAAACATAATTTACCAAACGAGAAGGTAAATTTATACATTTCGCGCTAAATGAAGACATTCGCCCCTATTCTGATGTGAACCGTAACTTTTATTAAAAAGGAAAAATTCTTATACCGGAGGTTTCTTTTCATCTATAATTCAAGTGTGCCTGAAAGTTTCAAGAGATAAACAGATCACAACTTGTGTATCGGAAATGTTACATCCTATAGGCCTTTCATTTTTCAAAAGAATATATTTTTGATAAACGATTATACTTATAATAATTAATACAGAGTTATGTTACAGATTATTATAACACCATTAATTATGAAGAGACTTTTCCGAGAAAAATTATTATTATATACCTGGCAAAAATAAAAAGTATTTTCTAAGAAAGTTTTTTTTCAGTTCTACCCCGATATTTGTTTAATACTTGAAATTCAAATTCCGAAACTTTTTTATTTTTTGCTTTTGAACTTAAGTAGATACACTCTTTAAGAAATATATTGTCTAGGAGGATGGGCGTTTCATAAAAAAATAATTTAATTAAATATTCGTCGTATAAACAAACAAAAGAGAACATAAAAAATCCATAAAAGGAAACATTTTTTTGAGGGACAATACGCAAATATTATTACTGATTCCTGACAGACGCAAGCAACACACAAAATATAATACATTTAAATAATAAAACGACGTACAGCATGGCTCTGGGTATGCGCTGCTCTAGTATGGTATATACGACGACATACATTCATGTCTTACCCAGGAAAATCGTAAAATAAAAAAAAAAAAAAAAGATCCAGTCCCCAAAATTATCTAAGGAACAAATTCTACGAATAGAAAACAAATCGGAATATGGCAAGACAGAAAAAGGATACAACATAAAATTTTATTAGTAAATATTTAATTTAGAATAGATTTCCACCAATTTCATTTGATTTCCTTAATAGTTTTTCGGTGCGGAAATCTTTTCCTGGATTTTTTTTCGATTTTCACTCCGTAAATTATATTATGTAGATTAGGTCTTTTGTGCGCCTTCAATGTCCCTTGGGTTCCAAGCTTGAAATAAAATCCAATTGTATCAATAATAGCATAAATGCTCAAAAACAATGGAGAGGGGATAAAAATTTTTAATCATTGAACAGATAGGCGAATTCAAAAATCATTTCTAAAGCAAAATGTTGTACAACGGACAGTTAGGTCTTCTACACAAACGTCACCTTCTCAATTACAATTACCTTAAATTTATCAAGGTTCTTCACATATGATCAGTGTTGTGCCATATCGTCTACGCTGCAGACATGCATGTAGACAAGTCAAAAATAGCGCCGATATTAAATACAACATAGGCTCAGTAGAATTGGAAATGGTGTCATCTACATTTAAATGTTATAGAAACAATGGCTTTCCCAAGGAAATGTTTAAAAAATAGTACACCACCATAGTTGGCCTTTTGAAAATGACGCCTTCGTGGCTCTTTCAATCCCGGTGATGTTTCGACAAATATTTTTACGGTTATTAGGTTATGGTCAGAAATTTTAATTTCAGCCACGACACGTGCTTCCATGGAATGGGGAATTGATGATCCAGAATAATGTTGTGAATCTTGTATAATTTTAATATTCTAATGTGAAACCACAACCAATCTGTGTGAGGTCATTGGAAGTGGCAAACCACTCCGCTTAGCACCCATCACAAATGGTATTTTAATGATTGTACCATTCTTTATGGTGGACAACAAAGACACCAACTAAATTTAATTCGCAATAGGAATATTCGCTACTAAATGTCAACACATTTGTCTGACAAACCATCGAAGGAATTCATAGTTTCTGAATCCGTCTGATTGGGAGGTCTACTAATACAAACTAATTAAGAAAAGTAGTTTGCTATAAGTAGGAATATTCTAAGCAAAATATAGTTTGAGCGGTCTTTTTGAAAATTTCGCACTGCTATGATAACGAGCATTCGATATGTGTTCTTTAACGACAATGCACATTCCACGTTGCAACTCTAATGCTTCTTCGAACTGGTAGCGCTTGAAATAGAATTCATTCTCGTAGGTATTATGAGATACCTTCGTGGGTCGTGTCACGAGTACTAGGACATTGACAAAATGGATAGTAAGGCTATCAATTTTATCTTTACGAGGATTATGCCTCACCCCGAAGAATATTTCGGCGATTTTTTATTAATCATTGTTAAAAAAATAAATTTTGTGTTCAAAAATAGAGAAAACCAGAAAACAATGAAGTGAAAAGGACAGAAAAAGAAAAAATTTTTAGAATGTACGTACAAGCCGTAAAGAATAAAGTAGAAAGGAAGGCGAAGGACATATTATGTCTCGGAGGCGACCCTGAAACTTTTGTAGAAATGAAACAAATTTTGCTTCAAGCATTAGGCGGCAGGTAAGAGTTAAGCTATTATAAGTCCTAGCTATGGGCAAACAAACAGAATGAAACAATGTCAGTACATAGTTTCTATAATAGGCCAAACAAAATCAAATATACAATGCGTCCTGGCATGAAATTTGTACATTTATTGAACAAGGCGCACTGGCCGCTTTTTTATCAGGCTTAAAGAAGCCATACTTCGGGTACGCCTAGGTGGCAAAGCCCAAGAGTCTAGAGGAAACTTACGCCTTTCTGTGTAAGTTTAATAGCAATGAGACAATATCGAACAACTCGAAAAGAATATTCTCTCATAGCACGCTCCCTCAAAAACAAATTCAAATTAGTTCAGCACAGTCAAAATTCAATCAAATGCCAATAAGAAGGCTAAACGGACCGCCTACTGAACACATGGAAGTAGATCCCTCAACTAAGACAAGAAATTCCAACATCAGAAAATTTTCGTATAACAATCATGAAACCAAGACGGAAAATGACGATAACCTCGAGGTATCAAACACGGAAACGGTGGACAAATGCGAGAGCCCCGATGTAGGAAATTTTCAAGAGGACCTACAATCAGATACGGAAAGTTTGACTTTTTACCCTATCTAAAATTTAACACCAAAAACAACAAATGAATTACCTTACTATTGGACACAGGTACCAATAAAAATATAATAAGACTAAACATTATTCCTAACCACCTCCTGGAATCACAAAACACCTCTGTAAAGAATATCTTAGGCACCCACAATCTGACAAAGAAGCTCAAAATAAACCTTATAAGTAAGGACTCACCACAGCCCAAACATACTATGAATTAGATTTTCATAGATTCTTTGACGGTATTCTGGGATCAGAATCACTGGCAAAAATGAATGCCAACATTGATTACAAGTCAAATATGGTGACACTAAACAACCAAAAGTTTAAGTTTTACCGCTACTACCCAGCGGAAAAATGTTACCACCATACGATTACAGTCGACAAATGAATGAGAAAATGAATTTTCTTGATAAATGTTTTTTGGTGAATTTTTCCGATGTTTTAATAGTTATTATGGAACGAAGAAAATCCAACAAAACAAAGATCATAAAAATCGGTCCAGCCGTTCTTGAGTTATAAATTAATGGTGTAACTAACCCGACTTTGTTTTATATGCAGATGTGGCCAAATTATTATCACATTTAGCTATTTGGAAGATTATTGCTTTAAAAAATTAATTTTTCAAATAAAAGTTAAAATTTTTTATGATAACTATATTTATTAATACTTGCTGAACATTCCTTTAGCATTTTTTAATAAGTTTATCCTACGAGGAATTTATTGCATTTTTGGCTTTGGTGAGTAGATCGGTGTCATTTTCCTAGTTCCTACTTTTTCTTTAAGAATATCCCAGCTATTTTCGATGGGATTCATATAAGGCCTAGTCGCTGGCCAATCAAGGATTTCGATGCCGTTAGTCCTTAAATATTCGGTGACTTTTGCTTTTTTTGCCGTATGGCATGGAGCCTTGTCATGCATAAAAACTCGGTCCCCATTGAATTTTTCATTCATAGTCGGTGCCAGTTGTGATTGCATAACAGTTTAATATTGATTCGCGTTCAATATCCCGTTTACTACATAAAGTGGGAAAAGTCTTTTGATGATATTGCTGGGCAAACCATGACTCTAACTGGTTATTTGATCTGCTGTTGAACAGAGGAAGGTAAATATTCTTCACCTTTTGATCTACGAACGGTCCCGGACATTGCTAGTGTCAAAGTCATCATAGTCTCGTCACTGAATACAACCTAATCAACAAAAAGAAAAAGATAAAGTTGAAAGAAACATTTATTGAAAAGTGTAACTTAAAAATATTATTAAAAGAAGGACTTTTATTGTTTGTACCTTTTCCCAGCCCTCTCAAAACCATGTAAAATGTCCATTTGCCCATATTTTTCTTGGTCGTCTTGCACATAGTTTATATTGAAAAAGTCTCCGTTTCATTGTTCTGTCCAATATTTCCGCACCAACGTTACGCACTGTACCCCTCAGAGACTTACTGGATAACGTTCGATCTTCTTTAACTTTCTGCATTAAAAATCTGTCCTGCCTGACTGCTATTTAGGATTGCCACCACATTTTCCTCTTCTTCTGGGACTTGTTGAAGACTGAGATGTAATTTTTGCGAACATTTGCTGACGAATGATCGGCTCACTCCTGTTGTCTGGGCTATTTGCGCATGCGTATACTGGCCTACTTCCAAATACGTTGAAATTTTGGCTCTATTTACAGCACTGATGTCCTTTGCTATACCCATAATGAATTTCACTAATATTACAAAAACCACTTTCATTTTCACTTTTCAAAGTCACAAACGAGACTGAAATTATAATAAAGTTGGTAATGGTTTAGGACTCGTTTTTATTTCAAATAAAATAAAACAATTTAAAGACTGATCTTTCGATGTCTCATCGACATCATTTTCAAAGCTAATGAAAATTTTAATATAAATTTTTTAAAAATAAATATAAAAAGCCTATACAGTAATACAGTAAATACAATTTTTTCAAATAGCAAATACAAAGTAAATTTTAAAGTTAATTTTACAAACAAGTATATAAAATATGAATATGATTTTAAAATTATTAAAATAATATATAAATGAAAATTGTATATATAAATTAAACAATGAAATAAATTTAGCAAAGAAATAAAGCAGACAAAAAACGAAATTAGACAAAATAATTGTAGCAATTGCCAATGTAGGCGCAATCTTTATTTATATTTATAGAATTAATGCTAGACTTAATATATAGCATCTCTA
Organism: Nephrotoma appendiculata; assembly: GCA_947310385.1. NCBI lineage: Eukaryota > Metazoa > Arthropoda > Insecta > Diptera > Tipulidae > Nephrotoma > Nephrotoma appendiculata. The sequence goes on from OX371224.1 coordinate 260,903,769, forward strand.
AAATTGATCTTTTCCTAAAATTTCGTTCTTTTTCTAATATTTATCATTATTTAGGCTAATTATGTGACCTGAATTCTTTAAATGTGAAGAAAGTGCACTAGTACCTTGTTCTTTATCTTTATTTACACCATTTTTATGTTGATAAATCCTTTTTTCAAAAATTGTTTTGTTTGACCCGTGTAAACAACATTACAGTCCCATTTAACTTCATAAATTAAATTTGACTGCTTATTGAGTGGTATAGGATCTTTAAGTTTAGAAAAAAGACAATCATTTAAACCAGATGAAGAATTACCGACAATTTTGAAATTATAATTTTTGAACAAGTGTTGAGACTGAAATTCGTCAGTAAAATACTAATTCTTAAATACCACTTAGTTGTCATAAAATCAAAACAATTCGGAGGTCAAACTAATTAACAGGACAAAAAATACTCGGAATTCATATTTTGTCTAAATGGGTTCACAGGTATTAATGACTCATAAAAGGCGTATTTTCTGGGTATATTAAATGTTTATTGCACGAATTCCTTGGATTGGTCGATATCTACCATAATGACGTGCCAACTATATAATAGGCTGCAGTTCGGCCTTTGAAAATCACATTACCATGAATTTCGTATGAGGTGATAATAATTTGGCCACATCTGTATATAGATTTAATTGGTGTGGCTATATCAAATGCCTTTGTTTTGGTTTTATTTTCTTTACGACTTGACATATGACAATTAAAATAAATATTAAATGAAATAATATACAATTTAAAAATAGCGTTTTGCTTTTGGCAATACTAAATTGAAATCCGAAAGCCTTACGCAGTACAAAACAGTTTTCAAATCGGATTAAACTTTCGCAAATTTTTGAGATTCGAATCGGATTACGCAGTAACCCCCAAGGTTTGTTGGACAAACAGTGCAACACAGGCAAGACATTAGATAATTACTCATTTAAGATATAGAAAATTAATAACATTGGGCGCTTTCAGGTCACTCAACAGTTGGCACATGTTGAGTAAAATCTCGGCCAACGTTATAGACATTTTAAACTGTATGAAATTTTCAAATCAACTTGGCGATGATTTCACTAATCATGATGCCAACAGTTGGCGGACCTGAAAGCGCCCATTGTTGCTTAGTATCGGAGGTAGTTTTATAAAAGTTTTGTTATATTGCAGATTATAGTAGCCTAGAAAGAACTGTCGAGAAAATTATTTCTGTATAAATCCAGGCGAGTCTAGATGGTCCATCAGTACATAAATAAGGCTGTAATGAACACAAAAGTGCGTAAAAAAATAAGTGGTGTAAAGTGAAAATAGTATTGTAATAATTTTTTTTTTTTTTGTTTTTCCACTATTCACAAAAACATTCACTTAATACAAAGGATGTATTAAGTGAATGTTTTTGTGAATAGTGGATTTTAGGAAAAATCGTGAGAGTTAGTATTGCGGTATTGTTGTAAGTGTGTGAGAAATTATTTCCGGTATTTCCGAGGATATTTAAAAAGTGGGGTGAATTACGAGAATTGTTGTGGTAACCGTCAAATTTTATAACTGCGTATTCACCAACCAGTGATATAAGCCGGATTTGACAGGGCAAATTCGTAACAATAACAATCAAATTTATTTTGTCCGGTTTATAAAATATCAACGGTGTTGATTGTTAAAAAAGATAAATTTTACATAGAAAACGAAAATTTTATTATTTTATTATAATTAGTTCGATGGCTTATAAAAATAGAGTCTATTATCTTGATGCCGCGCTGAAAAAGCTCAAACCTTCTTCTACAAAAAACAATTCGAGCTGAACCGTTGAAACATAATGGCTAAGGCAAACCCATTACCAAAAAAGCTGCAAGACTAATCAAATTTGAATGCAGTGGTAGTTTAATAAAATTCATTCTAAGCAATGGGTAGCAAACTTATTTTAATTTTAGCTAACAAAGCGGCACAAAAACCTCTCAGCAGCGTTAAGATTTGGTCGCAGAATCCCTAGATATTAGAAAGCCTAAAATAAAATCAATATCATTGCTAAATTTCATACATGCACCTCTTCTGTCGCATTGGCAATTTTGAAACTTATCACTAACAATTTGTTAAGAGTTGATTTATTTTGAAAACTTCAAATCCTTCTAATTTATTAAAACGAGTTTTTAATGAAAATCGATTATCATCCGTCCGTGTAAACACAGAAGCAACCCCTTTACAAAATGGTGTTATCATTTGAGTTAATCACCTTTGCCGAACTGAAATCTACTACTGAACTTTATCTATTTTCTTTGGGTAAAAGTCTTAACTTTAATTAAAAATTCTCATATTTTCTATTTATCTCATAATAATTTTATTCTTTTATCTGATAAATAAAAAGTTTTCACAATTATTTTTTTTTGATTTTTTGTTTTCATTTCAATTTTAATAAAAAAAAATTCTTTTGTTCTTTTCGAACCGTGAACACGAAGTAAAATGTTTGGTTGGCAAGAGTTTCTTCAAGAATTTTTCTCGCGCATCGCGTAACATTTAAATTTTTATATTAAACAAAGAATTTAACAATTTTTTTATGTATTCTATTAAAATAAAATTAAAAATCTATTTTAAGTTTTTTTTTTGTTTAGATTATAATTTATAACTCAAATTTTAACGAGTAATTGTTTCAATATTTTTTCGATCAAGGTAACAAATTAAACCAATAAAAAAAACATTATTTTTTTTTATTAAGACGCACTATATTTAAGAAGATGGGTTTCAATTTCGAAATTACTACCTACTCATAATAATGAACCCGGTTCTATGTAAATCTTTTACTCCTATTCTGCTAATATTTTTAGGGCAACACGTTTTATAGACAGAGTTATTGCATAAAATAACCAATATAATAAAATAAATCAAATAAAATTTTAGAATCGTACCCAATATCTGATGGTATAATGCACCCCTGTCATGCATAATGATGTAATTAATACACAAATGATTTTAAAATTCTACAAAAAATTGTATTAACATTAATAATTATTATTTTCTTTGGTTCTTATGTTCGATTTCAGAAACATGCATTTACTGTGCCAAAAACACAAGACTGTATTAATTTACTTATTGGCAGAAACAACTTACTTAACCTAACTGGGAAAAGTATCGAATTAATTGGAGCTGTATTAGCTGTAATAAGCATATACCAACATGTACGTAGAGAACCATGCATAACGGAAGAAACTGATCCAAGCCAATTAAGAATGAAAAACTTATATTATAGGCAACATTTGTTTCAAATTAAAATTTCCTTCAAAAGCATTTTAATTAAAACTTTCAGAAGTTTTAAACTTTATACATATTAAAGCATATCAAAAGTTACACAAATCGTCAAATGAATTCAAGCAACAGAATTTTAAAAAGGTTTGTATTTAACCTTCCTATTGTCTTTCGAGCCTATATGACCGAAGGGCATTTTAGTTGTTCATTAAATGTTTTTTTGAGTCGAGTGCAATCAGAGCCCTCTAGATTAATGGAGCCTCCCTGTTCGGACTTTTTCTTACTAAACTTAAAATATTGAGAATACAAATTTATATTTCCCATTAAAAATAATGAAAAGCGCTCAATTTTATTTGTTACTTTATGTCTATTTGACCCATGAGCTTTTTAAATGTTTTTATACAGAAAAATCGAGAAAAGTTCAAACTATAATTATTTCCAAATAGGATTCAAGAAAACTGTTAAAACTGTGTGAAAATCTACTTGAAAAATGATTAAATAATGAGCTTTTATAAATGTTGTTGTTGTATTACGTCATGATTTCAGATCACAATATGGATCTCTTTCCATCCTCTTTCTAAAACCACGATTGCAGTGGAAGCAAAAAAATTAATTTTTTGCAAGATTTTTTATTTTTATTATTTATAAATAACGAAATTCAGTCAGTCACCTCTTAAATGTGGTTGTAAAAGCATGCGAGAAGTAAAATTTTGGAATCATTGATATGTATAAATACGTGATTAAAAAGTAATAGTATTTAGGAACAAATTGGGGCATAATAAATAGTATATGATGATTCTGCAACATCGTTCGAACACAAATAGCGGTCCCCGAAAAGACATGATACGTGTAAGCAATTTAAAAATAATTTGATTTTAAGGAAAATTACAGTACAAAGATTTTCTTAGCCATTTACCAAAATAATTTTTTCTTTGCGAATGTGGCGTAATTTTCAGTGGTGATAAATTGATGAAGAGACACAGATAGTGGCCGTTTCGATAGCGCTCTTCGATGAGCGATGGGTTACTACCAAACGGCTTGATTTGATGGCTCATTCAGTAGAGCAAATATAACTTGTTTAAAGTAGCGACAATGTTTTCAATAATATACCAGCAATGCGTGTTTGTCGCCACGTATCTCTGTGGTAAGGCGAGAATTTGCTTTTAATATTGTAAGCCATTGTTTCGCCAAAAGTGCAAAACATTGGCCTTCTTCGGTTCTCTATCGTGAAACTCATGCCGTTTAATTGTGTAATGTACGCGTCAAATCTAAAAGCTTAATAGGAACGCTACTTTATTTTCGAATCAGTGCCGATGGTTCCTCCCCTGAGAACCATTCATTGTAGTGCTGTTTAAAACGATTTCAATTGTATTTTCTAATTTATCTGCGTATTTCCATTCAACTAAAAGTGGAACCACTTTGGAACCGTCAGGAATACAAGCACTACCGTAATAAAAAAAAATTAGAATGTGGTAAATGACATGTCAGTGTTGTTACCCAGCAAAACTTAATTTTTACTTAAGAAACCCGTTAAACTAACCCCCAAACCCCTCAACTAAAAAAATTGTATTGAAAATCGGATACTATAAAGTTTGAAATTATTTTAATTGTATAATTAATTACCATATTAATATATAAAGTTATTTGAATACTTTTTCCCTTACATAATATGATAAAATTTATGAAACCTATCCTAAAAATTAGATTGAATTGTGCACGTTGCTTAAAAAATTTAAAATTAAATATTAATCATGGCTTTTCGATTATTGAATGTTTGTTATAATAAATTAATCAAAATACACAAAAATCTAATCGTGTCTTATTCATAAAAGTTGTAAACTAAAATCGCGCGTGATGATTTTTATTACTTAAGAGGGTCTTGTACCAAAGTAATGGTATCTTGTGCAGGTTCGATAAGCACTTGTGTGAACATTTTCTTCTAGAATTTTTTTATATTCATTAGATAACATGTAAAACTCGTGCCTAGTTTTTCTAGTTTTTCCAATTTTTCTTTTAATTTTTTGTTATTAGCTCTGAAACTTGGGCAAGTTGTGCAGGTTCGATTGGAATGTACAACTACAGTAGCCAAAAAGCTCTTTCACAACAATCAACTGGAATTCTTAATCTCGTGCTTAGTTTTCTTCTTTTTTAAATATTTTTCCATTTTAATATATAAATTATAAAAATAAAAATAGTTTATCAAAAATTTGCATGAAAATAAGTTCAGTAAAATTCCGATTGGTGGTTATTACTCGTTTGGTATGCGTGCGCACATAAAGGGAATCAAATGTTTGTGTATGTGTTAATAGTTTTACCAATGCCTTCTAAACTACAGGCCTTTTACTACTCTCATTTTTCGTACATGACGTCAATTTAAGTCTAAACCGAGACTGCGCAATAATAATTTTAAGATATTTACACTAACAATGCAATTAGAGAAAACAACAACAACGTCGACTTAGCGTGTCGTCATCATTTGGTGTAAGCGGCCTGTAGTTTAGAAGGCATTGGTTTTACACAAAGAATGTAGAAAATAATGGAGAAAAAAAATCGTAAATGAATGAATTTTGGTAGTGTTCTATATTTATGATTATACAATCCAAACCAACGGGTGACGGTCTCTTTATCGTAAACAATTTATCGTGTTTCAATTTAACGTGAACATTTAACCGTAGAAAAGTTTATCGTGGACACAATTTACCGTGGACACAATTTATCGTGGAACAATTTATCGTACAACAGTTTTTCGTGGACAATTTATCGTAGAAAGGTTTTATGCGTGGTATCAAAAAATTTGTGGGATTCTTTAATGATTTTTGGAAGAAGTTCTGGAATATTGCCATGTGGGACGGAACTCGGTAGTTTCTTAACCGATTATGATGGGATTGGGTATGTTGGATGGAAATGGGATTATTGAATGATTTTTGGAAGAAGTTCTGGAATATGGCCATGTGGGACGGAACTCGGTAGTTTCTTAACCGATTATGATGGGATTGGGTATGTTGGATGGAAATGGGATTATTGAATGATTTTTGGAAGAAGTTCTGGAATATGGCCATGTGGGACGGAACTCGGTAGTTTCTTAATCGGTTAAGAAACTACCGAGTTCCATCCCACATGGCCATATTCCAGAACTTCTTCCAAAAATCATTCAATAATCCCATTTCCGTCTAACATACCCAATCTCATCATAATCGGTTAAGAAACTACCGAGTTCCGTCCCACATGGCCATATTCCAGAACTTCTTCCAAAAATCATTAAAGACTCCCACTAAATTTTGAAATACCACGCATAAAACTGTTCTACGATAAATTATCCACGATAATCTGTTCTACGATAAATTGTCCCACGATAAACTGTTCTACGATAAATTGTCCACGAAAAATTGCTCTACGATAAATTGTCCCACGATAAACTGTTATACGATAAATTGTCCACGATAAACTGTTCTACGGTAAATTGTTCCACGATAAATTGATTCCACGATAAATTGTTTCCACGATAAATTGTTCTACGATAAATTGTTCTACGATAAATTGCTCACGATAAATTGTTCACGATAAACTGACAGTAAATCCAAACCAACACTAATTTATTCTACATAGAATACTAATGTACATCTCAAGTAGAATATCCCTTTTTCAACCAAGAAAACAAAAAAATCGGCACAATTCAAATCCAACCCTCACAAATGTGTGAATAAAAAAACATAGTATGTAATGGCGTTGTTGATAAAAAATTTCGCTTGATTTGAAGTACAACCAACACAATTGTGTGTATAGATATACTGTTTTTTGTCGGACGAAAATAAGTTAAAAAGGAATTCACAAATGTGTAAGTTTGTTCAAAAAACATACAAAACTAAATTTTTGACATGGCACCTTTGCCCTACCCGCACAATTGTGTTAGTAAAACACAAAAGGGATATATTAGATTTATTGTGTTGTGTGATTTGTTTCGATTCGATTTAAAAAAATTCGAATCAATGAAGACACATACTCAAAGGAGATAACGATATAATTTTTGACACACATTATATATATTTTTATTTATTATATTTTGTATATGTATCAAAGCATAATATAACTATAAAATAACTATATAAACTATAAAATATTTGTTGTGCACTAATTTATTATTTTACAAGACATTATTATTTATATAAATTGTAAAGCATATGTATGTACATATATACCTATAAGAGAAATTGATTTTAAAAGGGCATGGGAACGATGCAAGAAACAAAACAAGGTGGAACTTTGAACTATTTATGAGCTTTTGAAATCTCTAAATGAATAATTTTGAGCCTCTTTGGGGCCTGACCTCTAAAAATATTATTTTGAATAAGGATATGTATTATTTATGAGCTAAAATAATTAGCGATAATTTTAGTTTTTATGGTATGGTATGATATGATATGGTAATAAATCACACTGATGTTTATGTTACGGTTAAAGTGCAAAATCGTTGAATGAGCAAGTTTAAAAGAGTTTAAAATCGTTTACAAGATAAAAATTGGTTTTAAATAGGGCATATCCTTGGGAGGATTAAATGGTGGAAGGGAGGTGCAGGAACTTGCCGCATGTTTGCGGCAATTTGCCATATACTACTGAACAATTCACAACAGATTTGACAATATCTAACAACATGGCTGCTATAACCCAACAAATTTCGAGCGTCCCTATTGAAAGACCCATTACAATGTTCAAAATCATTACCAAGCAGTAAAATGGTACAGCATAAACACATTTTGAAACAAATAATGCCCATACGAGTACATGTTCCTCGGGTTCATAATCCCAATAAATGCCAAAATGCGATTGAAGGAATTAAGGAGCGCACAGGGAGTCTACTGGGCTGGACCACCAAACTCTATTGGGTTCTATTTATTTTATTTCCACCTACGAATTTCCGAGTTGTTTTTGTTTCACTTCTGCTGGCATCATTCGTTTCCATGTTAGAGCTGGTCGTCCAACTTAGCTTATCTCTTGTACGTTCCAGTTCAGAGAACTGCCTGTCATTTAGTTCTGCGAAATTCTCAATATGGGCAATCCATCTCAAGGAGGTTTATATTTGTTATTTTGTTGGACCAGAAGCACCGCAGTATTCTACTATTTACAAACACCTGTAGCTTATTCTTGATCGTATGTGTACGCTTCCAGGTTTCGCAACCGTATAACAATTATAACTGCGCCTTGGTCTGAAGCCAGCTTGTTCCTTTCTTAGTTTCGGGTTGACTGTCCGTGAAATTCTATAGAAGATGGCCGTTGCTAATATCTTTTTGGTTAAGTTGAAGAGGGATATATATTGAGCCAATTTTAACTTTCGCTTAGGTCACCTTTCTTGAGAATCGTTATTGATTAGTGCATACGCATTGATTGATGTAGTACGCGCATGTTATAATCTATGAGGTTTGTGTCTCAATTTTTGGTACCCGACCTGAGTGTGTTAGTAGCCATTTCGGTATAGATTTCTTAGATTTGTTCCCACTGTTGCTCTACACTAATGGCTTCGGAGAATGTGTTTCTTGTGCCTAGCATATTTTAATCTGTCGATGTTTAGTTTTTTCTGACCTGTCTCGATTCGTTTTACAGCGACAGGTTTAATTTTGATTTATGATATTTTTTCAGTTGGTGGTCACTGTAAATGTCTGCGCCACTCATTCGCTGCCCTGACATCTGTAGTGAGTTGAGAAATTTCTTGTTGGTCATTACGTGACCTATTTGCGTGATCTATTTGGGTCGTTATTCTGCTTCAGGTGATGTTCATATGTGTATATTTTTGTGAAAAAATTTGCCTTCTTCTTTGAGTTATCTGCTTTGTGAAGTATTAGTCGATGAGTCCTTCTCCGTTATTATTACGCACAGAGTCTATATTGCTTGTTTACCCATATACGATTATAAGGTCAGTTTTATATATTGCAACTTTTTGCATTGAAATCTATTCTTCTTGTATTATTTTGAACATTTTCTTATGTGTCCTTTCTTATGTGGTCACCCATAACCTTGTAATAATCCAAGCAATGGTTGTTTGACTTTAGTGCTGAAGTTGTTGTTGTTTTATCTATCTATGCCATCCATCCCCAATTTCAAGAAAGATAACTCCATTGAAAAATGACCAGGAAACACTACCGTCGATTGATTATCAATTGGTAAATCTCTAGCTCAAATGTAGTCCTGAACTAACCCGCGCAAAATTGATATTACCTTCATTAAAAAACCCCCACCTGTATACTTGTTAATGACAAGGTCCATGAAGTATTGGTTTCGAAAATGTTCATAACAGACCACAGTTTGTACTGCAAAACCATAGCCGAATTTAGCATTGTAAGTCGTTTATGGTTTTACCAATATTCAAGACATCGATTGACCAAGACATTCTATCTCACCTATTTGTTTAATAAAAATTACATGTTAACTGACAAAATATAGATAAAACCCAATGGAAAACTAAAAGGTCGTCATCTTTCATACAGAAAAAAAATGAAAAACAACAAAAAAGTAATAATCTACATTGTCTACAAATTTTCTACCTATCCTACCAATTCTCGACTTTATCTACTCAACTATCAATTGTCTACGCTATTTTCGACACCAACATGGAGACAATTCGGAAATATGCGTTGACACACAACACTGATCATCATATCAATCGTAACAGTTTAATTTATGGTATGAGGCTTTTCTATTCTGGGGTAATAAATAATATTAAACTCACTAAAATCGATATATTTGTACATATTTGAGGTTTATATCATCTGAGGCCAGTTCCGCCTTAGCTGCATGATGTGGTCTAAGAGTTGATGATAATAACTTTTTTGCGATGCAATTTTCACTTAGGCAAATCATATGGATGGTTTTCATGTAATCACTGAATTGTAATTATGTATATTGTAATAAATTCTGGGAACCATCATGCTGTATAAGATAGCAGAAAATTTCCAGCAGAAAAAATGCGTTTTGCTATTCACCGCTGGAGGCATCACTATCACAAAAATGAAATTTTTTCTGCTGATATTATTTTACACCAGCAGAAAATTTTTGATATTTTTATGCAAATTAAAAATTCTCAGCAGAAAGTTTTATGAAAAATCAGAGAATTTATGAAAAAGAAGAGAAAATGTACGTTTAAAAGTTTTGAAGCGATGAAAGTTAATTTTCTTTAAAAAACGATTTGCGTATGTATAGCGTAAGCACTCTCAAAACATAATTAATTTATCATAATCATAATTATGCAAACACAGGGCAACATCAAATAAATGGCCATCGTTGAAAGTACTCCATACATTTTTTAAGTCATTTTAATGTGAATTGTTTTCAGTTTTTTAACAAAAGTGTTAGAAAAACCCCCCTTTAACTACCCTAGGCGTATGTTTTTATGGTAGCTGAGATCATATTCTATATACATGAGCAACATCAATTTCACACCTGGCGTCAGTAGCCGTCCATACATTTTTAAGTCATTTTAATGTGAATTGTTTTCAGTTTTTTAACAAAAGTGTTAGAAAAACCCCCCTGTAACTACCCTGGGTGTATGTTTTTATGGTAGATGAGATCATATTCTACATATATGAGTAACATCAGATTCACACCTGGCGTCAGTAGCCGTCCATACATTTTTGAAGTCATTTTAATGTGAAATGTTTTCAGTTTTTTAACAAAAGTGTTAGAAAAACCCCCCCTGTAACTACCCTGGGTGTATGTTTTTATGGTAGCTGAGATCATATTCTATATACATGAGTAACATCAATTTGACACCTGGCGTCAGTAGCCGTCCATATATTTTTGAAGTCATTTTAATGTGAAATGTTTTCAGTTTTTTAACAAAAGTGTTAGAAAAACCCCCCTGTAACTACCCTGGGTGTATGTTTTTATGGTAGCTGAGATCATCATCTATATACATGAGTAACATCAGATTCACACCTGGCGTCAGTAGCCGTCCATACATTTTTGATGTCATTTTAATGTGAAATGTTTTCAGTTTTTTAACAAAAGTGTTAGAAAAACCCCCCTGTAACTACCCTGAGTGTATGTTTTTATGGTATATGAGATCATATTCTACATATATGAGTAACGTCAGATTCACACCTGGCGTCAGTAGCCGTCCATACATTTTTGAAGTCATTTTAATGTGAAATGTTTTCAGTTTTTTAACAAAAGTGTTAGAAAAACCCCCCCTGTAACTACCCTGGGTGTATGTTTTTATGGTAGCTGAGATCATATTCTATATACATGAGTAACATCAATTTGACACCTGGCGTCAGTAGCCGTCCATATATTTTTGAAGTCATTTTAATGTGAAATGTTTTCAGTTTTTTAACAAAAGTGTTAGAAAAACCCCCCTGTAACTACCCTGGGTGTATGTTTTTATGGTAGCTGAGATCATCATCTATATACATGAGTAACATCAGATTCACACCTGGCGTCAGTAGCCGTCCATACATTTTTGATGTCATTTTAATGTGAAATGTTTTCAGTTTTTTAACAAAAGTGTTAGAAAAACCCCCCTGTAACTACCCTGGGTGTATGTTTTTATGGTAGCTGAGATCATATTCTATATACATGAGTAACATCAATTTCACACCTGGCGTCAGTAGCCGTCCATATATTTTTGAAGTCCTTTTAATGTGAAATGTTTTCAGTTTTTTAACAAAAGTGTTAGAAAAACCCCCCTGTAACTACCCTGGGTGTATGTTTTTATGGTAGCTGAGATCATATTCTATATACATGAGTAACATAAGATCCACACATGGCGTTAGTAGCCGTCCATACAATTTTGAAGTCATTTTAATGTGAAATGTTTTCAGTTTTTTAACAAAAGTGTTAGAAAAACCCCCCTGTAACTACCCTGGGTGTATGTTTTTATGGTAGCTGAGATCATCATCTATATACATGAGTAACATCAGATTCACACCTGGCGTCAGTAGCCGTCCATACATTTTTGATGTCATTTTAATGTGAAATGTTTTCAGTTTTTTAACAAAAGTGTTAGAAAAACCCCCCTGTAACTACCCTGGGTGTATGTTTTTATGGTAGCTGAGATCATATTCTATATACATGAGTAACATCAATTTCACACCTGGCGTCAGTAGCCGTCCATATATTTTTGAAGTCCTTTTAATGTGAAATGTTTTCAGTTTTTTAACAAAAGTGTTAGAAAAACCCCCCTGTAACTACCCTGGGTGTATGTTTTTATGGTAGCTGAGATCATATTCTATATACATGAGTAACATAAGATCCACACATGGCGTTAGTAGCCGTCCATACAATTTTGAAGTCATTTTAATGTGAAATGTTTTCAGTTTTTTAACAAAAGTGTTAGAAAAACCCCCCTGTAACTACCCTGGGTGTATGTTTTTATGGTAGATGAGATCATGTTCTATATACATGAGCAACATAAGATTCAAGGTCGTTACAAGGGGGTTTTTCTAACACTTTTGTTAAAAAACTGAAAACATTTCACATTAAAATGACTTCAAAAATGAGTTGAAGGCTACTGACGCCTGGTGTGAATCTTATGTTGCTCATGTATATAGATCATGATCTCAGGTACCATAAAAACATACACCCAGGGTAGTTACAGGGGGGTTTTTCTAACACTTTTGTTAAAAAACTGAAAACATTTCACATTAAAATGACTTCAAAAATGTATGGACGGCTACTGACGCCAGGTGTGAAATTGATGTTGCTCATGTATATAGAATATGATCTCAGCTACCATAAAAACATACACCCAGGGTAGTTACAGGCGGGTTTTTCTAACACTTTTGTTAAAAAACTGAAAACATTTCACATTAAAATGACTTCAAAAATGTATGGACGGCTACTGACGCCAGGTGTGAATCTTATGTTACTCATGTATATAGAATATAATATCAGCTACCATAAAACATAAACCCAGGGTAGTTACAGGGGGTTTTTCTAACACTTTTGTTAAAAAACTGAAAACATTTCACTTTAAAATGACTTCAAAAATGTATGGACGGCTACTGACGCCAGGTGTGAAATTGATGTTGCTCATATATATAGAATATGATCTCAGCTACCATAAAAACATACACCCAGGGTAGTTACAGGGGGGTTTTTCTAACACTTTTGTTAAAAAACTGAAAACATTTCACATTAAAATGACTTCAAAAATGTATGTAAGGCTACTGACGCCAGGTGTGAATCTTATGTTGCTCATGTATACAGATCATGATTTCAGCTACCATAAAAACATACACCCAGGGTAGTTACAGGGGGGTTTTTCTAACACTTTTGTTAAAAAACTGAAAACATTTCACATTAAAATGACTTCAAAAATGTATGGACGGCTACTGACGCCAGGTGTGAAATTGATCTTGCTCATGTATATAGAATATGATCTCAGCTACCATAAAAACATACACCCAGGGTAGTTACAGGCGGGTTTTTCTAACACTTTTGTTAAAAAACTGAAAACATTTCACATTAAAATGACTTCAAAAATGTATGGACGGCTACTGACGCCAGGTGTGAATCTTATGTTACTCATGTATATAGAATATAATATCAGCTACCATAAAACATAAACCCAGGGTAGTTACAGGGGGTTTTTCTAACACTTTTGTTAAAAAACTGAAAACATTTCACTTTAAAATGACTTCAAAAATGTATGGACGGCTACTGACGCCAGGTGTGAAATTGATGTTGCTCATATATATAGAATATGATCTCAGCTACCATAAAAACATACACCCAGGGTAGTTACAGGGGGGTTTTTCTAACACTTTTGTTAAAAAACTGAAAACATTTCACATTAAAATGACTTCAAAAATGTATGGAAGGCTACTGACGCCAGGTGTGAATCTGATGTTACTCATGTATATAGATTATGATCTCAGCTACCATAAAAACATACACCCAGGGTAGTTACAGGGGGGTTTTTCTAACACTTTTGTTAAAAAACTGAAAACATTTCACATTAAAATGACTTCAAAATTGTATGGAAGACTACTGACGCCAGGTGTGAAATTAATGTTGCTCATGTATATAGAATATGATCTCAGCTACCATAAAAACATACACCCAGGGTAGTTACAGGGGGGTTTTTCTAACACTTTTGTTAAAAAACTGAAAAGATTTCACATTAAAATGACTTCAAAAATGTATGGAAGGCTACTGACGCCAAGTGTGAATCTTATGTTACTCATGTATATAGAACATGATATCAGCTACCATAAAATTATACACCCAGGGTAATTACAGGGGGGTTTTTCTAACACTTTTGTTAAAAAACTGAAAACATTTCACATTAAAATGACTTCAAAAATGTATGGAAGGCTACTGACGCTAGGTGTGAATCTTACGTTGCTCATGTATATGGATTATGATCTCAGCTACCATAAAAACATACACCCAGGGTAGTTACAGGAGGGTTTTTCTAACACTTTTGTTAAAAAACTGAAAACAATTCACATTAAAATGACTTAAAAAATGTATGGAGTACTTTCAACGATGGCCATTTATTTGATGTTGCCCTGTGTTTGCATAATTATGATTATGATAAATTAATTATGTTTTGAGAGTGCTTACGCTATACATACGCAAATCGTTTTTTAAAGAAAATTAACTTTCATCGCTTCTAAACGTTTAAACGTACATTTTCTCTTCTTTTTCATAAATTCTCTGATTTTTCATAAAACTTTCTGCTGAGAATTTTTAATTTGCATAAAAATATCAAAAATTTTCTGCTGCTGTTAAAAAATATCAGCAGAAAAAATTTCATTTTTGTGATAGTGATGCCTCTAGCGGTGAATAGCAAAACGCATTTTTTCTGCTGGAAATTTTCTGCTATCTTATACAGCATGGAACCATCTTGATATCATTGCTACATCAGAAATTACAATTTACAATATGCTAGTGTACAAAACCATTAGAGATCGAATTATAAAGGTAAGAATGTTAGGACATACGAAAATATATTTAATTTTTACTAAACTTTATTTATTTTGCTTACACATTTTGTTCACGTTTCTATACCCGTCATGCGTTGTTGATACAGGCATTATTAATGCATTTTGTGTTTACGCGAGATTTCTTTATTATTAAAAACATTTCCAGGAAAATTAGGACATAAATGCACTAATTGACTTCAAATTATTTACTTTCAATACATGCATATTGTTATGTGTTTCGTTTTTATTCCATAAACTAACAGCAACACTACACTATGTTGATTTTTTTCCATTCATCAGCAAAACTTGGCAAAACTAAACAAGAGATCAAAAGTATACATATTAACCACCACTACTAGGAAAATAATGTAGTATGAGTGTACATGTGCGTATTTTAAATTTTAGTTTACCTTCAAAATTAAAATTTATTTTAGTAAAGGCCCTCTTAAGAATTATAAGTTGTGAATAAGTTTTTATTTTTGACCGGTTGGTCTTATATGCCACGCCAATGCCTAACGACTATAACCGCGATCTAGTAAGGCATATAGTCGTATTGCCACCTAATTATCTGCCAGATTCAACAATTTGCACCAATTGTTTCAAATAACATTTTGGTGGTACAACATCAGTCCCGAAGTATTCAAGTACCATAATATCATAGAGCCAACAATTGAATATTTTTAACATTCGACTTAAGTATAGCTCGTATATTGCCTTTTGAACGGAAAATGGAAATTTGAAATATTTTTAGCCAAATGGAGCTCTCAAAATTTTAAATTGGCGAAGCAAAATAGAAAAGTTTTATAATTTAAGTGTTTATAACCACTTTTTCCACCTACCGGGTATCCCACAAATTGGGTTATTTTTCAAACGTTATTTTTTTATTATACAAACATCAGCCGGATATAAGCGTAATGTAAACCGAGAAAATATTGTCAGATTTTGATATCGAACGGATAATCAAGGAGGCTGGGAAAATCGTCCATGAAGATAAAACCTATATCTGTCGATGATGCACTTTCCGAGTTTAGTTAAAGCGAAAATCAACACACATACGCTTAAATTCTAATTTAGTGACTCCAAATTTATTTTTCCAGTTCATAAGACACTCTGTCCTCTAGGTATTCTATAGACTGAATCTATTTAAATGAATATTTCCGAGTTAAGTTACAAGGTAACGGTTCCAGAACTTGTTCCAAAACTTAAAATCCCATTTCCATCCAATATACCCAATTCCATCATAATCGGTTCAAAACTGGCCGAGTTCCTTCCCAGGTAGTTATACTCCAGAAATTCTTCCAAAACTCATTTTAGAATCTTATTTTTATCCAATTTATCTTATTCTATCATAATCGGTTAAGAAATGAGCGAGTTCCGTCGCAGGTGACTAGATTCCAGAACTTCTTCCGAAACTCATTTTATAATCCCATTTCCATCCAACATACATAATCCCATTATAATCTGTTAGGAAATGACCAAGTACCTTCCCAGATAGCCATCCCAGAACATCTTCCAAAACTCATCTTAGAATCCCATTTCCATCCAACATATCAAATCTCATCTTAATCGATTAAGACATTGTCGAGTTTAAAAAAAAATCATGAACCAAAGCAAATATAACCAAAGTCACTTTAATTTTTAATTTAAAACAGTTTGTTAAAAAAATGAGTTTACTCGAACCAATGGTGTACAATCCCGAAATCAGTCCATTTCTATCTTCATTTTTGATATTTCTCAACTTTTTCCGCGTTGCCGAATTGACCGTCGCCCGTTGGTTTCGCCGAGTTGTCACATACTGATTTTAGGCGGAAGTTAAATTTGTACGGTAAAACAACAACAATTGGCCGATTTAACCGATTTGACAACAAAATGCATATCTAGCAATGGGTCAAATTTCTAAAAAACCTTCCACACCATGCGATTTGCTTGAACAATATTTTTTTCTAATCAGATATGTTGGCATACTTAAACGACCATTACCTAGAGCCACCTACGATTTTAAAGAGCCGTAATATTAAAATGAGAGCTTTAAATAGATGGGGAGCTTTTATTGAGTTTATAAAGAAAACGTGGTAAATGGAAAATTTTTGAACATAAATTTATGAATCATCTAAATTTTAATTTTATATTTTTAATAAAATATTCAACAAACACATATTTGAAAATCAGCCATCATAATATAGTATTTAATTATTAAATTTAAACTAGAACGGAACATAAATTTATTAATTTTCTATAAAAATGAATATTTCGTTTAGTTGTACAGGTTAGTAAAATAAGTTAATAAAGAGTGCTGCCGCAGATTTCTCTTACACCCGATTTAAAATGTAGTTTTATAAAAATTTAGCTTTTTTAGTAATTGCTGGTCGCATGCATATCAAAATTTTCGAGATGGACGATGGATTTAATAGCAATCTAAACGATCACGTTTATTACAAAATTAAAGAGAAAACGTGAGCTGAAAGGAGATTTCATGAATAACCATGTAGAAACAATAATAATTATTGTTCATTTAATAAAAAAATTTCACCAAAATATATTTACTGGTAATGTATTCAACATCGTTGAAACTTAAAAGATTATTTATATCTGAATTTTTTTCGATAAGAGTTCTTCTAAAATTTAAAAAGTCAAATGATCTCTAGGAAAGTTATCTATTAATTACTTATACAGAATCCATGCATTTACAACCGTTAAGTCCAATAAATGGTAAAAAATCCTTATATTATATACCACCGCACGTCTACGTACGTTATTTAATCTAGTCGTTATTTCATAAGAGTGACCCCTTGCCATTTTTTTACAATAATTTTTGTCTGGTAACTTGTTGTTCGTAATCCTGTTACTTCTGACAGTTTCTGCACACAGAATACCAAGTAACGATAGTTCTAACACAAAAAAAAAATATTTTAATGAGACGGTGGTAAAATAATTGTCAAAAAAACCTTATTTGCAGTTCGTTGGCATCTTCTTAATCATTCATAAGACTGTATTAGTACACGCACCCAAATCTTTGTCCTGATGTGTTCTGAATCGGTCGTTCTCTTGTCCAGAGTATATTTCAAAATTGTAGCAGTAGCCCGAAACTACTGCCATTTTGTACAATTTGTATCCCATTTCTGTGGTTTGGTGGGTAGATATTGACGAAAACTATTTCGTGGAACACATCTGCTCGTCTACAGAAACAGAATTTTCAAAAAGAACTTTTTGAGAATTCTTGAGCATTACAAGTATACGAATTTTATTTAATCATAGTCATGAAATAATTCTCGGCAGTTAAATTATCATTGAAATGTAGTACACTTCTTATTTTCTCGATTTTATTTATTGGCATTGTACGCTGAATGAAATCGTTGCCTATTAGTGAGGACCAGTACCGCCTAATATTTGATATTTGAATGATCGATGTCAGCATTGAAATCCCGATAAATTTTCTAATATCTGATTTGGTTATTACATATTGATTATTGATATTAGTTTGATTGGCATAGAGATTAGATTGATACACAATAGCTTAAATAATGCTGTCATCAAATGAATATTTATAAAAAGCAAATGGAGTTTTCAATCCTGCGACATCTTTAGGGAGTTTCTCATCTTCCTTAAACAACAAATCTGTTTCTTGAATCTCAAGCGATGACTTTTTCTAGATAATTCGTTTTGTTGCACATATTATACTCATCGCAGAATGAAAATTGGTGTGAAAAACTATTATTGCATAAAATTGCATATCTGCATATAATTGCATATTTGTCTATAATGGGTAAAGTAATAACACCGACAATCAAATTAGATTTTTCACTTGAGCTGAAAAATGAAAACAAACTACATTTCTGATAATTTAAATGTCATTGTTGTATCTGTGAATTTTCGTTAAACTGCGTATACGTATACGCAAAAAAACAAAATATTTTTGATTGTATGCGGCTATTTACAGAAAATGAACAAGCAGTTTAAATTTTTACGTTTACATAATAATGAAAATTCTCTTTTAGGTTATGTCTCTGCGGTAAAACTAATGACATAGAATAGCATAATATGCAATTAATAAATTTATAGTGAAATAACAAAAATATTTTATAATGTAAATGTTTCACTATAAAATATTTTCACATACTAGACTTTTACGATCAAATTAATAATCTTACTCGGCTGATTGCAATTAAAATTAAATGAAAAACACGACTAATACACGTCCTCGTTGGTTTCGTTATCGCTGTCTACGGTCAACGCAATGCAGCAAAATTACTATTTTTCGATCAAATATGTAGGGGTGTGCAATAAATTATTGAAAAAAGGGGATGAGTAAAATTTAAAACAAGAATTTATTTTTCGGCGGGTTATATAAATTTTAATATTCATTAATATTTTGAGCATTGCAGATATGCCATGCAAAGGGTTAAAATATTAAATTTGTTGTCGCTATATTGTTTTCTAAAATTTTACTTAGCGAAATCTTTTGGCTGCTTTAGTTATTGCGAAAAGCTTTATAAAATAATGTTTTTCTTTTATGAAGCTCTGTTTTCTTTATACTACAGGAAGAAACAATCTAATATATAAAAATCTCGTGTCACAGTGTTTGTGGTTGCACTCCTCTGAAACGGCTCGACCGATTTTCATGAAATATTTTATGTATATTTGGTAGGTATGAGAATAGGTTGTAAAGTATATTTCATACCGCTATGTGATTAGGGTGTCCCTATCCAGAAAAAAAAATTCCCCTACACCCACCCTCAAATGTTTTAATCGCGATTTTAGTATTTTACTGCAAAATTTTGTAGGATTTATTGTGTTCGTCACGCCAGCTGGAACCATATCAGCCGGAACCAAACAACTATGGCACAAGTAGCACGATGCATTGTGCATCATTGAGCACTATATGTTTTTTCATCCGAAACCTTATAATTCCAGCTAGAACCTGATAAAGCCACACAGAACCATACAACAGCCAAACAAACTAGGGCACTAGTAGCACGATGTATTGTGCATCATTGTGCACTTTATAATGTTTCAGCCGGAACCTTATAAATCCATAAATATAACATTTTTCGAGAAAAAAAACTTACAAATTCAGCCGGAACCATACCCTCTACAGCCAAACTAACTATGGCACAAGTAGCACAATGCATTGTGCATCATTGTGCACTATATAATTTTTCAGCTGGAACCTTATAAATCCAGCAATGTATGATTTTTCGTTGGAACCTTATAATTCCAGCCGGAAACGATGGTTTGGTTAAATACAGTCAAACTAACAATACCACAAGTAGCACAATGAATCGTGTATCATTGTGCACTATATTGTTTTTCAGCCGGAACCGTATAATTCTAGCCGTAACCTAATAAAGCCAGCTAGAACCATACTATAGCTAAACTAACTATATCACAAGTAGCACGATGTATTTGTGCATCATTGTGTACTATATACATTTTCAGCCGGAACCTCATAAATCTAATAATATACGATTTGTCGTGAAAAAACCTTACTATTTCAGCCGAAACCATACCCTCTACAGCCAAAATAACTATAGCACAAGTAGCACGATGCATCGTGCATTATTGGGCACTATGTAATTTTTCAGCCGGAACCTTATAATTCCGACCAGAACCTTATAAAGCCAATCGAAACCGTACTACAGCCAAACCAATAATAGCACAAGCAGCACGACGCATTGTGCATCATTGTGCACTATATAATTTTTCAGCCGGAACCTTATGAATCCAGTAATCTAAGATTTTTTGGGAAAAAACCTTACAATTTCAGTCGGAACCATACCCTCTACAGCCAATCTAACTATAGCACAAGTAGCACGATGTATTGTGCATCATTGTGCACTATATAATTTTTCAGCCAAAACCGTACAACAGCCAAACTAACTATATCACAAGTAGCACAACATATTGTGCATCATTGTGCACTATATAATTTTTCAGCCGGAACCTTATAAATCCTGGAATATCCGATTGTTCGTGAAAAAACCTTATAATTTCAGCCGGAACCATACCCTCTACAGCCAAACTTAAGATAGCGCAAGTAACACGATGCGTTGTGCATCATTTTGCACTATATATTTTTTCAGCCGGATTCTTATAATTCCGACCAGAGCCTATTAAAAACAGCCAAAACCGTACAACAGCCAAATCACCTATAGCACAAGTAGCACGATGTATTGTGCATCATTCTGCACTATATAATTTTTCAGCCGGAACCTTATACATCCAGTAATATACAATTGTTCGTAAAAAACGTTACAAATTCAGCCAGAACCATACCCTTACAGCCAAACTAATTATGGCACAAGTAGCACGATGCATTGTTCATCATTGTGCACTATATAATTTTATATAGTAGTTTTCTATATGTTTTTGCAGTCAAACTATAATGCCATCCAGAACCATCAAAATACAGTCGAAACAAAATGTTTACATAAAAAGTGCAACATATGATTTTTGTGCTATAGTTAATTTGGCTGTTGTACGGTTTTGGCTGGCTTTATTAGGTTCTGGTCGGAATTATAAGGTTCCGACTGAAAAATTATATAGTGCACAATGATGCAAAATG
Organism: Nephrotoma appendiculata; assembly: GCA_947310385.1. NCBI lineage: Eukaryota > Metazoa > Arthropoda > Insecta > Diptera > Tipulidae > Nephrotoma > Nephrotoma appendiculata. The sequence continues at coordinate 260,925,486 of OX371224.1, forward strand.
TATCATGCTACTTGTGATATAGTTATTTTTACTGTAGGGTTACCTTAATTTTTAAGATTTTTTCCTCGGAAAATCTTAGATTACTGGATGTGTAAGGTTCCGGCTGAAAAATTATATAGTGCACAATTATGCACAATGCATCGTGCTACTTGTTCTATAGTTGGTTTGGCTGTAGTACGGTTTCGATTAGCTTTATAAGGTTCTGGTCGGAATTATAAGGTTCCGGCTGAAAAATTATATAGTGCACAATGATGCACGATGTATCGTGCTACTTGTGCTATATTTAGTTTGGCTGTAGAGGGTATGGTTCCGGCTGAAATTGTAGGGTTTATTCATGACAAATCGTATATTATTGGATTTATGAGGTTCCGGCTGGAAATTTTGTATAGTGGAAAATGATGCCAAATGCATCGTGCTACTTGTGCCATAGTTATTTTGGCTGTTGTACGGTTAAATATATAGTGCAAAAAGATGTACAATGTATCGTGCTACTTATGATATAGATATTTTGACTGCAAGTTCACCCTAATTTGTAAGGTTTTTTCCCAAAAAATCTTCGATTACTGGATGTGTAAGGTTTCGGCTGAAAAATTATATAGTGCAGAATGATGCACAATGCATCGTGCTACTTGTGCTATAGTTAGTTTGACTGTCGAGGGTATGGTTCATGCTGAAATTGTAAGGTTTTTTCACGACAAATCGTATATTATTGGGTTTATGGGGTTCCGGCTGAAAATGTATAAGTACACAATGATGCACAATACATCGTGCTACTTGTGATATAGTTAGTTTTGCTATAGTATGGTTCTGGCTGGTTTTATTAGGTTACGGCTGGAATTATAAGGTTCCGGCTGAAAAACAATATAGTGCACAATGATACACGATTCATTGTGCTACTTGTGATATTGTTAGTTTGACTGTATTTAACCAACCCATCGTTCCCGGCTGGAATTATAAGGTTCAACGAAAAATCATACATTGCTGGATTTATAAGGTTCTGGCTGAAAAATTATATAGTGCACAATGATGCACAATGCATTGTGCTACTTGTGCCATAGTTAGTTTGGCTGTAGAGGGTATGGTTCCAGCTGAATTTGTAAGGTTTTTTTCGAAAAATGTTATATTTATGGATTTATAAGGTTCCGGCTGAAAAATTATAAAGTGCACAATGATGCACAATACATCGTACTACTAGTGTCTTAGTTTGTTTGGCTGTTGTATGGTTCTGTGTGGCTTTATCAGGTTCCGGCTGGAATTATAAGGTTCCTGCTGAAAAAGCATATAGTGCTCAATGATGCCCAATGCATCGTGCTACTTGTGCCATAGTTGTTTGGTTCCGGCTGATATGGTTCAGGCTGACGTGACGGACACGATTTATTTTAATTTATAAGAAATTATACGTGTTTTATGAGGATGTGTAATGAAATCTCGGTTTTCAAAATCCCGGTTTTCAAAATCCAGGTGTTCAAAATCCCGGTTTTGTAAAACAAAAACCATATTTGGGAAATCCCAGTTTGAATTTTTAAAATTTGACATGTTGGAAAACGGGACTCTTAGTGATTTTTTGACAAAATTCAAAAATGAAATTGCCATAAAGTTCTAGAAAATGGCTAATAGGGATGGAATTCGGATGGATGGCTTAGTGCCCGTGAGAGTTATCGAAGCCGTCAGCCTCTACAATTATTGCATTTCAAAATGTTGCATAAATTTTTTATTAATCTGGCAACTACCAAATCTTGCAATTAAAAAACTTTATTAATTATTTTGTGCAATTAGAACTAGAAGAAAAGAAAACCGGGATTTTGAAAATTTTGAAAACCGAGATTTCGTAGTACACCCGTTTTATGATTGTAAAAAGATTGGTAAAATACTAAAAGAGCAAATACATTATCGGTATACCGTTTTTCATCAGTAAGTACAACAATTTAGCCTTTTTGTGTGTTACAGTGAAAAATGCCAGTAAGACGCAAAGGGGTTCAACAAAAAGTGAATTCTTTAATGAGTTTCATGGATGTATTTGGTTGAATGGCAAAAGCGAGGATTATCACATTTTGATTTGGTTAGTCGACAAAATACGCCCTGAGGAAATCGATGGTGTAATTTCAGCGGAAATTCCAGATCCTTCTACTGATCAACTACTGTTCGATATTGTTACTACAAACATAATGCATGGCTTATGCGATGATCTGAATCGTTTATCGCCTTGCATGGCAGATGGAAATTATGTGTTTTCCTAAAGATTTTACCAACGACACGATCATAAATGTCGACGGATGTTCAATATATCGCCGAAAAAGTACTGATAATGGCGGCAATCATTTACGCTAAATATCAACAACGCAGACATTTACATTGACAATCGTTGAGACAATCGGTGAAGAGCATCAAATATATTTGCAAGTATGTAAATAAAGGCAGGCCATGTTTCAAATTCAAAATACCGTTGAAAATGGCCAGCGTGTATTTTTCAACAACGAGACAGCAATGGAGCGTGGCAGAAATCCACCAAAAACTACTCACCAATTTTTTTGTATTGTGTAATCGTTCGGATACTTTCGGTTCCTTTGCATGAACACTACTCTATTCCGAAATACCACGCTATTTCATATGGAATCAAAAAAAAGGAATGCCAATCAAGCAAGGCACACTAATTGATGCGTGCCCCAGCCTATTCAAATCAAACACTTTGGGCCGGGTATACACAGTCACTCCAAGGCAGATTGAGTGCTTCTATTTGCAACTATTGTTGAAAGATATACGCAAAGTGAATGAACAACAGTATCCAACACATAAATATGCATGCCTTGCACTCGGCTTGGTCGAAGACGACAATCACTGAGACGATATGCTTGCTGAAGCTGCATTGGGCTGGACAACAACACAAATTCGTCTACGATTCGCTATAGTTTTGACTACATGTTCACCGGGTTGAGCAGACACGTTGTTGGATAAGCTCAAAAATTCAATGACTGGCGTATTACGCATTCAGCAACGCTCTGGACAATGAAACATTGCTTGTTATCGAGGATCTTTGCGTTTTCTTTGGCAATTTACCACTCAGTCATTTCAGTATGAGTTCGCCAAACCGAAGTGCATCTGATTTAATTGACACCGAATTGAATCTCGAACTACAGTACGATACTGCAGAAATGGCAGCGATTGTTACTCGCAATGTCCCACTACTGATTCATGAACAAAAAGTCATTTATACGACCGCATTATGCTGGCAGTTTCAGCGAGACAAGGTTGACTCTTTTTTTGGATGCACCAGATGAAACTGGCAAAACATTTCCCATTTCGCTGATTCTCGCGAAATATGATCAAACAATAGCATCGCATTGGCCGTTTCATCATTTGGTATTGCAGCAACTTTATTGGATGGGGGTAGAATAGCTCATTCAGCATTTAATCTGCGGCTGAATATTCAAAATAACCCAGACGCAGTGTGTAACATAAAAAAAAATCGTCTATGGCCACAGTGCAGAAAAAATGCAAAATTATCATTTGGGATGAATGCACTATGGCACATAAACATTCTCTTGAGGCGTTGAACAGAACATTCAAAGATATAAAAAACAACGACAAACTATTCAGCGGCACTCAGATAAACTTCTGACAAACACTTTACGTCGTTCCACGTTCAACGTACCCTGATGAGATCAACGCTTGCTTGAAAACATCGCCACTGTGGCGTATTGTTGAAAAAGGTCAGCTAAAAATAAACATATGCACGTCCAAATGCTACAAAATCCATCCGTGGACACATTCTCGAACCTATGGAAAAGTTGCTGTTTTTCTACACAATCGTTGATTCGCAAAATACTCTAATTGACCGCATATTGCCCGGTGTATGCACACAATACATAAATCATGCGTGGCTGGAAGAAAGAGCCATTTTGGCAGCAAAAAATGTGGACGTCGACGGTTTAAACTTCAAGATACAGCAGTCGTTACCAGGCAACTTGCTATCATACAAATCGATCGATACAGTTTGCAATGCCAACGAAACTGTAAATCATCTAACAGAGTTTTTGAACTCACTGCCAGGCATGCCACCAGGTTATTTTACTTCTGAATTAGAACACACCACGGCTATGCAATGGCACGCGATTGGTCATTAAAAAATTGATGAGAATTGACTATTTTGAATGGCAAAATCCGAGCCGAAAAAATTCTGCTGCCACGAATTCCAATGATTCTCACAGATGCGCTAATTGAATTCAAACGCGTTCAATTTCCTATTAGATTGGCATTTGCAATAACAATCAATAAGTCGCAAGACCAAACGATGTCTGTTGGCGGCTTCAATTTGGGCACACCATGTTTTTAATTCGGACAATTATACATGGCAGGTCCTCGCGTGGGAAAACCACCATGCTTATTTGTGTTAGCTAAAGACGGACTGACAAAAAATATCGTACACTCAATTGCTCTTCGAAATTAATATTGATTTTCTTTATTTCATTTTCCTACTTTAGGATAAAAAATATATTACTTTTTCACTTTACATTTAAATTTTAAGAGATCAAACAATGAATATGTCTGTCACATTAATGAAATACATTGAATTGAGAAAATGAGTGGTTGGTGTTTTTTTTTGTTTTTATCGGCGGTCATCATCTACACGGCTCCATTCCTATTTTAATCATAGATCCCATCCCCACACACTTACAATACATTCGTTATTTTTTATTTTTCACTAGAAATAATTTGTATGGCACTACAATGCTTGCCAGGTCAGCTAATTTAGGTATATAAGTATCGAAAAAACAGTTTATGAAGTTCGTTCCTCAACAATGTTGAAATACAATCCAGAACTTAGATTGATTTGATTGGTACTCCAAAAGTATTTTTTAACAAACGTTTGTTTTGGAAAAATACTGCTGTTAACTCGGCATAATATGACTGAATTATAAAATATGCTTTTCCTGACTATTGAACTATAACCATTCAAATTTAAAAGTCAAACGAAGCTTTTTTGTACACAAAAAACTTCTAAAAAAATCTTCTATTAAAATACACTATTGGTTTGAAAAATAACAAAAAGCTGTAACGTACCCCTTTACCTTTATCCCGTGGTGTGGTTGCACATGCTGGACGCCGAGCTGCTCAGGACTAAGGGGTTCAACAGCAACACCACAATACTGGGTAACGAACTGCTGCACACAAAAAATAAAAATTACATATGCCGAATTCAAAACGGAAATTAAAAACAAAAAAAAAACAAAATTCAATAAATCGGCTTTATTCCGGTGCTCCTGTTGATGTCACATTAATCGCGATCTCCCCTTCTATTGTTGTCCATATATTTATGTTACGCACAAAAACAAAAGAAAAAAAAATCTTTCTCTGGCACTATATCCCATTTAGGGATTTGGCCGCCTTAAATGAGGTTTTATAACCATATTTTCATTTTGGATAATGAGTGATTAATTAATTGATCCTAACCCAGCCGTGAAATTTTTTCCTTGGCACCATCGGGAATCGAACCACAAGGCGATAAAGGGGAACCAATCGTTACAAAGCTTCCCCCTCCAAAATCACAGAATTGAGAATAACGTTTGACCCCACACTGGGTTTTATTCCACATATTGATAAAATAATATCAAAATCGCCATCTTTGTTCGGTTTTATACAACGTCTCTCTAAAGAATTTAAAGAGAAAAGGACTCTTCAAATCTTAGATTCATCAATGGTTCCGTCAAATTTAGAATATGCTATTGGCGTGTGGGCGCCTTTTTATAATGTACATATTGAACGAATAGAAAAATCAAAGAAAATTTACTCGACAAATCTTTTTTAAATTTATTGTTTTTACCATGGACAGACGACAGACATATTTGGAAATCTTCTTAATATACCTAGTTAGAACACGAGATTTTTTGTTTTAAATTTAGAGCCCTTGTCAATCAGACGTTGTTTTGCTGCGGTTTTAATTGTGGCTGATGTTTTGGAACCAAGAGTTGATTGTCCATATATACTTTCGCGTTTTAATATTTATGCTCCCATAAGACAACTTAGAACAAGATCTTTATTGATAGCACATTTTCATCGGTCCAATTACTCAGTTCACGAATTAATTTTATGATTTGCGAACGATTTCTGTGATATTTTTGATTTCGGAATGACTAAGTTTCAAAAATAAACTGCTAGATTACTTTAATATTACTGTGGTTAAAGTGACTTAATCTTCGTCGAGTTTTAAAGAGATTTCCATAATTTTATGCAATACAGATATGAATACTTTTGATATGAATATTATTGTATACTTTTAAGCTCTTGGAATTATATTGTAATAATCATTAGGGATTTTTTATTCTGTGGATTATAATTATTGCAAATAAATAAATAAATCTAAATATCAAAGTTATCTAGTTTGTGTCGGACTAAGGTATTACAAGGGGAATAAATTATGTTTCTTAATTTAAAAAATCAAAAGAAATTTAAAAAATGATTAAAGTAACCGGCGAAAAATTCGAATAATATGACTGTTTAAACACATAAAACAAAAGTGTACAGAAATTTCTATATTAAAATTGATGAATGTGCATTAACATATTTTTGTGCTACATTGGCACTTATATATAACACATAATACACAAAATACAATTGTTATAATACGTGTAATAAAAATGCGCTCTTTGCACTTTTAGGTATAAAAATTTTGTATATAAGTAGATATTCAATGAATAAAAAAGTTAGTACTCAAAAACCTTACTCACATTCTTTTACTAAGTTTATTCCGGTATTAGCCCCCATCAGTGGTCCGCTCGGAATAAAAGGAAAGAATATTCTAGTTCAAGCAGAGGCTGAACTAACATGGTCCTTCGAGCTTAAAAAAAGTAAAGTGTTAGAACAAACCATTCAAAGAAAAAAAAGTGAACGAAAGTGCATAAAGAACAGCCGCGCGCGTATGTACACGTAATAGAAATCACAAAAACAGATTTCACGTGCGTTTAAAAAGTTCGCGTAATAGAAATCATAAAAATAGATTTCACGTGCGCGTAACCGAAATCATAAAAACATTTCACGTGGTTTAAAAAGTTATAAAAACAGACATAATAATTAAAGTGATCACACTGAATTCGTGTTAAAGTTTCAAAAAGAATTCTGTTAGAATGGAAGAATTTCAAAACCAAGCAGAAGTTGCAGAGCAGATAGAGAGACTCTGGATAAATTATAAAAAAGATGGATCGGAAAGGAAAACGAAAACATATTTAGAGAAAAAAATTGCACAAATAAAGGAACTCTATAACAAATTCGTTAAAACAGATGAAGACTTAAAGCCAAACATAGCAAAATTACAAGACAATCATCCGGATCTGATTTTGAGGGAAAATGTTGCCGAAAATTATAAACAATACATTAATGAATTTCGTGGAAAATTAAATGAAAATCCACCACTGACACCTACATTTTCAACAAAAAAACCGCATACATTATGGCAGAAGGAGAATGATCAACAATCCTCATCCGGAGAACGACAACCTGAGGTTCCTGAAGAAGATGAAATCCTAGACCTGCAAATAATAAGAATCCGGAGAATGAATAGCGAGATAGCAAGTGCTGAAGAATTGCTAGAAGAACATTCACCAAAGGCCACACTGGAAAGCACGTACGAGGAGTTACGTATTTAAATGGATAAAATTACAAACCTTCATGACGAGATTTGCGTAAAATCTATTAAAAATGCGGCAATTGGGAAATCAAATTATTTCACCTTCGATCATTACGTAAAGACAAGGAGAGCATATAAAGATGTAACACATAGAATACAGGAAGTTTTATCAGGCATGAAAGATGAAGCTAAAATCAACACATCATTTCATCAAGAACAAGCGATGCATTGCAATATGAGACTACCGAAATTAGAGTTATCAAAGTTCTATGGTGACTATTCGAAATGGTCAAATTTCCGAGATTTGTATTGCCAAATTGTGCACGAAAATAAACAAATACCGAACGCAGTTAAAATCTCGTATTTAAAAACATGTATTGGTGGCTCTGCAGCAAAAATAATAAGTAACCTGGAGATAACAAACGACAACTACAACATAGCATGGCAGCTGCTAAATGATACGTACGAAAATAAAAGGCTACTTGCTCACAAGCAGTTAGACATTTTTTTACGGTTACCTAAGCTATACCAGGAATCAGGAGAAGCCCTGAAAGAATTGCATGATACAACAAAGGAAGTTCTCAATGCATTAAAAGGATTAGGATTCGATACATCTACCTGGGACTTATTCATAACGCATATATTACTAAAGAAGGTTGATAGCGAAACCAGCAAACTGTATGAAATGCAGTTAAAGGATCCCAGAAAGGTGGAGGATCTCAAAGATTTTCTCCGATTTTTGGAACAACGGTTTCTCTCATTTGAAACACATAAAAAATTTACCACAAACAACAAACCTTATGAAGTACGTGCAACGCAGCATAAAATTGTTAAGAACTTACACGTCAATAAGAAGAATACTCTTAGAACTAATTGTCGACACTGTGATGGAAATCATAAACTAAGTCAATGTGCGAATTTCAAAGCATTAAGCGTACACGAAAGAACACAGCTCATCCAACTCCTAGCATTATGTAGAGTTTGCTTTGAGAAACATAGCACTACAACTTGCAAAAGTGGCGAGAAATGTAATGTTTGCAATGGGAAGCATAATACAGTTATGCATAACGTTAACAACCCAACCAAGTTGAACATGCTCTCTCATAATTTAAACAATGAAGAGACACTTCAAACTCTGCTTGGTACGGCAGTAATTACAGCACATAGGGATAACCAAGCACCAATTACTTTGCGGGCCTTGATCGACTCCGGTTCACTCCGGTTCAAATTTACTCAACGTAAAGAAGAAGAAAACAAATATTGCCATATCAGGAATGGGTGGACTCAAAGCAGGAGTTTGTAAAAACATAATAGAATTCGATGTAGCCCCGAGATTTGACAGTAAATTTTTGGTTCGAATGGAAGCAATGGTGTTTGATCAACTGACGCATCACCTGCCAGAAGCTAAATTTAACACAAACAAATTTAAGCATCTACAAAATATAAAATTGGCAGATCCAAAGTTTAATGAACCAAGTCAAATCGACATTATAATTGGAGCTGACTATTATCCAGCAATTATGTTGAACAACATCATAAAGGGGAATGAACAAGAACCCATGGCGCAAGAAACCGAGCTTGGTTGGATAATAATCGGATGCATGAGGTCAGCTAATCAAGCAACTAAAACTAGCTTGGTGTCAACAAAAGTGATCAGTGAACAACTACAGTTACTCATAGAGAACGAGGGCATAACTGATGGAACAACACGAACAGAGGAAGAGGAGAGAACTGACGAACATTTTGTAAAAACCGTTCGACGTGATTCCAATGGCAGGTATATTGTAAACTTACCCTTGGAAGAAAACGTTCCGACGCTAGGAGAATCACGAAAAACGGCCATTGCCAGACTAATTCAATTAGAAAGACGGTTCGCTAGAGATGTAAACTTTAAACAAAGATATGTAGAATTCATGAGAGAATATTAGAAATTAAAACATATGGCACCAGTGAACCAAACGCTCACGTGTCATAAGAATGAATCCAGCAAAATCTACTATATCCCACATCATGGAGTAGTAAATGAGGACAGCAGCACCACCAAACTGAGGGTCGTATTTGATGCATCAGCTAAAACAACAAACGGTTTAAGTTTAAATGATATAATGTTAAACGGCCCAAAAATTCAAGATGACTTGGATAAACTAATTCTAAGATGAAGAGAACATAGATATGTCATAGCGGCAGACGTAGAGAAAATGTTTAGACAAGTTTGGATAGATGAAAAGCAGCAAAACTATCAGAGAATTGTTTGGAGAGAAGGTTCTAACCTTCCAATACAAGATTTTGTCTTAAAAACAGTTACCTATGGAACCAAGGCAGCCAGTTTTCTAGCAATAAGAACAATGCACAAATTAGCGCAAGATGAAGCTGAAAGCTACCCCGTTGCTTCTAAAATATTGAAGGAAGACTTTTACGTAGACGATATGTTAACCGGAGGTGACACAAAAGCAGATGTTCTCAATGCTTATAAAGAATTAAGCGGCATAATGGCAAAAGGAGGATTCTTGCTACGGAAATGGACTTCGAACGATGCATCAATCCTTGCCGAAATTCCAAAAGAAATACAAAGCAATGGCACGTTGGGCATTTTATACAATCCAAGAGATGACATCTTTCAATTCAGCACGCAACGTTTACAGCTTTCTACTTCAAACATCTCAACTAAAAGAACAGTGCTGTCGGATTCATCAAAGATTTTTGACCCAATGGGCTGGCTTTCTCCAATTACAATCAGCAGTAAGCTGTTAATGCAAGATGTCTGGATAAGTGGAATTGGTTGGGATGACAAATTGCCCTCAGAAATCGACAAACGATGGGCAAAATATAAAGATGAATTGAACAACATTGAGGCCATCGTCATACCAAGATGGGTGAACACAATTAAAAGCAAAAAGGTTGAAGTTCATGGTTTTGCGGATGCATCTGAGAGGGCATTGGCTGCGGTAGTTTATTACCGAGTTATTGAGGAGAAGGTGAAAACAAGTCTAATAATGGCCAAAACCAAAGTTGCACCAATAGCGAATAAAATTACTATCCCAAGGCTTGAACTCAATGCAACTTTACTACTAGTGAAGCTAGTAAACCATATTCGTGAGTCAACACATTATGCCGATGCAGAAGTGTATTGTTGGACGGATTCAACAATCGCGTTAAGCTGGATCAAGGGCAATATAAATAACTATAAACCATGGGTGTCAAATAGAGTGTCTGCAATGAGAAAACTGCTTCCTCAAGCTGTATGGCGTCACGTACCATCTGAAGAAAACCCTGCCGACGTCGCCTCAAGAGGAATTACACCAGGGAGACTTAAAGGATGCGAAATTTGGTGGAATGGACCAACATTCTTACGGTTAAATAAAGGAAGGTGGCCTGAAGATATTGTGTCTGACACGAAATCGGAATTGAAACAGATAATATCACTAAACGTGAAAATAGAGCACCCATTTCTACAACTATTTTCGAGAATATCGGAATATCGAAAATTAATTAGAGTTATAGCTTATACGCAGAGGTTCATTGACAAATGCAAAAATTTAATAATACCAAGAACAGTGAAGATCAATGCTGCTGAATTTAAAAAAGCAAACGAAATCGCTATTAGGATGACACAAAATGAGGAATTCAACGAAGAAATCAAACGATTGCAAACAGGAGAACAGTTGCACAAAGGCAGTAAGTTATTATCATTGAATCCCTTCTTGGATGATAAAAAATACTGCGAGTTGGCGGCAGAATCAAGAAGTCATTAGTCCCATATGATCAGCGACATCCAATCATCTTGCCGAGGAATAGCCAATATACCATCCTGATAATCAAGGATGCTCACCGAATTACCCTACATGGAGGAACAACTTTACTTGTCACATTCTTACGACAAAGGTATTGGATTACAAGCGCAAGAACAGCAATAAGATATGTAATTCACAAATGCGTAATATGCTGTCGATACAGGATAAATACAAACCATCAGTTAATGGCGCCACTACCTCGAGAACGAGTAACGGCGTCAATGCCATTTGAGATTTCTGAAGTAGACTATGCGGGCCCTATCTGTATTAAAACATCGAAAGGTAGGTCAAAACAAACATACAAGGAGTATATAGCCATCTTTGTATGTTTTACGACAAAAGCCTGCCACATTGAGATAGTTAGCGATCAAACAACAGAAGCATTTATTGCCGCATACCGTAGATTCGCATCACGAAGAGGCGTGTGTACACACATCTACCAGATAACGGTACAACCTTCGTTGGAGCCAACCGAAAAATAAATGGGCTATTCAATAAACTACTCCAAGCCCAACTAATAGAAGAAACGGCGTACCAAGGTACAAATTTGCATTTTATACCGCCTGGAACACCACATTTTGGTGGTTTGTGGGAAGCGGGAGTGAAATCGGCAAAATATCACCTAAAAAGAGTTATAGGTGATACACACTTAACATTTGAGGAATTATCAACGCTATGTAGTCAAATAGAGGCATGCTTGAACTCGCGGCCTCTATCTATAATTTCGAGTGAAAGCACACCTTTAATTTTGACACCGGCACACTTTCTAATTGGGAGATCATTGCTAACGGTGCCAGAAGACAATTATAGCGAAATAAAGCAAAAACGATTATCTAGATGGGAATTTCTACAAAAAACTGAAGCAGCATTTCTGGAAGCACTGGCACGGACTATTTGAACTCACTTCAACAACGATACAAATGGAAGCAAGTGCAACCAAATATTACCAAGGATCAAATTGTACTAATAAAGAACAAAGAAGGTTATCCCAGTACATGGCCAATGGGAAAGGTGGTGGAGGTTCATCCAGGTGCTGATGGTAATGTCAGAGTAATATCAGTAAAACATAAGAATGGTATTACAAAACACTCGATAAGAAATTTGTGCCCTTTACCAATCGATGACATCGGATATTCTGCACCACAAGCACAACCAAACAAGAATCAATTTGATATGGAGGAAAATATAACAACGTCCAGAAGAGTGACAAGAAGCATGAAAGCCAACCATTGTGGATTGAGTTCTGTCATGAACAACATGACAAACAATAGAACGCAATCAATAAGGAAAGTGAAACCAATGAGGTTTGTGGCATTAATTAAGGCCATTATGTTTGTAATGATCATTACACGAGCACACCTGACCAATGCAACTGACAAGGTACACATTCAACAATTCAACCAGCCAATTGGGGTTTATCTGGAAAACATCGGCCACGTAGAAGTAATTGCAAAGGAATGGAATTTAATAATTTGTTACCAATTGACGAACTATTGGGAAGAAATAAAACAAATAAATGTGCTTCATACGGAACTGCCGGAAGCCTGTAAAAGAACATCAGGCATTAATTGTGCCTTGATACTACACCAATTGGAATGGCAACTAGGGGTTGTACGAAAGAACAATGAATTCTTAATGTCCAGTAATAAGGAGAGACTGCGCCAAAAGAGGGAAATTGGAGAGACTACGGGGATCCTTCTTGGAGATATATTCGGAATACTAACTCAACGGGAAGCAAATCAATATGAAAACCATTTTGAGACGATTGATGAAAACGACCGGCATCTATTAGATCTTCTTAGCAATCAAACCAGCATCATTGATAACACCATCAAGTTATTTAAACATAACACGAACCTAACATTGTTGTCGTTAAACAATTGCAGGGAAAATCAGAACCGACTGCAAATAGAAATAGATCTTCTGAAGGAATATGCCTCCATTGAGGAAAAAGTACGAGCAATATTTACAACAACTCTCGAAATAATTCTAATATTAAATAACATCAAAGAAACACAGGAAAGTTTGTTGGACTTAGTACATAATGCTCAACAAAACGTCTTACATCCCACTCTGCTGACGCCATCGCAACTAGAACAAGAACTATCTAAGATACGAAAATATCTACCTCCGTCAATAACTGTGCTTAATGATCACACAGCCGACAATTTAGAGCACATTTACAAAACCATGAAATTACAAACACGAATAACTCAGGATAACCTAATAATACGAGCAACTATTCCATTAATATATTCATGGAGCTACACACTCTTCTCGGTTATTCCATTTCCAAACATCTATTACAACGAGTCCCAAGCATATAGTGAAACAAGTGTAAATTATATTGCTGTGGATGAACATCGAGAACACTTCGCATCATTTACCAAAGAGAAATTAAATGATTGTCAAGAGGTCAAATTTAAACATTTCCTGTGCAAGGTGTCACAAGTTTACAATGCAGCATCTACGGAACATGCTTGTGAAATAGCGATCCTTCGTCATATCACAAATCTACAAGGATTATGTAAAATACAAACAATGAATGCAACCAATCACTGGATAAAGTTACATAACACAAATCAATGGTTATTTATTGTCGTTAAAGAAACAAACAAGGATGCAATTTGCGGATCATCTGTCATAACGACACGGTTTAGTGGGTCAAGTATCTTAACATTAGATGATGGATGCATGTTACGAGATTCAAGCCAGTATCTAATTGCTGCCGATAAAGTTAATAGTGAGATAAAAGGAGAAATCAATACGCCCGTTTTCGTCAGGCACAATAACTCGAGCAAGCTAAATTCAACCCCGAATTGGCAAACGATAAGAAGCAACTATACTCATCGGGTGGAGGAAGATTATATTAACTTAACTGTGGATACCAGCAAGCTAGAGCACGACATAAAACTACTGAAGGAAAATCAATATATTCACGAAAGGAATAATACACATCATGTTCACCACTACGTATTAACTCATATTTTATTTTGGAGCGGTATAATCATTGCAACTGCAATTGCCATTAGATATTTCAAGAACAGACAGAAAAAGAGGCACCCGGCCTGTCGTGGAGCTTTACCAACGGCATCTCCCATTCCAGCCCCAAGAACTTCTAGGGCGCCCCAGGTTGTTTAAACACATAAAACAAAAGTGTACAGAAATTTCTATATTAAAATTGATGAATGTGCATTAACATATTTTTGTGCTACATTGGCACTTATATATAACACAAAATACACAAAATACAATTGTTATAATACGTGTAATAAAAATGCGCTCTTTGGACTTTTAGGTATAAAATTTTTGTATATAAGTAGATATTCAATGAATAAAAAAGTTAGTACTCAAAAACCTTACTCACATTCTTTTACTAAGTTTATTCCGGTATTAGCCCCCATCAGTGGTCCGCTCGGAATAAAAGGAAAGAATATTCTAGTTCAAGCAGAGGCTGAACTAACAATGACGAATATGACGTTATCGTCGGATTCAATAAATCCACTACCAGTCAACGTACGCCACAGCGGAAGACATAGACTACGCTGGCAAGATACCGTCGAGCAAAAGCGACAAACAGTTGGATGTCTAAACTGGACGAAGCGTACGATGAACCGAGATAGTTAGAGGAGCACCGTGCAGGTGGCAAAATCCCTTCATCTCCTTCAAACAAGACCACAAATAAATAACTTACATACAGCAAACAAAATAGACCGAAACTTCTTTCGACCGAAACTTCTATAAATCTTGAACTATTCGAGAATCACTCAAAAATATGTTTGGGTTATTTTACATTGACCGTATTTTGGATGATTTTGCTTAATGATAAATCACTCAATTTTAAAAATCCAGAACCCCAAAACTTTAAAATAAGGAATTTCTCAAAACTACAATAAGTTTTTTAAAATATTCATAAAATTTTTTCAAAATTTTCAAGCGAATTGATTTATTTTATTTGGATTTTTACTTTTGCTTTATTTGTATGGAATACTCGGCTGCGTTTAAATATGTATCACCATTTTGCCCTCATGAATTAAGCTTTTCAATTGCTGCAAAATTTATAGTCAACTTCCATGCAATTTTTTTAGATTTGATCCGTAAAGTGTTTTTCAAATAAATAAATTTCACTATATACCATACTAGCTAGTATTTATGCATAATTCAACATATAATTTTACGACTATTATTGGTTCATGCAAATATAGAGATTGAACTGGAAATACGGTCGTTAAATTTTAATGCATCGCACAAAACTAGAATATTTTGTACGGATATAAAAATTCACGTTCTTCTTTCGATTTTATACGGATTCATAGACTATAAATTCCCAGAATATAATCCATACAGATTACTTTTCTTCCTCTATTATAGTATCTATCGAAAATATTTTCTAGAAGTATTTTATTATTATTTTTTGCTTTATTGAAATGCATTGTGGGGTAATGGACTCGAATCTAAGTACGAGTATGAAGATAAGTACTCTGTTTCTAGTCTTCTGTTCTTCTACTCAGTTTGAATATATATGCACTATGTACAATGCATGGCTTACGAAACCATATAGTAAAGCATGATAAATTCAAAAATTATTTTGTAACGTTTAGAGGATGTTGTGGGTTATACGGATCAAAGTTAAAATATTATAGAATGACTGAGCACGTACAAAATTAAAAGTCTTTGCGAAACAGAGTTTTCTGTTCTAGCGCAAAATGAAAATAAAGAGGGCAAAATACAATATCCTGTTCTAGGTCAAACAAACTGGCAATTTTCAATAATTATTATTTTGTTATTTTATTTGGATTTCTTTGAAGACAGAGCAAATTCATCGTTGGAAAAGACCATCAAATCAATAGTTGTCGGGTTACAACATTACCCGAGTATCTATTGCACTTTTAAACGTCTATATTTGTATGTTCAAATACCGCTATCCAATTGACATTTTCCCAAAGTTATATCTAAAAAATAGAACTTAATTAAAAAAAGGATTGTGATATAGCGACTAGAGTGTCGAGGTAAATCCGGATAAAATTCAACTTCAATCAAATCTAACGATGAAAGAACGAGGTCCTAAATGCGCCCACATGTACATTGAAAACAGGATTAAATTGTCGCATCTCACAACCCGCGAAGCTGTCCAACACAAAGTTAGATAGGATATCTCCTGTGAAACCCGCAAAAAATCATCTTCATCCAGGCTCACGAAATTATACGTAGATTAAAATTGGCAGCAACACCCAAAACGAATTGAATGAAACACTGGTCTTTCAACACGAGCCACATTTGACCTTGACTATAATAGACTCACCACAAGTACAGTCAAGATTGGCTTGATCAAATTTAAGGTCCTCCACCGACATTGATACTATCAGGCGCTCGATCATAACGAAACACGGGATAATATGGTGGAGAATATTCTTCAGATTTGAAATCATCGTTCAGCCAAGTTTTGGTAAGAATAACCGTGTCAAAATCGTTACACAACAATGAAGAGTAAATTTGTTGTGCTTTAGTACACATTCCTGTGATAATACATATGAAAATTATTATTCGATGTATTGATTAGTTTAGTAGTTGCATTGACTGGCATGTTGTTTTTAATCGATTAATTTAAATTATGACTGGTGGTTTTAAGTTTTTTCAATGGTTAGTGAACTATGAGATCATGCATTGAAAACTTCAGCTTCCAAGCGGAAGATGTATACAGCCGTCAAAGACTGAAATGTATTGTTGAGAGCAAACGTGGCTTATGTTCTCTCAGTATAGCAAACCTACTTTCAAAATCTGCTAAATCGGAATGACGGCGTGACCCCCATTAGAGCAATAGCTCCTCAAAGTGGAGAGATCCTTGTTGAATATCCCACAGTGGAGGAAGTAGACGAAGCTATTAGTAGATTGAAAAATGGAAAGGCACCCGGTCTCGATGGAATCCCCGCATAATTAATTAAGTTTGTAGGCGCTAGTCTTGCGAAAAGTCTTTACGTTCCCATCGTCTGTATTTGGGACTAAGAAGAGCTGTATAAAAAAGGCAACCGTCTTTAATGTGGAAACTATCGTGGTGTAGCTCTACTGAACACTGCTTACGAAGTGTTAGCTAATGTTGTACTTCCCCGGCTCATCCCTATCGCCGAAAACATCATTGGCGACTATCAATGTGATATTCGTCCCAACCAATTGATCAATGACCAATGTTTCACCATGAGGATGATTTTTTCACCAAGAGGCTTCCGACTGGTATAAAACAATATAAACCGCGACAACCTATGGGCCGCGCTCATATGCTTAGAAATTCCAGAGAAACTCCTTTCTCTGCGTAAATTAAAAATATCCGGGTCTGTATGTAGAATTGTAATTGAAGGAACTGTGTCGGACTCCCTCGAAATAACGTTTGGTGTTCGACAGAGAAATGCAATCGCGCCTGTGCTGTTCAATTTGGAGCTTGAGTATGTACTGAGGAAAAGCAACATCGAAACTTCGTGTTGTATATTCAATAATTCAAACCAAATTCTTGGATATGCAGATGATATCGTGCTTCTTGGCTGAAGACCCAGCGACATCAAGGACAGTTTCTTGAGGTGAACAGTAGTAAAACCAAATATTTAACAACACCCTGGAACATCTACCTTGAATAAGTTATATTTTATAACATCGGTGAATCATATGCAGGCAGAAATAAAAGCCCGATTAGCTGCCGGACAACAAGTTTTCTACGCCTAATCAAAATTATTGCGATCTAAACATGTATCGCAGTCGTGCAAGGTCGTACTTTATAAAGCACCCATAAGACCTGTGCTGGCTTTCGAAAGCGAGAGCTGGACCATAACCTCTAACGATTGTAGATTATTATCTACCTTTGAAAAGAAGATCATCCGTTCAATTTTTGGTCCTATTAAAGTTGCGAAAAACGAATATCGGATTCGTATGAACCACGAAATAAAGCAACTCCTCAGAGGCAGCGACATCATCGGTTCCATTTAATCCAATCTAGTGAGATGGCTCGGCCACGTTACAAGATCCCCACAACAACGGTTGATAATTAAAGTGTTTCACCAACAACCAGCCAAAGTGCGTCCTAGAAGACCCCGACTACACTGGCGTGACGACGTCAAACAAGATCTACATACACTAGGATGTCGAAATTGTAGTTGTAGTATTCCTACTTTTATAGGATGTGAAGCTAGAGAGAGAAAAAGAGAGAGAGATATTGAAAAAATGTCTAACAAAAAAGTTTTATGCGTATATGTAGGTATAGATTTGGAGTTGGACGAGTTTAATCCTTGTCTTTACAACCGCATATACCCGGGTATATTTTTAACTTTTAATGATAAAATTTTTATTGATTTGGACGTCGAATCGAGAAGAATTTTGCTTGCGTCATGTTTTCCTGCGATAGATGTGCTTTGCACATCTCCTATTTCCATATATCCATCGTACGACCAAACATGCTTTCAATACCATTTTTTGCAGCGAAATGACGCATTATTTGCCGATTCTTGGAACGCTCTGTATGTTGCCAAGGCTGTCACATCCAAAATGTAATAAAAAAAGTATCAGCGGCCAACGATTTGTCTTCCTTTTGCACGAATATTCGCTGAGCATTTTATCCATGTTATCCACGCCTCCCTTAGTTTTGTTGTAATCTAGGAACATTGTCGGCTTATTTGGTGATCCTTGTGTTTTCTTGTCGTAATGCATTGTGGATCAAACAACCACTGCTTTATTTTTTTGGGGATATACGAACACATTGTTGTGTTGTTCGCAAAGCCGAAAATAGACGACTCGACAGGTCAAGGTTTACCATTGTGAACTAAGAATTCCGCTGGCACGAATCGCCGTCTTATATTGACTGTACCCAAAAGAGATAGAGTGTGGTCACGCATCAAAGTGGATGCTAAACTGTAGCTGGTAAAGAAATTGTCACATGTTATGATTCGCCACTTCCACGAAAAAGATTTCAGCATAAATCTTTGACAACACGTTCTCTTTGGTTAGTTTCTCGTTGAGAGTTTGGAGCCGTTCCATATTTGTCCTTTTAATGGATACGAGGTAGTAGAGTTGCAAACCCACCAAACTTGTATTCATATCTAGCCGGTTTTGATGGAATGTACTGAGTGAAACGTGTTCCACTACGATATGGAAATAGTTGTTCATCGACCGTAGCATTTGGTCCACTACAAAACATTCTCAAAATTTTCGATTCAACAAAAGCCATATATCAGAAATGGCAGCTGTCAAGATATCCATCAAATTCAGAGGCATTTATTGGCTTCCATACCCGAATATTGTTTGGATTGTTTCGGTTCCAAGTCTAGTAACTTTGAGCTCCTCTACGATTGGTCTCACGAATGATGATGCCACAAATTTCCTCGCTTATAAATAGTTTAAATTATGCGACAAATTCCTACAATTTTGTGGGGGGATTTCACTCTAAATTGTTCCATCTCTTGCCTTATATTCCAAAGAATTCGGTAGCTCCGCCAACTGTTCCTCTATAGTATCAATATCAGAGTCGTCGTCTTCAGGATTAAATTCCGGTAGATTTGGTTCTTCACCATCAGATACTGAGTCATCCTCGTGTACTGCTATTATGACATCGTCCTCTTGATTATCTGTTGTTATTATGTTGGATACATTTTCATCCTAAAAAAACAATAATACAATATTATAATTGAATCAACTTAGTTTTCAATCAAAAATACTTACATCACTTTCCGTTTCAAAAACTTCCTTAATTTTACTTCTTAAATAATTTTCCCGACCTTCGAAGGATAATCTCTCCCATGCTTGTGATGAAAACCATTTATCTGCCATTTTTATAATTAAAATGTACCGTAAATGAATATTTATTTTTCTAATAATTTTTAAAATGGAACTAAACAAAACTCAAAAAAATTAAACATTATAATTTATTTATTACATATTTTGTAAGGTTACGACTGAGAGAATCTCAGACTGAGAGAAACAAAAAAAAAATGCAGGATATTTATTTTATTATTTTTTTTTACTTTTTTGTTAATTTTCCCGTTAATCTTGATAATGGTTAGAAAAATATTTAGATACCATAAATAAAACAGGGTTGTATAAAGACAGAAGAGACGGCTGGAGGACCATAGTGCGGGCGGCAAAATCCCTTCCTGGGATGTGAAGCTAGAGAGAGAGAGAGAATAAAGACAGAAATTAGCAGGTTGTATTAATAAATGAAATTGAAATGATCAAAAATTATAAATATTTACGAAAAATTAAGTTTTAATGAAAAATTTCATACGAAATGTATAGAAATCGCTTATATTTACATACCCGGGTATAGTATGTTGGTTGTAAAGATGACGATAAAAATTCGCTTGTGAACACAAGGGTTAATGGGTGCCCCAGTAAATCCTGGTTTTCAAAAGCCTGGTTGCATTAAAAGCCTGGTTTTTGAAAAAGCCTGGTTTTTAAATTGCCTGGTTTTGAAATGACTTTTTTTTAATCATTTTTTTAAAAGCCTGGTTTGTACCAAAAAAAACTTGATTTAAAAAAAAACTGGTTTTTTAATTTTTTTTTTTCTAGCCTTAAATTTTTTGGCCGAGTATCGCAAATTGACTGTTGCGACATTTTTGTGAAAATGGACATAACACTAATTAAAAATGTAAACAGTATGTGCTGCCATCTAATGGATATTTCAATTTTTTACGTATTACTATTTCCGCTTTGGTTTAAAATTTAATATAAATTTGTTTAAGGTGGTTATAATTTGAACTAAAAAATTGTTGATTTAATTTTATAAAGAATGCCATCTTAGGGATATTTTTATAAATAAAATAAATTTTAATACATAAATGAACATGTATTTAAATATTTAACGAAACAAATTAAAATGCTTAATTTAAAGCAAAATAACTAAACAAAAAGTGTCTCTGTTTAGCAAGTCAAATAACTGCCATCTATTGAAATATAAATGAACTAAAATTTCAAATTAATAATAAATTTAATTTTTTAAGTATAATATTAAGTTTTCTATGATTTTTCTCGTTTTTTTTTTGAATTAATAAATTATTCTTTTGATTAAATTATTTTGTGGTCGTTCTGAAAAGAACGTTTTAATTCAAAATTCAAAAAAAATATTATACGTTTTTAATTCAATTTATAATGACTGGAGTTAAATAATAATAATGACTAGATAGATTTCAAGTAATTCAGGTACTGAGCCCAACATTAGAGGCAATATTTTTAAGATATTCTGTTTTGGTCATAATTCCGCGGTAAATGGCCCCCCCCCCATTTACCGCGGAATTATGGGGGGGGGTGTGGGTGGTAAATTATGGGTTCGCGGTAAATTATTCCTCACATTGTCCCATACCGACCAAAATTTAGGATGATACTGCGGTTTCAGTGCCGTTTTCGCTTAACTGGATGTATTCCCAGTGAAGTAGTTCTTCTCGAACCATTTTGATATCTTTCGAGCATCTGGATCGAATATTTTTTTTAAATCATTATAATATATTTACTTAATAAACACATTTTTTATTAATCACTTGTTTTTTGTTTCGCAGTTATTTTGAATAATTTTCAAAAAGTTTAAAAAATCACTCGATCGATTTCGACTTGTTAGGTATATAGAAAAAACGAGCCAACGGATTAGCAACATCGTGTCCAACTATACGAATATTAGTTTTGCTTTTTATAATAATAACACAATAAAGAAAATGATTTTTAACAATAAACCTAGAGTTGATCGCCTTTCCAAATCTGGTGTCTATAGGATCAATTGCAATGATTGTAGTTTCTCCTATATTGGCCAGACTGGGCGCAATTTTGGAGTTAGAGCTAAAGAACATTTATCTGGTTGCAATCAATCAACTTTCCATAACCATTTAACTTCAGAAAATCATACAGCTAGCTTGAACAATTTAGACATATTGAATTTTGTTAGTCAACCTATGACTCATCGCCTACCTGCGCGACCCGTAGATTAATTTTTATTGCTTATTTTCTTATTTTGCTTTTTTCTGCTATATAACAAAATTTTTACTAATACAAATCAGTAGATACTCCTGATGATGACCTAACAAGTCGAAATCGATCGAGTGATTTTTTAAACTTTTTGAAAATTATTCAAAATAACTGCGAAACAAAAAACAAGTGATTAATAAAAAATGTGTTTATTAAGTATAAGTGTGTTTCGCCAAGTGCCTACGGCAAATAGCGTAAAAAGCATTATAATATATTATAATTTCTTCCGACGGAAGAAAGGCTAAACTTTTTAGCATTCGAATTTGTAGGCTGAAAATCTCGTCGTTGCCATATTTTATGGCACAGCATTGAGCCTGCACTTTTCTCCAAATAATTTGCCCACAATGGAACAAACAACCTTTAAACTGAGCATCCGGAAATAACAATTTGAATGCCGCTACACTCGCCTTTTCAAAATCAGTAATTACTAATTTTGGTTGAAGCTTTATATGCCATTCGCACGCCCATTTGCAAATTTCATAAAAAAACTCGAAGTATGCGACCTTTGTTTTGGCGCTCATTACTCCGAATGCCAATTTCGTTGCCGATTTTACCGTGGATGATATAAAGTTGGCGCATGAATACTGGAACCACCTCGAATGTCCCGTCCATTAGCCAACAATCAGCTTCAGCCAATAATGAAAGGCTCGAAGGTGTTGCTAACATATAACGCATTGCTGGTTAAAATATTTCTGCGAAAGAACAAATTGTTCGCCTTCGATGAATTTTATACTTTCCGGTAAGTTTATCGATTCAATGTTATCAGGCTCTTTTTATGCTGTGCGTCTTACTCGAGTTACTTTTTGTTGTTGCGCATTTTTTGTTTGGTAAATAAACGCGTAAGTATGGTTCACAATCAACAACAGTATTGCGTATTATTTGCGACGGTTTTAAAGCAGTTGTTCCCCCCCCTCTTTTAAATTGGCATTCGCTTTGCCAATTGCCTTACAATGGGCTATGGGTTCGTGGGAATGTTTCGAAGGCCCCTTTTTCGGTACATGTAACCCATCAATCACCTTCGTTGCCACACGTGATTTGCATAACAGGGGTTTCCTAGCGACGCACGTCCATTGAAATGTTTGACCACTTCTCTCCATATGGTACTCATACCCGTTAAAAACTAACTTCTCCTTTCCTTTATTACTTGAAATAATATCCATGGTATTATTTTATAATTATATTCCTTTTAAGAACAAATTACAAAAGCAACAAACGAAATACGGTAAATCCCAAAAATGTACCGTTTTTCCCCGAAAAAACAAAATACGAGTCATTAATATATTGTATATAATGCGCTCCTACGTGCGGCACGCAGTGCGACATGTTTGCTGATCTCCACTCCTACGTCCCCCGAAGTTCAAATCTAAAGCCCCTCGGAGGGCGTTAGAGTTATCAAAGCCGTTAGCCTCTACAATTATTGCATTTCAAAATTTTGCATTAATAAAATATTGCTTTTTTTTTATTAATCTTCCATAATCTTCCAATTGTACCACTATTTCCTTCCCTTCCCACTCTTAATTTCATATATTTTTGATTAAATTTATTTTACCAGCGATTAACGAATAAAATTTTATATTTTAGATCATTTATATTTCAATAGATGGCACTAGTTTGACATACAGAAAATGCTAAACACAGACACTTTTTGTTAAGTTATTTTGCTTTAAACCAAGCATGTTAATTTATGTTTTGCTAAATATTTAAAAACATTTTTATTTTTGTATTAAAATATATTTTATTTATAAAAATACCCATAAGATCGCATTCTTTATCATATTAAACCAAAAATTTAACCACCGATTAACGAACAAAATTTTAAATTTTAGTTAATTTATATTTCAATAGATAGCACTAGTTTGACATACAGAAAATTCTAAACAAAGACACTTTTTGTTTAGTTCTAAAAATATCCTGGAAATGATAAATTTAAATATTTGTTTAAATTTTAAATTTCTCAAGTTTACGTTATCTTAGATGTTGGCTTTCAAAATCCTGATGTTTTTAAAAACCAGGATTTAGATAAACCAGGCTTTTGACAGCAGGCTTTTGAAAACCAGGCTTTTAAAAACCAGACTTTTGAAAACCAGGCTTTTAAAACCAGGCTTTTGAAAACCAGTATTTAGTAGTACATCCTGGTTAATGTATCATTAAAACAATAATTTGAAGTAGTACAAGTAGTACAAATATAAAATAAATAAATAAAAATAAAATGTATAAATAAATTTTTATAGTAAATTTTTAATTTACCAACCAAAAATAAATTGACTTTTCTATTTAAATTTGAATGCTCCACGACGGGCATTAACTTATAAGGAGCTTTACTTTATTTCAGTATGCATAACTTTTTCTAAATTGTTTTATTGTATTGAAATAACGATGTTGATTATAATGATAATCATTTTTTATTTATACACATATGTGTATGAAAAAGAAATGAAATAAAATTGGATACATTTCTGAAAAAAAATCCGAACAAAATATACTGTTTGCCCATCACTGACATTAACATAGCCGTTACCATCGAGCAATAAATATACAAGAGAAATCAAGTAGCGCAAATTTTATAAGCAGGTTTTTCCGAGGTTTTAATATATTTATATACATACACAAATTTATTTTTGTTTCTATATTTAATCCCTTATAAACATATCGGCATAGTTATTTTATATTTCATTGTTCTTGTTAGGCTTATACAGTTTGCCAATAGTAAAATAGATTAACGCCGGAATCTCTACATGAGTCCTCTTATGTATATTTTGCTTTATGACGTTACGCATATTGTTATTTCGATAACTCGTTAGCATATAGTTTTACCAGTTTTCTAGAGTTTTCGGGCAACATAAAATTGTGTAGGCCACTAAATCCCTAAAATCGATTTTCCTATATACTGTGTCTTTGAAATTTTAAAATTGTGTTTTATGCAATCAACGAACTGTGTAATGCTTTTAAGCCCAATTCATAACAATTTCTAGCCGTCATGTACCTAATATTATTATAGTAATAACACTTCTTTGCCGGCAAAAAACTCATTTCGTTATATTCAAATTTAATGCCGTTCTGCCTCCATAAAGCAAACAAAAAAAAAATAATGTAAAAAGTAATGCTATATAGTTTTCCGCCGTTTCTTCCCGTTCGTTAGAGGAAAGCAATAAAAGAATAATAATCATCGTCGTCGTCGTCATTGTTTAAAATTAAAACCATGAACTAGACGTAACAAAGTATAACAAGTAGTTTCTTTTGTGCATGTTGCACAAAACTATATAAAACAAAAATAAAATCTACTTATTATAATTATTAAATTAGTTTTACTGTGTAATTAGTAGTTTCCAGTTGCATTGTGCCGATTTTAAATAAAAATTATTTTGTTTACAAATGAACAGAAAGTGAGTAAATAAATTGATTTAAATAAGCATATTATGCAAGTGACGGATTAGTTAATTTTGGTTCAAAACTCTTAATAATGTACAGATTCCTCTTTGTGTCAACCAAAAACTCGCTGTAGATCCGTTCTAGCTGACTACTACTATATTGCGAACAGGTAGTAGTCGTTGGGAGCCAGATCCCGAAAATATGAATAATGGGGAAGCAATTCTTTCGACGACTATTTGCTCCACAATATTTACTTAGAATGATCTACTTTGCATTAGCGGACTCAATTCTGCAATATGGCTTCATGTTGGGGTAGTGCGTGCAATGCCACCCTACATCCTATGTGCTTTAAACTACCCGTTTCGCCATCGTGGCCATTATTTCAAACTCTCAGTATACTGCCACTACGGCATATATACGTTTTTAAGGTTCTAAGAATATTTTATGTTAAAAGTGGAAATAATTTTGTGACCCATGCAAGTTATAATCTCAGGTCGAATCATACCTTTTTAAAACATATTCCAAAATTTAGATTAGACCTACGGAAAAACTTTTTTAATATCGTTGCACCAATTATTTTTAACAATTTACCTTTAGGATAATGAAAGAAGGAAAAATTATATAAATGTAGTATTTTAAGAAGTTTTAATATATCCATGTGTAATGAATTTAGAATAGTAGTTTTAATTATCTATTATATATATGCTATTAATTTTAAACGTAAATTATATTGTTTTTATTTCTTATTTTTAGCACTCTTGCGAGCAAGCTTATACAAAGACTTAGGCCGTCTGTCTGTTGGCACTATCACAGCAAAAACTATACATACCAGAGAGCTCAATTTGCACACAGATAGACACTACTCTAAAAAGGTCACATTTAAAATTTGGGAACTCTAGGTCAAGTAGTTTTCGAGATATTTAACTTTTTCTAAAAAAGAGGTCACACAGATGCGGCTGCCTACTTTTTTTTAAATTTTCAATTTTTATTCTTTTCTATAATAAAAAGAGTGTTATCTCAAAACTAGTTTCTGTAATTTTTTTAATTTGCTTAAGATTCTATTCATTTTTTGTTTATTGGGCTAATTTGTTGTATTAGCACCTTAGTTGTTTCAGAGGTTTTACACCTCCGTCCGTCTGTTGCATTTTTCCTATTTTATCGAGCGCTTGTCGGACAATTTCAATTGTCCGCTTCTACTAGTTGTAAATAGAAGTTAAATATTTTATTTTTGTTTTGTAATTTAGAATCAGGGGACCAGTCACGTGATCTATTTGATCCAATGGACTTATCTTACCTTCTGAAACTTTTTTAGTCTTAATATTATTGTACATACTAGTTTTTATTTATTATAATAAAGATGGTAATGAAAAAAAAAAATAAAAAATTAGCTTCAATTCGTGAACCCTACGACTTGTGGAACGGTAGTTTTTGAAAACTCTATGTGTGTCTGTGCGTCAAGCTATGCAAACTTAATGCGTGTAGCCAACAGTTAATTTGACTACATCCCAGATGGATTGATTAATCAGAAAGAAACTTCATACTGCTTTTTTCATAAATTAAGAGGTCCTAGTTAGCTTTGGCTGAAATCGATCCACCGGAAGTGGCAGCTTCCATAGTAGCTTTTATGTATTTTGCAAAAAGGATTAAGAGCTAGAAGATTATACCTAATTTTACGAAAATTACGTTTGTTGTCAAAAAAAATTTTTTCAGCAAAAAATTGGTCCCTGTACTGCCCATAAGGATTGATTCATCGCGATAAAACTTCATACTTAAACTTTTCATAAATAGAGAAATTCCAGTGATTTTTTGCCGACATCGATTTAGTGGATTGGAAGTGCCAGCTTCGATATGAGCTTTTTCCTTTTGTGCAAATAGTTTAAAAACAGAAAGACGAAGAAAGATGACGAGATGTCAAAGAAAATTAGTTCAGATCATTTTTTAAATTTTGCCAGAAATGACGATTTTTTTTAACAGTATTTTAACAAAATCCCGCATACCCTACAGTCCAGGCAAATTAACTTTTCGGAAAAAAATTCAATCTTAAACTGTTTTCTTTAAATTGGGTATCCTTGCTAAATTTAGCAAAAATCTGTATAACTAGCTCTATTCTAGTAACTCCTTGAGAATAGGGAACTGGGGATAGTTTTTTTCTGGCATACTAAGGTAAAAGTTAGTGGTAATTTGTTTCTGAAAATAAAATAAAATTGGAAATAACGTTCCCTTATAGTTTTGATATGGACAAATTATTTCCAGAAAAACTAGGCCACAAAAAACTGATGTATAGATAAAAGCTATGTAAAATCTTTCCCCAGTTCTCTATTCCCACGGAATTACCAGCATAGGGCCACAGAAGTGGCAGCTTCAATTGTGTTTTTCAAATTTTCCCAACGATGTTAAAAATTTTAGGATTTGCGAATTCGACAAAGAGTTAAAAGATTTATATAAATTTAAAAATTAAATCTTCAACCAGCCTTGAAATTTAAACAGCGATATTATTTTTTGACTATACAATAATTTTTCACTTTACGAATCTAGTGTGGTGTGTTCCTTACCTGTACACTGACATGGACGGTGGGACGACGCTGAATTTTAGACTCCGTTTTAGTTGTGTTTATTAACATCACCGATCGTAACCGATGACTAAAATTCGCTTTACACCCAGCTTCTGGTGGGATTCGAAACCAGGAACTACCGGTCCAATTGCAGAAGCTTTACCTTTGCACCACTTATCCGGTAAATGTAGATGAGATTGTTTCAATTTGAGGATAATTTTTCAATTTCAATAAAACACGTAAAATATTTGATAAGTATTTAAATTTTTATTTCAAATGGAAGTACCAACGTTTCTGTTTAGCAAACCACATCATATAATCATTTTCTTTGGACACATCGGTTTTTCCATTATTTCTCAGGTATTTTCTTCATCAGTTGAAAATTTACTTGGTCAATTTGTGTAATAATTATGGTATTACGCCTTATATGGTCATCTAGAATTATATGGGCTACCGGCCTCGGTAACAAGTTCGAGGTAAACAACCGATATTAAATAGTGTAAAACGAATTTTTAAAATGTGTTTTTCGCACATTTACAGTTTTTGCACGTTAAAAACATCATTTTGAAATTGGAGTTATTAATGTTCCACAAATCTTCAAGCTCTTGCAAAAATGTTAAGCTAAGCTCCAAATTTGGGATACTTATAAGGCCAAGCATAATTGTCGGAACGATAATTTTACAAGAGATTGTAGCATGTAAGAATTGCTGTGGTGGAGAGAGATTATAGGGAACTTTCTTTGGAGGAGGATAAACGTCAACTATTTTAAAAATTAGTTTGTCACTGCAATCTGCATTAGACAGGTTTCTATAACGCATTTAACAGATTGCAATTCTGACTCTTATTTTATTCATTTAATGAGGCAATTTTCGACTAATTTCCACGAAAAAAAAATCGATTTAACTCCTTAATCATAGTACGATTCTGTAAAACTCCGACCAGCGAGAGCTGGACCATGACCTCTAACAACTGTAGATTATTATCTACCTTCAAAAGGAAGGTCATCCGTTCAATTGTTGGTCCAATTAAAGTTGCGAACAATGAATATCGGATTCGCATGAACCACGAAATAAAGCAACTTCTCGGAGGTAGCGATATCATCGGCTTCATCAAATCTAATCGAGTGAGATGGCTCGGCCACGTTGCAAGGTCTCCACAACAATGAATGATTTACAAAGTGTTCCATCAACAACCAGCCGGAGAGCGATGGACCGAGAAGGATGGAGGACCATAGTTCGGGCGGCAAAATCCCTTCATGGGATGTAAATGACAAAAGAGAGAGAGAGAGAGAGAGAGAGCTGTGTATTATATTTTTTGATTGTTATTCTATTGATTTTTGTGTATAGTTGATGGATTGACTGCTTTAACCACATTTTTTCCGTTGTTTTCTTTATGTTAATGGCTATTAGTGATTGATTTCGGATTATTATATTTATGTATTTTGGTGTTCAGTTGTGTTTGTAGCAAATTCTATTAAATCTTAAGTTCATTTTGTTTCTGCTCAATTTGTGACTTAAATTAAATTATCGTAGCACTATTTTGGCCGATTCGCCTGTTTTGTTATTTTCCATTTTTTGTGTATTTTTATCACTGTATTTAATCAGCCATGTATAGCAACATAGCCGTAAGTGAAACACTCGAAATACCAAAAAATCTCTTAATAGAACGAAATGTGAAAGAACAGGAAATAGATCAGGTCATACATATGTTACTAACCATCACTAAGCAAAATTATTTTCAACACAACAACAAATTCTACAACCAGCAAGAAGGCCTACCAATGGGAAATCCCCAATTAGGTACACTAGCAGAAATATTCATATCAAACTTCGAGCAGAAATATATATTCAACGAAACGAATAGCTTCAAAAACAACATCATCTATTGGTACCACTACATTATAATCATATTCAATGGATCCAACAGGCACCCCAATATAAAATTCACATTAGAAACTGAGAAGGAACACCAAATCAACTTCTTAGACATCACAATGAAAAATCACAACAACAAACATAATTTCAAAAAAATAAAAAAGCAACCCAAACCATCTACGAAGTCATAAAAATTCAGCAAATGAACACATGATCAACCGCGTGAATAACATACCCATACATGAAAGCGATTACATAAATGAAATGAACATCATAAAACAGATAGCCATATCCAACAGATTTAATGATAAAATGATCGACCAAATAAATAAGAAATACCACCAAAAAACACGATTAAAATCACTCATCACATTAAAAAGTGACTCTAAAAAAACCCATAAATTCATAATAGCGGAATACAACACAGATACTGCGAAAGCAATACACAGCACTCTCAAAAAACATAACTACACACCTGCATATAAAACAACAAACAAAATGGAAAACCTCCTAAACAATAAAAGAGAAAGCTATATAATCAATACAGTGATATACCAACTAAAATGTAATGACTGTGAGGCGTTCTACATCAGACAAACTGGTCGGAGTTTTATAACAAGATTCAAAGAACATGTACAAGACGTTGGAAAACCCACAACACAGTCGAAATATTCACAACATCTGACTCATCATCAACATATATACACTGGATATGACAACAATCTTGAAATCCTATATAAAATGAAGAAAGGCGATAAAATGGATAGATTAGAGGAGTACAAAATACATATATGAAAATAAGGACAACCCACAACTGTTGAACGATAGGATGCCATATAATGAGATCTACGATTATATAAAGAAAACAGTTGTGAGTCAAAATTAGAATAGAGAATTAGCTGTGGAAGAGTGAAGACTCGAAACTAGTTCTAAATAAAAATAAAATTATCACAAAAAGAAACAAAGTTATTTTCATTTTTAAAGTTAAAATTAAATACAGTGATAAAAGTACCCAAAAATGGAAAATAATCAATGCATACCAATATACCTCACCCCAAACCTTACCTAACTTTGAACCATCCGTGAAGAAGAGAGCACCTTAATGGTTCAGGGCAGTATCCAATTCTCTCTGGTGGGAATATCAGTTCTCAACCTCTTATTTATACTATAATTATAGCAGAACCTGGCTCGCATTTCCGGCCCTATTGTTGCTTTCGACTATATTTGATTTCTTAACAATTTATTGCTATTGAATATGTGAAATTTTTAAGCATTTTGTTAAAAAAATGCTATATGGTTTCGGTTTGCCGTCTGTCTGTCTGTGTCCACGACACGATAACTTCAGAACGGATGTAGATATCAACTAAATTCACGGGGTAGAGCACTATTGATTTGTACATTTCTGTGTTTAGGGTGTACGGAGATATGAAGGGTTTTGTTAACCCCCCTCTTTAAAATTGGTAGTATATTTTTTTTATTTCTATCAATTTTGGTATTGTACAGCAAGTGAATGTGGAATAAAAATATATCTCGGGTGGATGTGTGTTTGTGTGGGTAGGATGGCCAGCTGATATGTTTTGAGCTTGGTGTGAGAATTTGGGATTTGGTGGATGTGGGTTTGTGTGTTTTGTGTGTGTGTGGGAGGTGTTAAAGAGTGATGATATGGGTAGTATAGAGTGGCGCGGGTGAGATGGGTTTTGGGGGTTTGATATGGATAGTGGGTGGGGGTGGTAATTATGTTTTTCTTTATATAGGCAACAAAAATGCTTATAGAGCTCGCCTCTGAACCTTTCCCGTATTTTTTCAATAAATATCGGAATAAATTGATAATTGCTATCATCGCTTTGGCTACTTATCATTGTCTTGTTAGTAAAAATGAAATACGCGTCTTATGTCAAAATAAATTCACAAAGAGATTCGAAATTGTAATATATTATAATTTATTTGTATTCTCCGGGATTACTTTAAACGATATTATTGTTTATTAAAATTTTAATACAATATTATTGTAATGCCTTCTGATAAACAATATTTTTTTAACGGCTTCTGGTAAAATAAATAAAGATGTTGGTTTTCCAGCACGCGAGCATCCAACGTAGAGTTGTCCGTGTGCAAAAAACGGCGTCTTCAGATTTAAACCAGATACTTTCAGCGACTGACCTTGAGATTTATTAATCGACATAGATAAATGCCAGGTGTACGCCTGCTAATAATATAAGAGAACCCAAGGGCACCGCGGGAGTTTTGAATCTAGAACTTTGCTCTTCCTCCTTCTTTTTGTCTCGTCTGCACCTCTGCACGTGGGTATGAAGTACGTACAACTAAATTGTACATTATTGCAAGGTCAGTAAAGCGATGGCCGTTGTTGTTACTATTATTAAGGTGCTAAGACCAATGTGCGATTTATTTTCTGCAATCCTGCCGATTTTTGAATTGAGCGTGAAATTGGGTATACCGGTCGAGTCTAAAACTATAGGGTGCACACTTTCATAAACACAATGCGTACACTCTGTTACAACTTTAAGTAAATTACATCAGAGAGTCGTGCCTTCATAGTTGCATAAACTCGATGAATCTCGTTGGATTACGAACATGCAGCAACGGAGTATTGAGAAAGAAACGCTCTTTATCTCGTGAACTCATACACAATATGGCTCCTCTTTGGCAACGTTGCCACTTATTTCGAACGTACACGTAATATAGGGGTAAATAAGTAAACTAATTCTCATTGGAATCATTCAGTTTCGAGAAAGACTGTAGCCTAGTGAGTTTGTTTTGTGTGGCTAAAATTTCCTTCCTCAAAATAAATGCTTTAAAGATCAAGTATGTGCATCAGGTGCATTTAAAATTTACCTCATTCGAACTATTGTTATAGAAATATTATTCGGGACACAATAAAATAAAGCTATTATACAAAAAATCGAAATGGCAGAATTATTTAAATCTGAAAATTGTGGAAAATCAAATTTTATTGAATCTATCTGAATTAATCGTCCCCCACTCTATATATAGTATACATTGATGAAAGAGAAAATAAAAGTTTATTGGAAAATCTATCGGAATATTATATGCGGATCTGATGGTACTCGTATCTACAACATATAGTATATAGATAGAGTACGTATATTTAGATATATAAAAGCCTATTGCGAGTGTGGGCATATGAACTTAACTGTATTTTTATGTTTACGATTGAATATATCAAATGATTTTATTTTTATGAGCTGTGAGCATTAAATTAAATTAGGTTCGTTCCGTATGCAAATAAAATCAATTGTATAATTTTACTGAACTTTAACTACATCATTGAGTAAAGTAAATTATGTATTACAAAAGTTCAAGGTTGGAAAAATTCTTGATACAGCTTTTTCAGTATTATGTTGTATGTAAATGTGTGGTGAATATTAAATGTGAAGTTTTATGGTACCCTAAAACTACAAGATTGTGTTCCTCTTTACTTTAAGCCATATTGTCCTTGGAGTTTTAAAATTTACATACATCATCCATAATTTGTTTTGAAAATATTTAAAATATCAAAATATATACTGGGTGGTTAGGAATTTATTTGGAAGTTAACATATTCCATAATAAGATACACGTTTTCATTTAGATTCATTTAAAATCGTTTGGAATATTAGAAGTACCTATACTCGGAAACAATTCGAGTTCACAAATTGATTATTATACATGTGGGCGGCACAACCTATAATATTTTATATGAAATACAAAAATGCATTAAAATGTTGAAACCCCAAAACTAAAAATAAACATTTGATAGATTAATCTTCCGAATCAAATTTATAATCCGCCGTAATCATTATTGTTTTCCAACAGTAATTTTCCATCTAAATGTATTATTTACATGTGACAATAATGAAAAGCTTAATGTCATCAAAACACAATATATCAAAATTTACTGAGCCAAGAGGAGACATGTACATAAATATACCAGCGCAGAGAGACACTATATAATATTGGGTGGTTGGGGCGAGATTATTTTTATAGCAAAATTTTGGTGATGGATGATAATTTATGATATCACAAAACACAAAATGTATTATGATAAATCAACGAATTGGTATATCATTGTCATAAAATTGTATTATGTATGTATAATTTATTTTATGATGATTACAGGGATACTTTGTTTAATGTAAATTCGTCCAGTCTGATCCAGCATAGAGCTCTGTGTGCATAGAAAAAAGTTCTATAATCCCTTTCAGCACGCAGTGACACAATTGTGTAGGTAAATTTGAACTATATTGTAAAACCAGTTGTAAAACCATGTTTTTTGTAACTTTGAATAACCCAATTGTGTATGAAAATTATTTACGTAGTCTAATACGAGATAGAGAAAAACGATTTGAAAGTTGGAAACTGAATGTTACAATTGTGTAGGTAAACTTAATCTAACCTTAAGAACTGGGTGAAAGAAATCAAATGTTACCTTTTTTTATTTGTTAAAATCGGTACCGTTTTAAATCAAATATTACTAATTTTCAAATATCATTTAAAAAATTGTTCGGGCTTGACGTCCTAGCACCTTCACAATTGTGATGATTGCGGATGATTAAACAAGAAAAAATTGGTACAAAAATAAAACTTTATTCAAATCACATTTCATAACACATTCATTGGTAATTAAATAAAAAATTAGATAAAATAAACTTGAGTTCAAATTAAAATAAAACATGTCATCCCACACCGGCCAATGTCCTGACGGAGAGTATCGCCTGCCCAATGATGGTAGTGCTTCCATCTTTTTCTTTATCGGTGCAGGTTCGTCATCAATTATTTCTTCATTCGTATCGGTTAGACCGACTTTCTCGATTAAACTCTCACAAATTAGGGAATCTCCTACATCCATTTTAAAGCCCACCAGATCAAGCCTTTTTTCCTTAGGTATACCCATAGCATCACAATCTTGCTTATATTCCATCCAGGAATTTACTAAAGCCAAATCTATAAAATGATGGGCGATTTTTACTGGCCATTTTTTTTGTTTTAATAAATGTCCTGTAGTACTCAAATTGCTGATCACAAACGTCAACTCCACCCATATGAGAGTTGTAATCATCAATTACGTTAGGGCAATCAACTTGTAAGTGTTTCTTATTTTGCGTGCACCGTCGTTCCACAGTGGAAAATGGATGGACTCCGCTAATGGTTGATATTGCCGTTACGCATCTTGTGTCTTTCCATTTGACAATTGATATGGTTGAATCCTGCTCTGTGAGTACAAATTCTTGTGTATCGTATGTTTAACTCTATTAAGCATTAACAGTTTAAATAAACCGACAGTGGAAAAGTATCTATCAAAATATAGAAAACTGCCGGGGGTTAAAGTTTCCGTTAATCGTAATATAACACTAGGTCCTAATCCGAGCTCTCTAAATTTTAAATTGGTCGATATTCCTTGGTAGAGCTGAAAGTCCATCATGAAACCTGAAGATGTAGTGAGAACGAAATTTTTGATTCCAACTGGACATGGTTTGCCTTTCACGAATTTTCGAACAGTTGTACAGCCTGTAAATGGAATCATTTGCTCATCTATTGAGAAATCTGCAAATTTTACGTTCAGTTTGATGACATCTTCGTCTCACAGCATCTATTATTGGTAACGCTTTCCAGAAAACGTTGCTTACAGGATCGGGAACTGCTGAAGTATCAATAAAATGGATAAAGGCACGCAAAGTTTGAAATCGCTGTCTGGACATACAATTCAATATTTTTGAAAATCCGATTTTTTGGCTAGAAAATAGATGCATTCTAGGGTAAAAAATGCATCCCATTTACATAAAAATACCGTATAGCTTCCTAATTTCAAGCTCGTTGGTCTTTAATTCTTTACCCGTCGATTTAAGATAATAAATATTAGTAAATAAAGCGCGGTGTCCTTAAAATGTTTATCGTCAAAATATTTATAAAAATACTCTACGGGCTCATTTATGTTGAATCGGCAACCTTTTTATCAACATCGATGATTCTGTTCAAACCGAATTTGAATAAGTAGCTATTGTTGTTGGATTGAAAGTAACATTTTCATCATCGCTATGATCATCCGAATCAGATGTTAGTTGTACAACATTTCTCTGAATGGGTGGTTCATGTTCGAAGTCTGGTTCTTCCGAATCATCCGAATTTTCGAGCATTTTTAATACTTCTTCTTGGTCTATGAGCCATTGGCCATTTGCAAACACAACTGAAATAAAATATGAATATGTACCAATATGAATAATTTGTAAAACAGGTTTGATAATAACATGAGAACAACACAAATTCAGTTTATAATAAAGTGCCAAAGTAATTTCGTACTAATTATACAGCCAACCCACAAAATGGTGTAAGTCACTTTTGTTCATAAATTTTATGGTACTAAAAATTATATAATTCAGGTTTTTGACTTATTAAATCAAAATTTCAATAATTTAATGCACTATTGCGACATATTATTTTAAAACAATAAATTAGATTATTGGAAATAATGAAAGTAATGACTTACTTTTTTCGGAATTATCTTGCGTTGACATTGTTCACTTTCTGACGTACCAGTGATTTTCCCAACATTTTTTTTATTTTGTTTTGCTATTAAAATCGATGGTTCAAATTCTCAAAATTAGATGACAGTACTAATAAGAAAGATGAAATAATTCGAATCATAATAAACTTCATGTTAAATTTCAATAGAATTTTAGTTACACAATTGTGTTAGTTGGATTTCAACAATGATTAAAATTTTTTAAACAATGGTTTTATACGAGTTATATTTTACCTTAACAATTATGTTATCTGGTTTTGATTAACAACGTTACATTTTTTTTGTGGATTTATGTGACGAAAATTTTTACTTACACAAATGTTACATTTGGATTTTAAATCGTACAAAAAAATTGTTTTTGGTCAGTGCTGAAAGAGTGAAAGGGATAACGGATGTTTCTTTCATCGCTATTAAGTGAGACCGTTTTGTTATTCCAAGCCAACTGAAAACATCGAGCGAATACAAATGATTAACGAATTTAATAATGTGGCTTGTTTCCGGATCCCGTTTCGTACGCACGGGTGTCTCAAACAAAGTTTTAGCGAATTGTTGAAGGTTCATAACTAATTATTCCACTTTTAATATTTTTTGGTAAAATCGCGTCCCAAAATTAATTATGTAAGAACCAAGGGATCTTTTGTTTATACGTAACTTTATTTTAATTTCGATCTTGAAGAGTACCTTTCCAATAAAATTAATTTTTCGACTTTACTGTTTTCCATAAAATAAAAACAATGCTTTTGTGAAGTCTTTGTGTTTTCCAAAAATTTTAATTGATTTTTCAGTAGAATGTCAACCAACTCTCAGAAAATGACACTGTGCCAAAATAAAAATCGCGTCGGACTGTTCAAAACAAAATATGTTTTAAAAAAATTTACAAAGTAATTCGTGTTTATTAAAAAGGTACTTAATAAAATTTTGAATGCTAAAATAAAGCTCCTTTGTCAAAACTTAAATAAAACGATTAAAATAACAGTAAACTTAGCATAAAAATCTTTCAAGCAAATCTAGTGCCCAGAGTTAAACAAAATTTCTTATATAAACAGACAATTATTTTGTATTTCATATTAGTAGCTGAGATACATCTGTACTCGACTGTTTCTTATTTCCACTGTAAATTTGCAGAAATGCATTTTATTATGAAAGGCAGACACACTTTGTCTGGCCAATAACAGGACATCGTGTGTGTATCAAACTTCCATTATAAACAGATAACACCTATGGACTTTAGCCTTTCAAATGACATCGGTTGTATTCCTAAACGCATTGATACCAGAATATTCTTAAGTATAATTTGGACAAGAGAATTAGGATCTCCTTGAACTTCTGCTGTTGTTCGTTGCATACGTTGGCCATT
This sequence comes from Nephrotoma appendiculata, assembly GCA_947310385.1. NCBI lineage: Eukaryota > Metazoa > Arthropoda > Insecta > Diptera > Tipulidae > Nephrotoma > Nephrotoma appendiculata. The sequence continues at coordinate 260,963,571 of OX371224.1, forward strand.
CCGACGCCTGGCTGAAGTTTTATGTGTCACTTTGATGGTAGTCGATGGTATAAGTGACCCGAATTATTTTATAGACATAGATGTTGTTTTGCTTTTGAACGAAAGGTCATGTAGTCATTTAAACTGATTTTATTCAATTCATATTAATAATATTTTACAGTTTATGTACATGAAACCTGCTGACATATAACGATAATACACCAAAAAAATTCACAATTTTATGGGCCGACGAAACAAGGTTTAAAATGTTGGGAATATTCAATATCCACAGCGTGCAATATTGGGTTCAAGCATTTATTTCAGCGTTAAACTTTATATATGAAAAATTACAGATCATTTGGCATTAATAAAATGCCGGAGGATTTCCTTAAACCTTCATAAACATACAAGATCAACATGCAAGAATTTAGCGAACAATAAAAAAGTATAAAAAATAGAAATTCGATAATTGATAGCTTGAGGTTCTATATTGTTTTCTGAGACTCTTCGAATTCAAAAGACATGCACTTGTAACTTGGGTTGAGGATAAACAAATCAACAAATCTGCGGACTTGGTTAAAATATCGAGAAAGGTGATACGATACCGAAGAAATATTTATAATGCAAATGAAAAGGGGATTTTCGGAAAAAGGAGACCAATGCAAACTTGCGCGAACTAATTTTAATCATATTAATTCGGATTAAACAAAGTCGACGACAACCAGGATTTATGATTGGTAGCAACCATATTTAAAAATAAATCGTGTACTCGTTTCGAGGGATAAAAAATCTTGTGACTTGCTGTTTGTCGAGAAGAAGAAACTGCGATTATCGTTTAAGTTACTTTGTTGGAAATTGTGATCACGCTAGGAAAGCCGTACTCAAAAATTAGCAGCGATTTTCGATATCTTATTTCATTAATAGATGGCTTTGAAATTATCAACCAATTGGAATACCATTTTTTGAATAATTATACAATGGTTCAACATGCAATACAATTTCAAGCAGATTTGAATTCTTGAATAGGTCGAGACAAGGAATTATACAAAGAAGTTGCCAAGGCAGTTTTGCAACGATCCACTTCAGAATTTACGGTTAAGATTACCCGAACTCATTCATTAGAAATTGTGTTTAGAAGAAGAGATAAACATGAAGCGAAAGTTCAAATTTTGTTAGAAAAAAACTATTTTGCTTGAACGTAACCACAAATGCGACCATAAAATCATAAAAGGACCTATAACTATTTTTGGTTTCGAAAATTTTCTAGCAAAAAAATCTCGCAAAACAATCTATAATTTCGCAAAATTTATAACGATTTAAGCTAGGTATGCAGCTCGAGCTAAGATAAATTTTAACGCGGTCTCCACAAGTCTCCAATTAGCTATACAAATAAATCATCAAGCTAAATAATTTGTGTAGAGATAAATTTTGTTTGTTTTCTTTTTTGAAAGAAATATCAATTTTTTTTAATTTTAAAATGTCAATTATGCCAATTATCTTATATCTTGCTGTTTAGTTGTTTTTTTAAATTTAATTGTCATTTTTTGAAAAGAAAACTTGAATTTCACATTGAATTTAAACGCGGGTTCACGTACGTGATCAAAAAATGATTCGCGAATCAAGCCAATCAAATCGTTGGAATTTCCCCGCCTGAGATGAAATATTTCTATCTTTGGGCAAATTTTTGATCGCAAGCATCCAACATAGAAAAAACAAAAAATAAATTATGAGCAAAAATGACGCTCATTATATCCCTTTTTCTACAAAAAAAAAAAAAAAAAATACGCTTAAATTTAAGTCTAAACCACACAAATGTGTAAGTAAAAAACTACGTAATGGCTTTTTGATAAAAAATTTCGGTTGATTTGAAGTACAATCAACACAATTGTGTGAAAGGAATGTACAAATGTGTAAGTTGGTTCAAAACACATACAAAACATGATAATTTGGTCCTACCCACACAATTGTGTGGATAAATGGGAAAGGGATGAATAATTTTGCTATTTTTCTGACATTTCTATATGACACGTCAATATCAAAAACAAACAAAACACACGCCATTTTCATTGTCGGCATTTGGTGTTTTAAATTTTGTCGTGCGTTTACATAATTAATTAATTTTAATATTAATAGATGTATTAAAATTGTGAAAACAATTTGTAATATTGTGCGACGTATTTTCAAAATATCTTGTGTACTAAAATGTTGTGTAATTGCGGAATTATTACATTGAATAAAATTCGGAAATAGGACAGCCGATGCGATCACTTACCATTTCAAGCGATTCTGTGCCACATCGCTAATATTACAGTAAAATATATAGGATAATCATAAACGTAAATTAGATGTGCTTGAAAACTTAATTTTAAATAAGCGTTTGACGGCTGTAGTCATGTGAGTAGATCGTTTGTTTAAATCATTAAATTATCTCCATTTAACTTTTGAATGAATATTACAGCAATAATTTAAGCGATTTGGACGTACTACGAAGGATTCGAAAGGTGCAGATATAGGCGACCAGCTGGTACAAATGAATTTAACTAGCCACCATAAAATGATCACACCGATGCACGGCGCCAATTGTAATCCCTTACCACAATAAGCAGAATAGTGAAGGGTAGAGTAATAAATAATTAGATTGGCTAGATCGGACAAGACTGAATTAAATCAATTTTTTTCCACTTTTGTCTTTATTTTATGAAAAATGAAATACATATTTTATTTTATATTTATACTATCGCATATTGTTCGTATAATAATTTTACGCCCATTCAAACCATTTTCTATTAAATCGCGAGCAAAACTCCCAGGCGAGGTACGATTCGTTAGAATGATGCTGTTGTTAGAATTTGAAGCTCAATGTACAAACAAATCACGTGCTTATCCACATTCAATATCGGAAGTAGAAACTAACACGATCTTTGGGCTCGGAACTTTACTTAAATCCGCCAAATTGTGACACAACTGCAAATGCCGAAATTGAAACGGATTGCTACGGGCATCTTCAAAACTTTTCATCAATTTATCACTCATTCACTCGATTTGTGATTTAGCAAACTCAACCTTGAACGAATGTTGATGAAAATGAAATGAATATTTTTTATTTTATTTAATTGTCAGTCGTCACCACAGTCACACACAACACACAAATTAAAATGGTTGAAAATGACAAATGAAACGTCAAGTAAAATAGCTTAATATTTAGAGCAATAGCTTTTGTTTCTAACTTCATATTGTGATCAAATTTTTTTGATCACGTACGTGAATCCGCGTTAAAATGGATTCTAGTGATGAGGATACTATTGTTATTGGTGCCTCGTCGCTTATTGTGCTGATGATGGAAGAGCAAGAAAATACTAAGAGGAGAAAAGCTAAATATAGAGTTAACCCCTATTTAGAAAATAAGAGCCAAAAAGGACGCTTTGCTGTTGATGTATGTATTAAAAAATATATGGTTTAGTTTTATAAATTACAAAAAAAAATGATTTTAACTTATTTTTATTTTATGAAGTTCCATGATATGAGAGAAAAAAAAATGTATTTTACGAAAACTTCCATGTGACACCCGCTGAATTCGACGTATTGTTTGAGTTATTGGAACCACATTTATTGCCTAAATTCCGAACTCAACCTAATGATGAAATAACGGCAAAAAAAAACTATCGATCGTATTGGGGTGGGTATATTTATGTTAATTATATTTATAATATACAAAAAACATCTAAATTATAATCTTTATTCAGATATTTTGCTACCGGGACGATTCAAAGACATATGTCATCAATATAGCGCATCAGCAAACAGCATTTTGGAACAATATTTTGAAGATGTTTGTAATGCAATTTGAAATTGTATGCAACTAGAAATTTCAAATGAGTTCAATGCTCAATGGAATTTTAAGAATTGCCTCGGCGCTATTGATGGCAAACATATATCATTAAAATGTATGTGCCACGCAAGCCTCAATGTTTGACCGAACAAGAACGCATAATGCATATTTAATTATAGGCTCAGTAGAGCAAGGCGGGTTGTAGAAAATGCGTTTGGTATTTTAAGCACTAAATGGCTTTGCTTAAAAAGAACTATGTTTTGTGAGCCAGACTGGGCATAAAAAATCGTAGCAGCATGCTGTTACTTGCACAACTATATGCTTAAAATAGAAGTAGTTATGTGCCCGCAAATTATGCCGACCATTACGACAGTGAAAATTTAATTGAAGGAGCATGGCGAAGAAATATTAGTCCAGAATCGATGTTCTCCAGTTAACTGCATTCTGTAAATGCTGGACGGCAGACTAATTTTGGAATTGTGAAAATACCGTAAAAGAATACGTAAATTCTAAATCAGGATCGTTGGAGTGGCAGCGTAGATCGGTGTTTTTAAAAGAAAATTAAAAATAGTTTTTAATTGTTATAACATATTTAATAAAATTAAAAATTAAAAACTATATCTACATATTCAATTTAATAATTTCATCCATTATTTGTTGTTGAAATTTAATGTTTAATAATTCAATGGTGTCCTCTGGCATGGTATTGGGGGGGGGCGAAGTCCGAGATTCATACCTCCTCGCCGGTGCTCCCTGGGTAACGCTAAATGAATCAGGCGGTGTAGTGGAGACGAGCAGACTAAATCCTGTTTATAGTCATGGACACTACATGTCAGGGCGGGTTATTGGCGCCCTAAAACCAATACCAAACCAGCGTCTGTTCTCCATGTTAGGAGCGGCTGAAGCGGGCGTCTGTCTTGTATCAAGCGGCTCGCTATATAAATGTGTTCAAGGTAGGACTGGATGCCTTAAGATTTTCACCAGTACGTGACCCACACACGTAACAAGCGGGTTGAGCGGCAGGCCAACAACCTTTCCTCATAAAAACCATTTAAGTTATGAACCCTGAACAAAGGCCTCGGATTACCATATCGGATTCATTACAAACTCGACCTCGGAAATTGTACACGGACAACGCTTTGAAAATGGGAACATGGAACGTGCTTAGTCTCTTAAGACCTGGAGATCTAAAGAACCTTTCGAACCAAGCAAAGAGTTACACATTAGACGTACTTGCACTACAAGAGCTTAGATGGTCCGGGAGTGGGATCCATGACACCACCAATGATTACACTCTTCACTACAGCGGCCATCAGAACGGAGGAGAATTTGGAGTTGGCTTCCTCATCCATCGGCGCGTGAAGCACCACATCATCGATTTCCGCCCGATCAACATGCGGATATGTACGGTCAGACTTCGCACTAATAAGTTTAACATCACGATCGTTAATGTACATGCACCCACCGAAGATAAATCTGATGACATCAAAGATCTCTTCTTTGTGGAGCTGGAGGAAGTCATCAATAACATACCGCACCACGACATTAAAATCATCGTGGGCGACTTTAATGCAAAAATCGGTAGGAGTGCAGAAAATACATCGCACATTGGTCCCAACAGTCTGCATCTAACTAGTAACAACAACGGCCAACGCGTCACCGACCTGGCATTAATGTATAACTTAGTTGTATCAAGTACGTTTTTCCCACATAAGAGAATCCACAAAGTAACGTGGAGATCGAATGATGGAAGAACGGAAAACCAAATGGATCACGCCATGGTGTCTAAGAGACACTCGACCAGTATATCTGACGTTAGATCCTACAGGGGTGCAGATATGGACAGCGATCATATGCTTGTCGTATTTAAATATAAGTGCAAACTGTCATCTACGTTCAACAGACAAGCACAAAAAACCGTTCGATGGAATGTGGATGCTCTAAAAGACCAAACGTCACTGCAGAGTTACCAATCAGCTGTCACTAACTATCTAGAGCGGCCTAGCAACAACGAAGAAGCTCCTTCTAACATCCAGGAGCAGTGGCACACAATACAGTCAGCCATTACCACCGCGGCGCAAAACACTATCGGAAGAAGACCTCCGAGACCCCGCAATGATTGGTTCGATGATCAATGTCGCCTGATCGTCGCAAATAAACAAAAGCTTCGTGAAAAATGGTTGGCTCGCAACACTAGAAGCACACATGCAGAATATTTCCGCGCCAGGAAAGCCACGACTAAATACCTTCGTCAAAAGAAACGTGATCATATGAGATTATGCATCGAAAACATCAGCTTCCAAGCGGAAGTAGGAAATTCAAGGGACTGTTTTGCCAATGCCAGGAATCTCACTAAAGACTTCCACCCAAGAAGTACAGCCATCAAAGACGGGAATGGAGAATTGAGAACAAACGTGGCTATGTTCTCTCAGTATGGCAAACCTACTTTCAAAATCTACTAAATCGGAATGACGACGTGACCCCCATTAGAGCAGTAGCTCCTCCAGGTGATGAGGTCTTCGTCGAATATTCCACAGTGGAGGAAGTAGACGCAGCTATTAGTCGATTGAAAAACGGCAAGGCACCCGGTCGCGATGGAATCCCCGCAGAATTAATAAAACTCGGAGGCGCTACCCTTGCAACAAGTCTATACGATCTCATCGTATGTATTTGGGACCAAGAAGAGTTGCCGGAGAATTGGCGCTCATATGTCCGTTGCATAAAAAAGGCGACCGTCTTAAATGTGAAAACTATCGTGGTATAGCTCTATTGAACACTGCTTACAAAGTGTTGGCTAATGTTGTACTTGCCAGACTCATCCCTCTCGCCGAAAACATCATTGGCGACTATCATTGTGGTTTTCGTCCCAACCGATCGACCACTGACCAGTGTTTCACCATGAGGATGATCTTGGAAAAATGTTGGGAGTACAACATAACCATACATCAATTATATATAGACTTCCGTCAGGCATATGACAGTATAAACCGCGATAACCTTTGGGCCGCGCTCATATGCCTAGGAATTCCAGAGAAACTCGTTTCTCTGTGCAAATTAACAACGTCTGGGTCTGTATGTAGAATTGTAATCGAAGGAACTGTGTCAGACTCCTTTGAAATAACATCTGGTGTTCGACAGGGAGATGCACTCGCGCCTGTGCTGTTCAATTTGGCGCTTGAGTACGTAGTGCAATAATAAATCAGGCCAAATTCTTGGATATGCAGATGATATCGTGCTTCTTGGCCGAAGACCTAGCGATATCAAAGACAGTTTCGTGCCGCTCGATCGCTGCGCAAGAAGACTTGGTTTGAAGGTGAACAGTAACAAAACCAAATTTGTATCAACACCCAGGAACTTCTCCATGGCAAATCTCGGAATTGGCGACCATAACTTTGATCGCGTTGAAAACTTCAAATACCTCGGGTCAGTTATAACATCATCAAATGATATGCAGGCAGATACAAAAGCCCGAATCGCTGCCGCACATCGAGTTTTCTACGCCCAATCAAAATTATTGCGATCTAGACATCTATCGCAGTCGTGCAAGCTCGCACTTTATAAAGCACTCATAAGACCTGTGCTGGTTTTCGGAAGCGAGAGCTGGACTATGACCAATAATGATTGTAGATTATTATCTACCTTCGAAAGGAAGGTCATTCGCTCCATCTTTGGTCCTATTAAAGTCGCGAACAATGAATATCGGATTCGCATGAACCACGAGATCAAGCAAATTCTTGGAGGTTGCGATATTATCGGATTCATCAAATCCAATCGAGTAAGATGGCTCGGCCACGTTGCAAGGTCCCCACAACAACGGATGACCAATACAGTGTTCCATCAACAACCAGCCGGTGTGCGTCGTAGAGGAAGACCCCGACTGCGCTGGCGTGACGACGTCGAACAAGATCTACAGGCACTAGGATGTCAAAACTGGAGGTCGAGAGCGATGGACCGAGACGACTGAAGGACCATAGTGCGGGCGGCAAAACCCCTTCATGGGATGTGAAGCTAGAAAGAGAGAGAGGTGTCCTCTGGCAATTTCTGCAGCATTCTGTCTAAATTACTCAGGCTAATGTAATGTTTTAAAGGCGGTGGGGGTAGATTCTGTTTTATTTTTTTGGAATTAATATATTCATTGATAGTATTAGACAGTTTATCTGTAGCACTATTCATCATTGGAGTATTTTTTGCCTTTTTCTCCATCTATTTTGAAAAAATATGTACGAAATTAATAAACTATTATAATAAAACCAGTAAGACTATATATAATTAATTTATTATATATTTTAATTATATAATATAAGAGACTCAAATATGAATATTTTGATGTAGTTTGACTATTGCTGTCACAGTCCATGACACCTGAATCGTCACCTCCGATTGTACTGGTAGAAATGGTCCTAAATACAAAATATACAGTTCTAGAACATTTTCATATTTAATAATTTATTCATGATGCTTACCGTCTTCGGTTTTAAGGAGCAGCTGACATCATAAATGCCATATCTTGGTTAAATTCGCAGTCTATAGTCTCCCACTCTTCTTCTAGTTGTGTAAAATGTTCTAAATCTGGTGCAGCACTACCAGATTTAGGCATTTGTTTGTTTTGTCCTCTGTGATAGTGCATGCTGTTTTTAAGTGATTTCCATGTAGCTTTGCACTCCCATACTTAATTAATTTAAAATATTTAAAAAATCAAAGACACATCAAAAGGAATATTTACCCGATTTATCCATGTCGCTTGCTACTTGGCTCCAATAACCAGCAATAGCATTAGCATTTGTATGGTGCTTATCGCCTAGGTCCCAAATATTTGGAAATTTTTCCACTAAAGAACATAAATTTTTTTTCTTCACTAGAAAATCTTTTTTTTTTTATTTCACTGTTTGTTTTTCTTGCACTAAGTTTCCTTTTCATGGATTCTTTTGGCTCATTTTCAGTAGGTTCTATGACCTCATCATTAGTCTCTACTACCTCAATATTAGGTTCTAAGACGTCGCTGCTCTGAAAATTATTTGTAGTTTTGATATATTCTTCGTAATCTTCAATTAAATATTCTATATCCAAATAATTCATTTTGAATATACACTTTTGCAGCGTCCTATTATAACAGCTGTCAAAATGTATCTTACAATTAATGTATCGTGCGATAAATAGCTGCTAAAATCAGTGTAGACTTGTTAGTAGCACCATCTACATTACAATCAGCGCAACTATCATTTCAAATTTGTGAACCGCGTACCGATCAGCCAAATCGAAAGATAAATTTCCCATTTTGTTTTTTGCTGAGCTAAATTTTATGTCAAATTTGTATGGAAAATGTATCTTAGCTCGAGCTGCATACCGAGCTTTATAATTAAATGGTGAAATTTGGAATATCTACCGGATTATCTACCGTACAAAAAACAGGTTTAGATGCGTACATTAATAAAAATGAATATTTATTGATTGATCCCGTATGTGTTTCTACACCATTTATCCGGTTGTGATATATCTTTGGTGAGTTTTTGTGCCCATACTCGCAAGGGTTTCTATCTTACGATAAAACCACGGACCACGAGAACTATGGCTCCAATACACATTTTTTCTAAATTTCAATTTTTTAAACTGTTTCACGGGAATGAGCTTGGAAAAGAGGTTATATAAAATTAGTGATACGCTCGAATCCGAGGAGTCCATTTCATTTATCATGGGACCCTTCTTATAAGTTTCTACCCCATTCAATCGAAAACAAATTTTGCATAGTGATTTTATACTAAAATCAGCAGGGTTTAGGAGCTCCCTTAAAATTGTTCCCAAAAATGTCTATTTATTCCTAATTACGCGGCTAAATCGATCGTCACTAATTTTTTACCATATAATATATAAATGAAAATTAATCATGTCGATTATACAACTCGGCGGATTTAGTGCGGCGGGAATTCATTCAATCCGCATTCGTTTCGCATTTGAAATTATTTGCATTATAAAATTCGCCGGAAAACTGCATTACCGATCCGCACTGAATCTGCAATGTCAGCAGTTTGACATTAAATTTAGTATTTTTCCATTTATGTTATACTTTTTTTCTATTCAGTAAGGCAATATTAAATTCATATTTTAAATCAAAAATTAAAAATTTTATATATATTATGGATACCACAAGTCTACATTTCGATTATATTAAGAGAAAGGAAAGAAGAAAATCCGATTGGAATACTTGTGAAAACTTATTCCAATTGCCAAATGCACAGTAAGTATAATTGTTTCTGAATTTTTGATTATTGTAGTACAGCCTCTTTTATCCGGAACGACTGGGGCAAATCCGGATAAAAGATTTTTCAGGCTAAATTTTTTTTTTAATAATTTAATAGTCAAACAGCATATTTTAATATTTTTTAAACTTCAGTGTCATTTATTAAGATTTTAAATTTGTTTAAGTTAATTATATAGTAAAAAAATCATTTCATTTTTGAAAAATAAGGTAAATAAAAGAGAAAATGAAAGAATACGAAAAAAAACGTTTTCCAGATATTAGATATTATTCTGGATAATAGATCTACGAACATTAGGATGTCGAAACTGGAGGACGAGAGCGGTGGATCGAGATGGATGGAGGGCCTTAGTGCAGGCGGCGAAATCCCTTCATGGGATGTGAAGGCCAGAGAGAGAAAAAATAGATTTCCGGATAACAGAGGTTTGTATGTATAATGCATTTTTTCAGATTTATTAAAAAATTTCGATTGAATAAGGCAGCTACGTATTAAAGGAAATAAAAACAAAATTACCCCAGGTGGTAAAATCTTCTTCGTTAATGCCGGAATTCAAATTGTCGGCTACTCTCAGGTTTTTGGCGGAAGCCGGGTACCCAAACGGAGTTGGCCAGGATTACTTTGTGGGAATAGCATAGCCAACAGTCTCAGTCTCAGATAATTTGGAAAATGTTTTATGCCCAAAATGGATATCACTAAAAATGGCGAACTTGGTATTTCGTGTTCTGTTGCTAAAGTTGGCATAAAGTTAACTGCTGAAGATATTTTAAATTATATCTGTAAATTTCGCGAAGATTTAGTGGTTCTGCCATTGCCAGCTATTAAATCTGTTGATCCTGGTGATAATTATAAATTTGCTGTTGATTGTGTTGATGAGCTAATTGTCTTGAATGCTATTCGTTCAATTAAATCTAATGACATATGTCAAAATCAGTTTTTCCGAATTTATGGAAGGTTGCTTCTATTGTTCCCATTCCAAAAAATGATATTGTTACCAGTCTTAAAGATGTTCGGCCAATAAGTATATACCAGCCCTTTCTAAAGTAATAGAAAAAGTTATGCAAATCCAGATTCTGCAGCGTTTTAAAGATTTTGATTTTCTTTGTAAATTTCAGTCAGGGAATAAGTATGATCACAGCACTACAACGGCTTTGGCACACATTGTTGATGATCTTTCTTCAATTTTGGATGAGCATGGTTCGCACGCTTTATTGGTTTTATTGGATTTCCCTAAGGCGTTTAATAGCGTTAATCATATTCTTTTACTTCAAAAGCTTTATATTATAAATTTTCCACAGTACCACAAGGATCAATTCTGGGCCCGTTACTTTTTTCTATATTTATAAATGATGTTCCATGGCGAATTCGTCATTTTTCTTTTCATCTCTATGCTGATGATTTGCAACTGTACATCGGATGTAAAGCATTAGGGTTCAATGAGGCTGCAATGAAATTGAACGAAGACCTTAGTGATATCTTATTATGGGATAAATATAACTCACTAGCGCTTAATCCTAATAAAAATAAAGCATTATATTTATGTAAAAGTAATTTGAACATTATTAATCCTACCCTTGTTTTGGTTGATGACACAATAAAATTTATTCCGACTGTTAATAACTTAGGACTGATATTAAATTCCAAACTTACTTGGTGTGACCATATTAGTACATTGTGTCAATGTGTCAATTATTGTTTATATTCGCTAAAATTAATGAAAAAAAAATATGTCCAATTCAGTTGCGAGTATTTTTGAGTAAAAGTGTACCTTTGTTTATGTATTGTGATCTGAGTGTCGATTTTGTACCAAAAACGTCAGCGCGAGATGAGCAAACCGGAAAAACATAGTAGTGGTTATTTTATTAATATTGGTTTGCTTTAGCGCATGCGTATCATTTTTTTATTATATTTTTTCTAATTGATGTGTAAAATTCAGTTTCGTATTGTCCCTTTCGAACGCCTTGTACAATATATTGTACATCGACTAGGAAAGCACCAATCAGGTGTAATACAAACTTTTTGCTTCAGAAATGTGTGCAAAATCCTTTGTCTTTATATCCTCTCTATTGTTTTAGTATTGTGAATTTTAGAACAATCATAAAAATTAGTTTTATGACATTTCTAATCGTGTAAGGTTGTGCGATTTTCTTGTCGTTAAGTTAAGAGATTACTATTTAGCTATTATTTCTGTAAATAAATTCTAAAATGTCATTTGCGTTATTGATTTTGAATTAAGAATATAGGAATTATATTTATTTAACAAATCTAGTGAGAATTTAAACTTAACATAAATTATTTAACGATGCTAAAACATCTGTACAATATATTGTACACGGAGTTTCAAATGATGTTTACAATATATTGTGTATAAATATTGCTTTATAATTATCACGGCATTCAATGGCGGCGAAAGGTATCCAAGTCCGGGGTGGCTATATTTATTGAGCCTATCAAGCTAGAAAGAATGTTTGAACCCCTATGCATTATTTTTTAAGGTATATCACTAATAAATAAAAAATTGCAAAACAACGTTACTGGATAGATTTCAAACGAAATAAAAATATTGTTTGGCTTACATCTACTTATGGCCTGTCCGGTTTCCTCGTCTATGGTTGTATTGATCACCAACTTTTAATTTGGAAAATTTTATTAAAAATATGTTCAGTAAGGAGTAAGTGGTTTTTCAACTACGGCTCCTGATAATGTAGAACATTCGAAAAACTGCTCGGATATTGTCTTGCGATTGCCTGTAAAATAATATATGAAGGGAAAGCCAAATCCGTGTGGCATCACAGTCTATGTTTTATGTTGAAAAAGCGAAAATTCGTACGGCTTCTTCATATTTCAAGGAGCTAATACAGGTCTTCCACCGATATACTATAATTTATCTGCGCTTCGGATTCGGTGCCAGCGTAGTTTTGAAGCTAGCAGAGAGATTTTTTAATAATTTTTTCAGCTCTTATAGTCTATTTGAAATTTTGAGAAGTTAAAGAATTAATGCGTCTAGCACCGTACGCATTAACCGATTCACCAACCCACCAATAATGTCCAGCAAGGACATTATGAAGAAACAGCGAGGTTTTTCTAATTCGGTGACATGTCGCGATGGCAAAGTTACCCTGGTTAAATGACGAGATATAGTAAAGCAATAAATCTTAAATCGTTTTATGTTGGAGTTGGCTTCACCGATACGGCTCAAAGATAGGAAAAATAAAAAATTTGAAAATAAATACATTTCTGTAGGTACACCAATACATAATTGACGTGAAATCGTTCGGTTATACAACAGAAACAAGGGCGGCTGTTCATTCAATCAAGAAAGTGGCCGTTGCGCATCACAACACATTTCATTATTTTCGTAATATGTTCAAGCTGACTTGAGTATAAGCCAGATAACGAACTACGAAACATACCAAAAAAATATTGAAGATCTTTTAGAATTTCGCCTTGAAGTTGGCAACTCTTTTTATTCATGTGGGGAGCACGATGAACCCCCAGAAACGGAGACGTCACAGTTCTTCGATGGAAACATACTGACCGAAATTCCAACAAAAAATGCAAATCCGAAGATGTTCGTTTCGACGATATTGGTCATGTTGCCGCACATGACGAAAAATTGGAACTCACTCGCTGCAAACTGTTAAACTGTAAAAAAAGAACATTCTTCACCTTTGGATAAATAAAGTATGAAATTGTTTTTAACAATTTCATACAAAAATCTAATTGTGATCAACAATGTAATTTCATTGTCTTCTGAATAATTTTTATAGTAATGTAATGAAAATTATGATGAAATTAAATTTATTTTGTTTCAAAATTTCAGTTTTTATAATTTATAATTATTATAAATTAACAGAGAACCTGTTATGAAATGTGCAATAAAGAATTCCTTTTTACACCAAATAAACAATGTTTGAAACTCCTTGTACAATATATTGTACAGTTTCAGGGGCCCACGAAAAGAGATTAGGCCGTCAAAAAAATTAATGAAATTCTTAAAGAATGTTTCAAAACTAATGAAGAACTCCAAAAAAGCCCAAATATGTTTTTGCGATATTATTTAAAATTGGCGTTCGAAAGGGTTAAATGTTTTAAAATTAAAAATCAAATCACATAGCAAACAATCGGTTCCACTGCTCAAAAACAAGCGAATAGAAGAGCTGAGGTATACGTCATCATCATAAATATCCAACCGGTTCAACCGGAACTTTTTATTTCGCTACTTTCTCTCTCTCTCTCTCTGGCACTATATCCCATCAAGGGATTTGGCCGCCTCACATGAGGTTTCGTAATCATATTTTCATTTCGGATAATGAGTGATTAATTCATTGATCCTAAACCAGCCGTGATTTTTTTCCTTGTCACCGCCGGGAATCGAACCCGGTCGCTGGAGCAAGCATGCTAACCACTTTGCCACCATTTCGCTACTTGCCTTAGTAAAATTGACGAACAAAATGCATAGACACATGAGAGAAAAAATATAATACAAATATAAAATTGTATATTATACAGTGTATTTGTACACAAAATTATTGTTCACCTCGCCAGCTCGCGCGCTATTTTTTGGTACAAAATCGACAGTCTGATTTATAGTGGATGTGACAGTTCCTCCCGCCATCTACTTGAAATTACATTTAAAAATTATATTAGATAAGTTCATGGCCTCAGAAAATTTGACCATATTTCTGGTTTAAAAACTTCTATTTTGCGATGTACTTTGTTCGAATATTACCATTATAGAATAGCAATTTACTTATTTATGTATTTATTTTTAGAATTATTACCTCTGGATTACCTCTATATCTTTATAAAAAATTAAATTTTTCCTCTACGCACAAGAATTTGGATTTGATGAATGCGTTTATTATTTGGAATGGTTTACCTTTCGAACTTAAAAATTTTAATTCTCTTAAAATGTTTAAAAAAAAACTAGTGTATTTAACTACAGTACAGAGAAATTATTAATGTAATTACAATTTGTAATTACATTTCCATACCCCTTTGTAAATAATTTTGGATATAGATGAGGATTGTTATTTTTTTTCTTTTGTGATTTTTCTTTTTCGTAGTATAAAAGCTTCGGCTTATGCAATAAATAAAAAAAAAAAATAAAAATGCAAATGCAAATCATTGAAACACTATTGTTCTGTATTACAAGCATTTGTCGATTTGGTATACGAGTAGTTGACGTTGTCACCGAGTAGTCGACGTGGTCGGCGAGTTGTCGACGCGATCACTTAAAAATTAGTAGATGACGCGTAAACGCCTATCTTTGCTAACACTTAAAATTACCAATATCTCCCAGTGACACGGCACAAATGAGTTGCGAATTGGGTTGAGTACGAAGCGACCAGTAGCGGGCCTCTATGTAGGTGTTATATAGAATGAAACAACTTCAACGCAGGATTAATGGAATAATAACATAGTTTAGTTCTTGGGAATATTTAAAGGTTAATTAATTGAAACGATCTGGTATCGCAACAATCGAGGTATTTCTGTATCTCTCATATTATATAACAATACTATTTATATGACTCTTATAATTACAATATATGAAATAATTTAATAGGATTCTAAGACCATATAAAATAACTAGAATTATTATTATTTGATGAAGACATGGTATACCAATGTTAGGCTTTATTTATGAACACATATGTACATACATTACGGTTTATTAGTTTTTTCATTCTTATCGAGAAAATCGAAAAATACAATTATTATTTTTTGTTGTTGTTACATACGAGTATATAAAACAATTATACCAAATTTTATTGGTTTAGGCTACCATATAATCCGTTTATAAACATAAAATTTTTGTTGAACAGCAGAAGACGTGAAAATTTTACTGTGCAACAAAATACGGCTGGCTTTTTTTTTTTTTTTTTGGAATTTTACGATTTATTATAATTCGCTATAATAAAAATAAAATTATGCCATAAGCCGTATATGAATAATTATTTTTAATGCAATGGTTTTTTTAAGTATACGCGATAAGTGCTTTTACTTTAATTGCTTTTTTAACCAGATTATGTCATGGAGAATGTTTAATATTTGTTCGGGTTCTCCAACGCAAATTTATTTACGGAAGAATAATTTACAAAGCATCATCAACTAACTGTTGCTTGCATCCGACCATTAAAAAAATGTTACTATATATTGTACGACATCGCTCTTGAACCACTTGAGTATTTTCCCATACAGAAACGAGTGTGTGTATCTAACACATACACAATACTTGAAAATTTTCTCATTCATCACATAAAACTTACATACATAATACATTTTTGGATGATGACGAGCGAAAAGGTTCTCAAATTGATGTTCCATTTTTTTATTTAATTTATTTCGTAACAAAAAAAAGTAAATAAATAAATAAAAAGGAAGAGAATATCCTTTTCAGTGTATACATTTGGTATAATAGAACCAAGATATGTTTTGTTCAAATATAATTGGAAATATAAAAAATATCTTGGTATAAAGACGAGTTTATATCAGAGGTACCTATTTGCCTTATGTTTATTTAGGTTATTAGATTTTCTAAGAAATATCGGCACGAAAAGCTATACACAGATATTGAAGTTCATTCATTTACATTTAATGTTAGTCATTTATCATATATTTGCATAGTATTAGTATTTCTAGGTCTAGACTTGATATATTCGCGAATTTGTAATTGCAGTTTCTCACCTTTTATTTTTAAATTAAAAATGATTAGGTATTTAATTATAATAATGTGTTATTTTTTAATTTAACAAGCATTTTTTCTAAACAATTATTAAGCAATTAAAGCTTAATACCGTTTCATTAAAAAAACCCGATATTTCGCCGGTATATATCATCATTTCAAGGAATACAACTATTTATAAAAATTTGACAAACAATTTTCGTATAAAATGATGGAAACTTGATTTGAAATGAAAATTTGAAAGTAACTTGATTCAAAAATCAAAAACATAGTTCAAACCATACAAAGCAAAACCGCAAAACCGAAACACAAAAAATTTTAGAATTTGAACTAAAATAACAATTTAGTATTTACAAAATAATGTTATCGTAATAATTCAACAACATTTTGGAATCGTCTTGGGCGTTAATAAGTCACGAGATGATTTTTGAAATTTTTTTATAAAAATGTTTTCCAAAATTTGCCGTTTAACAAGATTTTGTTTCTTATCCAGTATTATTTATTGAATGACCACTTCCTCGAAGATTATTAGTCAATGCACGATTTGATGAAATAAAGGGTTATCCAATTCAAGCTTGATAAAGTAAACTTAAAAAAAACACACAAAATATTCGGAATGTATTGTAATTTTTATTTCATTTTACAGATTGATCCTTGCCATTTTTAGTTAAACAAGATATCATTCAAATGTCCTCCACGGGACTTCTTACAGGCCTTGATTCTTTTGAAGTAATTTTCAATGACTTTTCGGCACATTTCGGGCGGTACCTCGGCCATTACCTTACGAATATTAGTTTTCAATTCGTCAAGAGTTTGAGGATTGTTTGCGTAAACACGATCTTTCGCGTAGCCCCACAAAAAGAAATCCAAAGGCGTTAAATCACAGGATCTTGGAGGCTAATTGACATCAGCCAATCGCGAAATCAAACGTCCAGGAAATTTCTCTTGCAAAAGATCTCGATTTGCTCGTGTTACGTGACTGGTTGCTCCATCCTGCTGGAACCACATATCGTCAAGATCATAATCTTCGATTTTCGTAAAAAAATAATCGGTTAACATGCGGCCATAGCGCTCAGAATTGACGGTAACGGTTCGTCCATGGTTGTTCTCAAAAAAATACGGCCCAATCACACCACCAGACCACAATGCGCACCAAACAGTGACTTTTTCCGGGTGTAATGGCTTCTCTACAATCAATTGTGGATTTTCTAAGCGAAAAATGAGCTTCATCACTGAAGAAAATTTTGTTCGAAAAATCAGCATCAGCAGATTTAATAATTTTAACGCGTTGGTCGATTGTTAAATGCTCCATATTGTTAAATGTCAGAATGTCAACTAAATAAATGACAGCGTACTTGACGTTTATCTTTGACAGATGTCGGTATACAGATTTCTACTTTATCAACCTCGAATTGGAGGGTATAATCACGAGTATAGCCTCACTATTACGCTACATTTTGCTGTGTACTCATGATTATCATGGAAAAAATTTAAATAAAATTATGGAATACAGAATTTTAGAATTAGATTAATTCTTTTAACCATTAATCGAGAATTTCTTTTTTAGATTTAATTAAATCAACTCAAAAAAAGAATTATTTTTCAAAATCCCCAAGAAACGTTAAGCCTGAAATAGAGTTAAATTGATTAGTTTTCAAAGTTATTTGGAGCCAATTTAAAAATTAATTTTGTTAAAGAATAAAGTTAACTCTAAAAGAGAAACAATAAATAATTCTTTTTGTCATAATTAAATTAATTCCTTAAAATATGATCAATATAGCCGTTAAAATAAATGAATAAATCGTTTAAGGTTGATTTACATATGCGACGTGTGACGTGTGACGGGAGCTTGTAGCCAATCAGAGACGAATATTTTGACATTCGTCACACGGCACACGCCACACGTCGAGAGATGGTTTAATTTTATCTTTTCCGTCACGGTCGCACAAACACATACAAATTTGTATGTAAAAACGACGTAGTTTTTTTTGACTAGTTCGTTTTTTGGTACATTTGGGTTTGTTTAGGCATAGAGTGTCAAGTGTGTGTTTTTCAAAATAAAATAAAAATAGTGTTACTAATTAATTATTAAATTAAATAATTAAGTGAAAAAATAAAAATAAAATAAGAAAAACAAATAAATAAAATAATTAAGTGTTGCTAATTAATTATTAAATTAATTACAACAGCTTATATAATTAATAAATATAATTATTGATGAACAGATTATAAATGCCGTTGAGAAAAGACGTCCATTATATGACGTCACACATATTTTGTACAAAAATAATGGCTATCGCAGAGAGATATGGAACGACATTGCGATAGAAATTGGATTACCTGGTTAGTTTTTATATACTCTTATTTTTTTGTAATAAATTAAAACAATAATTTTTTTGACATTTTAGTTGATGTATGCCAAAAAAAATGGAAGCGGTTGAGAGAGCGGTATACCGAAATAAATAAAAAAGAAAAAAGTGGTAGTGCCGTAAATACTAAAAAATATTCAACACTGCTAGCATCAATGGGATTTCTTAAACCGTTTTTAAAAGATAGTTCAAAGTATGTATACATAAATTTATATACGATGATTTATATAAAAGTAATAACATAAACTATATGTTTAGATTTCTTGCGAGCAGTTTAGGTAAAATTTATACCGAAACAAGTCCATCAATAGAAGAAAACAGCAATGCAAGCCCAACAACGTTGTGATCATTTTTCGCAGAAACGGATCCGGAAACGCTTGACGATGGCTTAGTAGATCAATCGACATCTTCATCGATTGGAGTTGTGGCATCAACACCAAAAAAACAAAAGGAAACAAGTGCGTGTTTATGAATTATTAGCCTTTTAAGTTTATGAAAATACATTTTATTATTTCAGATAAATCAACGGACATTTCAGAATTAGTTAATATTCTGAAGGAACCTGTACCAGAGTACGACTCTATAGATCATTATTGTATGTCCTTGGCGTGCGATTTAAAGAAAATGGAACCAACTGAGCAGAGGCGTATACGGTTGGAAATCACGAAGATTATGTGCACTGCTACGTACAAGGAGTAACTATGTATAATATGTATATGTAACAGTTTTTATAAATATAATATATGGAATATAAAACAATCAATTAAACGATTAATTAAAAGTATTTTAATGCGATTTTTATTATTTAAACCTATGAATGATACATTCTATTCTGCCACGGAAGGACATCAATTTCATTAAAATAAGTTTTAAATTTGTTCCTTATATCAACAGCGTTTGACGAGGAATTGTTGGAACCTGTTCGGCCAATGCGTTGCAGAGCTTCATTACCGTCTGTTTCGGTTTCTTGTCGCCATTGTCCTTCAATAAGCTCGCCACTTCCCGTTTCAACATCCGTATATCGAGATGGAAAATATAATGGATTTTTTTTATCCAATTGTGTAAACATACAGCCGCCTTCACAAATTTCACCACATTTTCCCGTTTAGCGTGAATAGGCTTTCTAAAAATTCTCCATTTAGCCGATAAAATGCCAAACGTGTTTTTTATAATTCGCCTTGCCCGTGATAAACGATAACTAAATACCAACTCCGGTATGGGTAGTCCAGTAGAAGAGTTTCTTCGCGGGAATGGCCTCATCAGGTGTTTAATTAATGCGAAAGCCTCGTCGCCGACAGTCATGTGTGGTGCACTTATAGCGCTGTTCGGCAATAATTTGTCTGGCGGTATATTTAGAAACGAACTCTGTTCGATTAACGCTTGCCCGAAAGTTGTGCTTTTAAATATCCCACTATCACTGAATCTCTCTGATGCTCCTATATCTACGACAAAGAAGTTGTAATCAGCTTCGCAAATCGCCATCAATACAATACTGTGTGATGATTTGTAGTTGTAACAGCTGCTACCACTATTTTTAAACGCCTAAAATTAAGAGAAAATTATTTTCATAGCAAAGCAGCGTATTAAAAAAATTACCTGAACTGTGATATGTTTCCCGTCAAGAGCTCCAATGCAGTTTGGGAAATTCCATTTAGTATTGAAGTCACGCGCCACTGAGTTCCATTTGTTCTCGGTCAAAGTATCGAACGATGCACGAAATAGCGAATCCCATATTACCTCACATGTTTCGGCAATAATATTGCTTGCTGACGCTTCAGACACTCTATAGTCATAGGCAAGTGACTTCATCATGTCGTCACTTGCTAGGTATCTAAAATCAAAATAATTATTAAATTATTCAATTATTTTTGTCGGCATATTTACCTCAAAATTAATTAAAGTCGGGCTCCTACAGATATTGGTTCTCCACTTATGTGTAGCTTCTCGATTCTACTTTTTATTTTATCGAGCAATTGATCAAATAAGTCAACCGACATTCTGTGGTAATTGAAAAACTTATGTTTCTCATAGAGCCTCATTTCTTCCACCAAATTATCATAATGGCCTTGCTCATTCCTTTTTAACAGAAGTTGGTTTACCCAACACCTTTTTGATTTTTTCTTTTTCATTATAGCCAATTATAAAATCACTTTAAGCTTTTTCCTTTTAATTGCTTGTTTTTTCCACATTTTTAATTGTCAAAAATTTTACTTGTCGTTTGCTTGTCGTTAAATAACAGTAAAAAGTAAAATGAATAAAAAAATTATTAAGTGTGCGTGGCGGAATTAGTCACAAATGTAAATTGTTGTCAAGAAACCGTCATGTATATTTCCACTTGTCACACGTCGCATATGTAAATCAACCTTTAAAGTATTAAAATAAATCCTAAAGGAGAATTATTATTTTTTTTCGATAAAACTAGTGTGCACGAAAAATTACGAATTTGTTTCTACCTTAATATAGTTTCTATCTTCATATTTGTTATATAAAATCGTTGAGTTTTACGGTCATTATGTGAAATTGGGCTAAGTTGTTATAAAAAAGTTAATAAAATTAATATTTGTATAAGTGTTTGCAAAAATTATAGTTCAAGTAATAATATAGTGATTAATTGAATGTGAAAATTGTGTACGTAATAAACATACATTATATTATTGTCAAGTGTAAAGTGAAGCAAGTGTTGTTTAACCTTAAAAAATCGGTATGTTTGATCCACATCAAGGAATGAACGGTAATTTCAATGAGTTTTTCAATAGGGAAGGTGTTGTTAAAAGCGTTTTGTTAAAAAAATACGTAAATTCCGAATATTTACAATTCCAAGACGTTTTATTATCAGTTAAGGTACATTAAATTAATAAACATTGAATTAAAATTTCTGTGGTTAGTACATGTTATGTTGTAAGGTAATGGTTCACAATTAGGTAAGCGCATATTACAACATATTACATCCAAATAATATGGTGCCGATTCTGAATTATAAAATTGTATGATTTTTGGTTGTTTTAATAAAAATTCTAAAACAAATTAGTCAAAATAAAATAATAGAATTTTATAGTTCTAGAATTGAACCAACTATGTAAAACATAATATAATGTCAAGTTATAACGGTAAAACTACGCCATGGTTTTGTTTGTGTCACGAAATAATGAAATAATTAATATGTGAATACTTGTACAATTTTAATTCTCTCAAAGAAGCAATGAAATTGGGATCAAAATATATAGAATATTTGCAACATGATCAAAAACCTAGTCATATACTTTTCTTCGAATTTTGGTATTTTTCAGTTTATTTTGAAACACAGTATGTTTTCTTAGAGAATATAAAAGGTTGCTATGACCAATATGGAAATATAATAGAAAATGACAAGTTAGTTTCACACATATTTAATTCTGACTTTTCAGAGACGACCAATTATATTATATATACTAACGCTGTGGTGGGTCCGCTTTTAAAAGTTTGCAGTGAGGTTTGTTGTGCATATTATGTTATATGCTGTTTTTCTGCATGATTTTTATATTTTTAAACTTTTTAGTTTCTAAATTTAATTACATATTGTTTTTCTTAGGATTTTACCTACTATTTCAAAATTGTTTGAGAAGTTGTTATTGAAACGACTAAGACCAATGATCATTATACCTGACTTCCAGTTTGGATTCAGGAATAAACATTCGACAATTGATCAAGTTCATCGCGTGACTGCAAAGATAGACCAATCACTTGAAGAGAAGAAATATTGCCCTGCCGTATTTCTAGATGTATCACAGGCTTTCGATAGAGTGTGGCATGAGGATCTTATCTACAAGATAAGTAAATTAGTGCCAAAAAATTACTGCCAATTGCTCGAGTCCTAGCTCTCCAAACGAATATTTAGAGTATCACATGAAGTAACATACTCCAACTTTTACCCAGCCATAGCAGGGGTGCCCCAGGGTAGCGTATTAGGACCCATCCTATATCTACTTTACACTTCTGATATACCGACAACGGAAACAACCTTCATTGGAACTTTTGCTGATGATACCGCAGTATTGGCATCAAGCGAATCGCAGAGGCAAGCAGTAGAATACTTACAGCACGCACTCGATAAAATCAGCCAATGGACCAGGGATTGGAAAATAAAGCTTAACGAGCTTAAATCAGTACATGTAACATACACGTTGCGGCACAAAAATAGCAACATCCATACATTTCTCAATGGGGTACAAATTCCCCAAGCTGAATCCGCAAAATATCTCGGATTGCATCTCGATTCAAGATTGAACTGGAAATATCACGTTAGACAAAAAGCAGAGCAAATTAAAATGAAACAACGTGAGATGTACTGGCTAATAGGAAGACATTCTAAGCTTGCCTGTACTGTAAACGCCTGATCTACGAAACAATAATTAAACCAATTTGGACGTATGGTATCCAGCTCTGGGGCTGTACTAAACAATCAAATCGTTTAATTATTCAACGTTATCAAAACAAATTTCTACGTACAATAACGAATGCCTACCGCTACGTAACCAACGAGGAATTACACAAAGACCTAAATGTCAAATGGATTGATGAAGTGATCCAGGAATTTGCAATCAAACATGAAAGAAGGTTACTGCAACATACCAACAGCGAAGCAATACAACTTCTTGACATAACACAAGAACTGAGACGCCTTAAAAGAATTAAACCGGCATGATCTAGTCATCTAATAAATAAAGTTCCATTATTGCACTCAAAAAAAGCTCGTAGGTGAAATTGAATAATCGATTTCGTTGAACTTTGAAGAAACGATTTATTCAATTTGATGGTAATTGCTGTTGATTTGATTATAAAATATTCAATTAAATGCAAAAAAAAAAATTAAAAAGAAATTTATTCAAATTAATGAGAGATTTCTTCAAATTTGATTAATTTTTTGTTAATAATACATTTGATTAGATTTCTTCATTTTGAAGAAATTGTGATTACGTTGAAGAATTGATATTTCATAAAATTCTACTAAATTTCGTTGAATCAAATAAATTTATTCAATTTAACGAAATTGTTAACCACCTCTAGGAAAAAAAAGCGTAATTTTGAAGAAATTTCTTCAAATTGACAAAAGTGTGGTAATATTATTTTAAACCACGAAGAAAACTACTTTTAAGTCATTTCAATGCGCATTGTTCATACGGAAACATTAATTATGTGTGTCTATAGAGTTATAAACTTGCAATAAAAATTAATATTTTTATGAATATAGTTAATTTCAGAGAGTTAATATATGAATATAGTTGAGAGTTAATATAGTGAATAATATAGTGAATACAACAATAGGTAAGCAAACATTTGCATAATTGTAAATCGAATTGTGAATTGCATAATTGTAATAAATTGTAGTTTAATATTTTTTTTTTGGGACAAATTGTGGTTTGGGGTTATTTTTGTGTTGTTAATTTTAATAAAAAAAAGTGTTTGTATTTTATATAAACTACATTACGGAAAATACATTGGTAATCATCTATTTTGTTTAGTAGTTTTAATTAATAGTTCTGCATGTTTGAAAGCAAAATTTGCTTACATATATGTAAGTAAATTTGCTTTCAAGAATGCAGAACTATTAAAACAAAATACATTATTACCAATGTATTTTCCGTAATGTATTTTAGATAAAACACAAACACTTTTTTTTTTATTAAAATTAACAACACAAAAATAACCCCAAACCACAATTTGTGGTGCAACTATAATTGCATGCTATAATGCTCTAACCTAGAAATATAGGCATTATTTAAATTTTAAGAAAACTTCGTAGCAAGTTAAATTAAAGTCAAAAAACTAAATCATTATTTTTTTACTTGTGGCTTTTATATTTATTTTTAAATTGTAAACGTTTTCTATTATTTGAAGGAAGTTATTTTTTTTTAATAAGGTTTCATTCAAGTTTGGGGAATCCACTCGAAATTTAAGCCCGATTTTTGATTGGACGATCGATAAATATTTGTTAAAGGTTAGAGGTAAGTGTAATAAGCATTTAAAAAAAATATTTACTTAATTAAATATTTTCCATTTCCATTCCAATTTTCCATTTGCTTCACAGTGTACTGGTTCCAACTACCAGCGTTGTAGAAGGAGCAAACAAGAAAAGGGTCAGAACCAAATGTTCCATAAGTGATTCCCAAGGAAGTTTTTTGATCTTGGGGCGAACTATCCAAGAGTGTGAAGAGGAAATTATGCGCCGAAATTCAAACAAATTTCCTATTCAGCCGCTGATTTTAGTTACCGGGAGTATTTTAGGCCCAACAGCGTTTATTGTGTATTTTGATGAAGTGAAATACATTTTGAACTCATTTATTGAGGCGGTGGATATTTGTTTCAAAATACTCAACATTTTTAATTTGGAATATCCATTAGCATCCCTCTTAGTGTGGAGGTTTATTCAAAAATATTTTTTTAATATTGTAACAAAATATGATAAGCATAATGTGCAGGTGGAATGCCTAATATCAGCACTAAAATAATATCTTATTAATTAAATGAATATTCATATTTTATTTTTGTACTACAAGTGAATTTTAATTAAATATAATTTCATTAATCGTATTATTTACTTGTTTTTCTTTCATTTATCTCTTTATGAAATATCCTCATTAAAATTTGCAATTTATACAGGTAAATATGTTTTATTATATTATATATATATATATATATATATATATATATATATATATAAAATCACATTTTAAATAATTTTTCATTGAATTGACAAATATTTTCTTCAAATTGACGATAGTTTTATTCGATTCAACAATGATTTCATTAAATTCAATGAATTAATATGTTAAAATTTATTTAAATCAACGAATTTTTTATTTAAACCAGCAGTAAAACATTCTTTAATTTGACGAAATTTTATTCATTTCGATAGCTAAATCTTCATTGAATTGAATAAATTTTGTCAATTTATCAATTGCATTTCTTCAATCAATTTATTCAATTCGAAGAAATTTCGTTAAATTAAAAAAATTACTCTTTCATTTTGAATTTGAATAAAAGGTAATCAAATTGATTATCCCTCTTCGTTGACGCTATATTGAACGCTATTTCTTCAAATTGACTGACGGTTTATTCAGATTAACTACTTTATTTTTTTGGGTGTGGGAGCAGAATATTGATTTCTGTAAACCCACACTCGCTCCACTTATTAGTTTCAAACAAGTGCGTTATTATCTTTAGTAATAAATTATCATTTGATAAGATTGTACTATTTAAATAAATAAAAAAAAAAAAAAAAAAAATATTTAATCGAAGAATAAAAAATACCAACACTCTGCGGGAGAAATCCAGAAAAGCTGTGATCGACTACTTGGGTTCATACACCGACGTAAACTTTGGACTTTATCCATCTCGTGTCGAAAAACGAGCTATTTGTCATGCAAGTGTTCATTTGTTTCCATCAATCAAAACAAGGAACGATCACCTCGAAAATATTGTATGTTTTTTAACTTTTCAAATTTCTTTTTTTTTTGATAGGACCTCCTTTTCGACATAAAAACAGGAGCAGGATATTTAATCAGTAAATTGAGAAATTTGCGAAAACATCAAAAATTTAACAATTCGACGGCCGGGTTGGGTACATCTTCTAATGCTGCTCAAGTTGCTTCCATAGAATCTTGAATACGATCTTAAGTTCCTGAAAAATGCTAAACTACCGGATCAAATAGACACAGTCAAGGAGAAATTGAAACAGGTCGAGTTGTTTCATTACAACGGTAGTACTAAATTCTTTATACTTACTGTGTTTAGTACAAATGCGGAAAGGGTTACATAAAAATTAGATACATTTTTTTTTTGGAAATCTAGTGGTAGCACTTTAAAAAAATTGAAAAGGATTGAAAAAAATTGTTTTTTTTTTGGAAGAGAGTTTTTTCATAAGACCTAAAAGAAAACGGTCGAAGTATTTTAATTATACTGTAAATTAATAAAAAAAGCACAAATATCTAATGTATATGTGTAAATTATTTTTATAAATTAATAATTTGTATAAAATATCCAAAGAAAAGTTTAAATTATATAAAAAAAAAATATATATGTATTAACGAAAAGTTGTTGAAAACGACAATAAAAAAAAATTAAAAACTCAATCATTGTAAAATTTGGGTCCATGAAATATATTCATGAAATCGATTTTTTTTTATATATATATGTACATATAATTTCATTTTTTTTTAAATCCTAATTATAAATAATATACTTAATTTTTTTTTGTTATTGTAAATATTCGTGATTTTATTTTATTCTTTTAATATGTTGTGTTAAAGATTAAGAGGTAACGACAAGGGATGAGATTTTTGCGTTTATGTGTGTTATGAATATCGTTATCTTTTTTGTTCCGTTTATTAAGTTTAAATTCATTTTTAAATATTAATTATTTTTGTGAATAATGTTTGTCCCACAATTGTTTTGTTTTATTTTTTATATTTATTATTATGCGGTATAAGTTAGCACCAATATATACTTCAAAAACCCCACTCCAACCCTGAGCTCTAGTCGGCTAAGTAATTGCCGCATGAAGTCCCTGTATTGGTATTTTTTTTCCGTGGTCAGGTTTCAACCAACACATATATTTTGTATTAAATTTTTTTTTCTAATGTGTTAAACTTTTGAAATCTGGTTACAAAGCTACTAAGCACATTTGATTTTCGAAAACAAGCTATTAAAGAAAAAGCTGAAAATATAAATCTGTTTGTAGAATATCCATATTTTTTTCTGCACCGGAGCTCATACGCAATAATTATTGTCGTTGTGTTTTTGTAATATATTGTTAATGATTTTGTTATACAGATATCAGATGAATTCGAAAAAATAATAAAGGGTAAATCATCATTTGTGCAAAACTTTTCAAAAATAAAAAACAAAATTGGAAACGTAGTCGTAGAATAAGGAAAATAACTCGTCAAAACAGAATCGGATGAAGACTCCGATTGGAATTTTTCAACTCTTTGTTTTTTAATTCTCATAAGAGCAAATCCACCTCAGCCCCTGGGAAGAAATAAAACAACAAGAGATACGGACCTAAAGGCGTTCAAAAAATTTATTTTTTTCAAAAATGTAAGTTGTAAATTTTAAAAAATTAGATAAATATTTTTTATTCCCAGATTGGCCTCACAGAAGACGAATATAAAGACGAACCTTCATATGTTCCATTTATAATTGCATTAGGGCCCAAAAATCGGCGGTACATCAGTACTTAATTGCTATAGATGGATAATTAATTCCATTAAATAAAAATATCAATATAGTTGAATTGATGGAAAGACTGATCTAATTATACTATGTATTCAATTTAGAGTACGATAATAATTTTATTTTTTTTATCATTTTTAGAATACTATTTATTTGAAATAAGAGATAATTCTATTTAACATCGGTTAAAAATGTAATAACAAAGTTTGATAATTGTCAAATTTAGAATATTTATCGTTTATTGAATTTATTATTTGTTTTGCTATACTTACATATATGAAGTTAAATATATCGTTTTGATATAATTTTAGTAATTTTTTTGAAGATTGACGTACCTTTTTTTAAGAAATAAAATGCTATATGGTTATTTGTGCAATGAACAATTTAGTTTATTTTCTGAAATTATAAACCATCTACAAAGGTTTCATAAAATAAATAAAATGGCAAACAACCTAGATTTGAAATGCGTTGCTAGCCGGTACATTGCGAGAATAAGTATTGCTTTTTTAATAGCTTAAAAAGGCATACATTGTGTTGCATTAAACATCAGAAAAATAATGGTATTAATTTAGGTAGTACATTGGATAAACTAATATCAGAAATTAACAGTTTAAGTCGATTGCATTTCGATACTTCTTTAATTAGTTCACCAAAACATTCATTAACCCAAATTAATCAAAATTTAACGTCTACATTGCAAAATATTCCTGAAAAGGAGGCAGATGAAATTATGGAATTGCCACGATCGTTAACTGAAAATATTGTTAATGATGTATCAAAAATTATTAATGAATCATCAAATGTAAGAGAAGCAAACCTAAACACGCTTAAGCGAAAATATTTAAGTAGTTTGATGGAAATGCGTTCCAGCTACAATAGAAACTGTAGAAAAAAATCTGCATTTTGTTACTCTCAAAACTAAAAACGTAGGCTTAGAATGGACTGTTAAAGATACGTTTTCTTATCGACAAACTACATTCCAATATGTATCGATTATTGATACGATCCAGAATTTGTTTCTTAGGCTGTGTACCAAACTTAAAGTAAATTATTTACTACGGCTAAAACTGGTTTTAGGACAGATTTTTCGATCAGTTTGCCATAGAGTTTTTGAATAATATTTGAATTTACCGAATAATTTACATAAAATGGACTTTTACCTTAAATTTGGCACACGGCCTTATTCATCATTTTATTTTTTATATTTTAATAATAATCATATTTGTAAAAGTAATTGTTTACAAAAGTATTGTTGTGGACAAAATATTAAACGTAATACCATGTTTGTAAACCACCCTGATGCATTACAATTACAGCTCTATTATGACGATTTCGAAATATGCAATCCCTTAGAAAGCAAACGAAAGATTCATAAAATTGGTGGAATTTATTTTACTATAAAAAATTTGCCTGTAGAAACTTATTCAGCGATAAATAACATGTTTTTAGTATCATTATTTAGAACTAATGATTTAAAGCAAAGTCCATCATACGAAGTATTTCTTAGATCAATCATTGATGAGATAAAAATTCTGGAAAATGAGGGTATTTTAGTTAAAGGAAATAAAAAAATGTTTGGAAAGCTAGTATCATTATCACATGATAATTTAGCAGCTAATCAGGTATTAGGTTTTGTTAGTTTATTTAGAAGCACGCATTCTTGTAGGTTTTATTTAGCAACTCGCTTAGAAACGGAAACAATGACGATAGAGAAACTAGATTTATTACGAACTTCCGAAAACTATCGACAGCCTTTAAATGAAGAGCTTCAAAATCAAATCGAAACGCATGTAAATGGAGTTAAGTATGATTCAATTTTATTCGATTTAAAATATTTTGATGTTTTTGAAAATGGGTCTGAATATATTTATTATGCACGATATCTTAGAAGGAGTTGGTCCTTTCTATATTAAGCAAATGTTTAATTTTATGATCATTAACAAATGCATTACATTGAATGAGATTAATGAAAGAATAACATTGTTTAATTATGGGTATCTATTTAAACAAGTTAAACCAACTCCCATTAATTTCAATATGTTAAGTTTATCCGCATCCCAATGTTGGTGCTTACTATTGCATATTCCATTTATTTTTTCTGATTTTGAAGCGCTAATAAACTAATTATTAAAATTCAAATGGAAAGCCTTAGAAAAGCTTCTAAACATAATAAATTTACTATTCAGTGATGAACTCGAATTAAATGTTATAAGTGAGCTAAAGAATTTAATTGAAGAGCATTTACGTTTACTCATTTCTGAGTTTAATACCAAACTGATCCCAAAACATCATTTTCCTCTTCACTATCCTTCAGTTATTTTAAAAATGGGCCCTTTACATCAATTATGGACCATGAGGCACAAAAGTAAAAATTCTTATTTTAGACAAGTTTCTCGACGGGTCAAAAATTGTAAGAATATTTTGCATACTTTAGCGTTTATCATCATCTACATATGGCATTACCATATGGCAAGACAATATATTAGTACATTCGATACATTCGATGACAATTTAAATGGCAACTGTGGCATAGTGAGAAAATATGGATTAAATTGTGATTTAAGTGTAATAAACTATTACAAGTTTCGCTATCACTATCGCCCGAAACTTTTATACTTTCCTCGAAATTAAATAGAGTCCCTCATTTTAGTTGTATTGAAATGGTATCATTTTAGTTGTATTGAAATGGTAGCAATAAACAAAGATAACGATTTACTTTTATTATAAGTTAAAAGAACTTCAAAATAAAATGATATTTGAAGCAGTAATCTCTAGAAATAGAAAAATGTATATATAATAACACATTCAAAATTATAAATTATAATATGTTTAATTGAATTAAATATA
Organism: Nephrotoma appendiculata; assembly: GCA_947310385.1. NCBI lineage: Eukaryota > Metazoa > Arthropoda > Insecta > Diptera > Tipulidae > Nephrotoma > Nephrotoma appendiculata. The sequence goes on from OX371224.1 coordinate 260,994,744, forward strand.
AAAATAAATATGTAAATAAAGCAAAAAACGATTATTAAAAAGAATTTGTATTTATTTTAAAAAAAAATACCACCCAATTAAAACTAAAATAAGATTTGAATTTAACCTTTTAAAGTAATAAGTTCTGTACTAAAAATTATTTAAAGTTAATCAATAAAGGTTTTAATTTGATTATTTTAAATATTTAACTGAATTCTTTTAAAACGTTAGATGTGCTGTTTAAAAGAGTAGGTTTAAATCAATTTACGTTTAATATCAATCTGAAATAAATATTTAATTTAATTTTAAAAAAGAGAAACATTAAATATAACAAATGTAATTAATTTTATTCCTTTAGAGATTTGAAATAGGTAATTCTTTAAAAGAATAACTTATAACTAACTGTAGAAAAGATTTGTCTACTTGAAACTTTGAAAGAATAGAGCGTGTAATCTTTCAATAAGAATTATTCCGACTCTTTCGGGCGCATTGCTCTATATAAATTCTTTTTTAGATTTATTTTGTTCCACACTTTTTTTGCTGTGTACCGGCTACACGCTCATCTTAAAATTTTGTTTGGTTTGTCCAACGTATTCTTTTCCATATGAACAATTTTATTTATTTAAATTATTATATAAATTCGATTGCAATAAGCTTTTGGGATGTCATCTTTAATTTGGTAAATAAAATCAAAATGAATTATTACGTATGGAATGAAATTAATTTCCGAAATATTGTTCCGGATATCCATTTTTCACTAAAACACCGTTAAAAGTTTGAAAGTTTTATAGTTAAATACAACATCTGACAGTCTCAAAATTTGTTTGACAAAAAGACTTTATTATTTGTATACGACTGTAGAAGCCATAATTTAAACACCAGCCTGACCACGTTTTTTTATAATACCAATCTATACTCAAACTTCCATTTTCATTACGTTCCATTTTGGGCCGAAATCAATCCAGCAGAAGTGACTAGGAGCTTTCTCGTTTTTTTGGGCCGATATTATTGCAAAACTAATTTTATTTCTTTTAGTTTGTATTCGTTTTTCTCATAAATGATATAATTTTAAAAAAAAGCAGAAAACGAAAAAGATCCTATTTAAGTTATCACTTCCGTTCAACTGGTTTCGGCCAAAATTCAATAAGATCTTCCAATTCTTGAAAGAAGCCTAAGTATGAAGTTTCATCTCGATGAATCAATCCGTATGGATCAGGTACAAAATTTTTACTGAAAAACAGTTTGTTGAAAAAAAAATCCCCATTTTCGCTTAAATTTTGGAAAACTGATCGAGGGCCGATATTGTTTCAAAAAGAATTTAGAATCGTTTAGTGCATTGTAATTTTTACTCGAAAATGATATTTTTCGTTCTTATTTGACTGGCGAAACATCCCATTCAGGATTAATAAATGATTTGTCTAATGCTTAGCCATGTCCCAGGGCTACTGTAAGGTATGCATGCTGGTGCTGGGTGACACCTTCGAGGTGGGGGAGGGTAGGGTGATTGTCTCGGTTGCTTCCATTTTTACAATTATTTTTACTTTTATGCTGTTCCCATGAGGCCAGTCAAATATGGACTAACCCAAATAATAGTAGCCTGACGTCGTTGATGAAGTTGCTATCGAATTGTCACTTTTTGCTACGCGCCCCCAGAGTTATACTCTGTAAATTTCTTTATCCTAACCCGGTGTCATGACACAATTTCGACCATTTCCATTGGATTTTAGGGTTTCATATCAATTTAAACCATACACAATCAGCAATCGCATTTTAAAAGTATTTAACGATTCACCATTTTTGGCACCCCTCTAAGCAGTGTAATTTTAACTGTTGAGTGCTCCTGGTACTATTATTGAAAAATATTTCAAGAAAAACATTAAAAACAATCGTAATACTCGAATCTACTTGAGGAATTTAGGTTTTCTAGTTTTCATCTGTTACTGCAATCTTTTAAATAGATGAGTGTTTTGGCAGTCCCGCATTGCTTATTTGATAAACTTTTAAACGATTAAACTTTCTTATTGCGTCACGTTAAAAATCATCCCGTAGCCTCAGTAATTATTATTACTAATCTTAGAACTTGAAACTGGAAAGAAGGCCGTTGTTAAGGACAAATCTTAAATCAACTGTCGCAATGGAATATCGGCTATCCTGAAACATTAACCCACAAAGTCCCGCTTTTACAACTAGTATTGCACAAATTTTAGTTCTCTGCACTCAAAAATTAATTATGTGGCTCAGGGCCGGTTATTTTCTGTATCTGAAAAATATTACTCGACTATTGCAACTAAGGATTAGGATTGACAAAACTGTTTTCGCAATCAGAAAAAATCAGCGGAAACTTGATTAAATATTTTTTATTCCGTTGAAGTAATTGGCTTGCGTATAAATATTAAAACGGCCAATTTGGATTGAATAAGTTTTTAACTACTCGTTAAATATTTCCAAGAAATAAAATATATTTATGATAGTGAAGTTTGTGCTAAAAAATTTATTAAAAAATTACACTGTTAAATTTATTATTTTTCCTATTAGAATTTATTTTCAAAAGAAAATTATAAAATTGGACTAATGCTAAATGTTTTGCCGTCAAATCTAGAAATGTTTACAGATTCTAGCTGAAATTTTTGTGAAGGTAAAGCATAGACCTATTCTAAAGATATAAGTATATTTTTGAGATTCGTTCTATTAAAAATTATATTTAGAAATTGAGCATTTTTGACGGGTTCCAAATAATATTCCAGCCAATTCTGGAGATGTCTACGGGCTTTGTATTAAAGTACATACCAAGGCCATCATAAAAAACTATGTCTACATATGGGACTTTTGACTTCTTTCGAACAAAATTTTGCATTGAAGTTTCGTGCAACGAAGAAAAGCTATTTGGAAATTTGTTAAAAAATTTAAAATTTTTGTTACTATAACAAGGTTCATTGTAAGCGAGTAACGTATATTACAAATCTATTAAAACGGGTTCGTCAGTCGTTGCTTGGTTGGAAATGCCAATTTAAAATCTAATTGAAAATATTGCTAAAATCTTGTAGAATGGAAATATTTTTGTCAAAACCACGAAACTTCAAAATTCAAAAAATCATTGTTAGACTCATCACAATTGACCCAGATTCGCTCCATAGCAAGAAAATATTATAAGCTGTAAAAAAATGTAGACGAGATTCCGTGGACTTCTCTGGTAATGGTACAAATGAAAACATGAATTCTATTATAGGGATAGCAAAACCCATTAGAATCGGATGCCAATCACTATAATGGTAGAATATTGTGTAAGCTATTCGAAAATGTGGGTGAGAACCTGTGGACATCCCTACGATCGGTGGTATAAAAAACGTCTCCAGAAACGGCTCCGGAATATTATTTGAAATCCGGCAAAAATGCTCAATTTCTAAATATAATTTTTAATAGAATGAATCTCAAAAATATACTTTACTTAAATCTTTAGAATAGGTCTGTGTTTGAACTTCAAAAAAATTTCAGCTAGAATCTGCAAATGTTTCTAGATTTGACGGTCCAACATTTAGAATTAGTCCAATAATAATTTTTTTTTGAAAATAAATTCCAATAGGAATAATAATAAATTTAACAGTGTAATTTTTAAATTATTTTTTTTAGCACAAACTTCACTATCGTATATATAATCAAGTTTGCGCTGATTTTTTTCTGCTGAATTGCGAAAACCGAATACAATATTTAGCTGGCGCACAACTACTGGCCGTTAGTAATTTTTCTGTGCAACCGGGTATTAGTAATGCATTTACATATGTAATTTTATCATTTTAATTTACATGACGCTGGGTGTGTATATACTATATATGAATATATACTCGTATGTGTCCAATTGAACATAGAACGAATAAGAAGATAGTACACGTGCGTGTGTTTTCAAACTGCAGGGCTCGAAACAATTTCAAACCTAGCTAAGCGTACTCAACTCGGATCAACAATACAGAATATGAAAGAAGCAATGGAAATCGGATATAGGCTCGGCTTAGGGGGGGGGGGGGAAACTCTCAAATAAGTACGTCCACTATCAAACTGTTTGTTTTAGTTGACTTAAAATTGAAGAATAAAATAAGGAATGGGTACAAAGGGCCGAATGTCGAAGGGCCGAATGTGTTGAAGGGCCGAATGTGTCGAAGGGCCGAATGTCGGAGAGCCAAATTACTTTTTTTATTTTTAGAAATATAATTTTTTTAATTTGTTATTTATGGAAAATTTTGTATTTTTTTTTTATTAAGCATAAATGAATTTCTTATTTCTTATGTATTTTACTATATTTCATCTTTTGATATGCATGAAATTATACGTATCCAGTCAGCGATACATTTTGGCGAAGGAAAATTTGGCCATGCAACACCTGAGACATTCGGCCCTTGGCCAGCCTTCTGACAATGATTTTGCCAGTTCAGTACTTTTTTTGAAAAGATAATAGATTTAATATTTACAGATTGTTTATTTAATGTCTGCCTCTATTGGCTATACACACGCGGGCTCTTTTGATTACATTTTTCACACAATGTTCCTTTTATGATGTTCAATATTATCTGGTTTATTTGCATCTGATTAAATAACACCATAAAAAGAAGTGGGGAGCAGTTAAATTTGGTGACCGTGGAGGTAAATCCACATCACAAGATTCCGAAACTAACTGTTGTCGAAACATTTCTCGTAACAATTCCATGGTTTCTCTCACAGTATCGCATGCGGCACCTTCCTGTGGAACCACAAGTTTACCAAACCATTCGCCAGTAATTATAACAGATGGACCATTCGGATTTTTGTCACAAAAAATGGTACAATGACCCCTCCAGCGCAAATTGCATACCACAACGTCACTTTTAAGGGATGCAATGTTGATTGATGAACTATTTGTAGATTCTCTACTGCCCAGAACCATCTGTTTCATTTGTTTACATCTCCAATTAAGTGAAAATGAGCTTCGTCACTCAGAATTAATTTTTCAAAAAAAACGGATTGCCATTGCCAAGCAGCAGTATCTTATTTGCATACATAGAGCGCTACAAATTATTTCTTGATAGCAGCTCTCGTGTTAATTGAATTTTATAAGGCAATAAATCCAAGACAAATTTCATCCTTAATAGCCACAGTCTGTTTTTCTTCAAACTCTTTTATAATCCGGTAAATTGTAGGCTTTGAAGGCACCATATCCTTCCGAAACTTTTCGGTAATTTTTTTAATGTTAATGTAATTGCTGATTAATGATTATTATCGAGTATGTTTCCATGAATTATTTGCACTTAAGTATACTTCACGACTGCCAAGAATAAACTGTGAATATTATTATTCGCCTAAAGGCCGGCAAGATTGTAAACGTTTCGGAAAAGAACTTTTCCCGGTCTCGTAAATATTTGATGGCCATTAATGATACTAGAGATATCTCGGCAACATGTAGTTTAACACTTTCGAGAATTGTTAGAGAATTACGGTATATCCATACTGGGATATAATCAGATTTGCTAAGACATATCTAGAATTATGTGTTAAAGGCCGTCAAATATCCGCAAGACTGTACGTACACTTTTCATAATTTAAATGTTTTGTAAATTCGATAAAATATTCCCCCAGAGTCGCATCGATATACCGCAAATCACTAAAATTTCTTGAAAAAATTGAGAGTGTAAATTTGTGTAGATATCTCTAGAATCATGTATTAATGGCCATCAAATATCTAAGAGACCGGGCGTAAAGTTCTGTATAGTTCAATAAATAGACCACTTGTTTTTATTGAACGAAAGTCCCACAAATTACTAAATTCTAATAATCTAAAATAAAATTTCATATTCTCAATTTTATATTTTCGAATCCCCCTTATATAATACAAAATTTTATCAATTTATCAATAAATGTTTATAAAATTAATTTATAATTTAATTTTAATTCACTTTAGCCATAATAAATTTTATGAAAATAACAAAGCTTTTCATTAAGCTGCTATACTACCTACTATTCAAAATCACACCAAATACTTTATTGGTTTTATGGTATACGGCGTTCGGTAGGTGCACAAAACAAATTTCAAATCCTCCTGTTGATTATCAATAACTTTATTAAATGATAATCAATAAAACTAATTAATTTTGTTTATGTTATAACGGCTGAATAAATTTTGTTGTGGCAATAAATTATGGTGCCAGAGTTTTTATTTGAGTTATAAATAATTTTGGTTCGTGCTGAGTTTTATCTTAAATTGGAATCTGTGATTTTACTAATGACAGCATGATTTAGTGCCCCTTCGATATATCAACTAATTAGAATTTTATACGTGTGTTAAATAAAGTGTTTATTGTTGCTACGGGTGTGTACTCGCATCTATAATAATTGGCCGCATGGGGCGTTGTACAAATGTATTCAAAAATTTTGTTATAATAGTCGCATAGCATGAAATTAGTTTGTATATATTATTACAGATTAAATTTATTACATAGTGTGCAAAACTAAGGAGATGAACCACACAATTACAAGCATTGCAACAGAAGACATGATTAGTAGTTTCAATTCTCGTAACGGGCGACACCAGCCATTCTCGAGATATCGTGGGTATAAATTAACATTAAGAACGATGATGGTTTCTTGCTTTTCGAAACCCATACGTCTGTTCAATTATGTCACGATTTCAATTTGGTCCTACGGATCAAAGCTAGTAAATATAATTAGAGTAAATTTAATAAAATTGGTAACATACAAATACATTTTAATACGCCTGGTAATTCAGGTATTCATATACCAGCAGCTAATCTAATGCGTATATTCTTGGAGCAGTGTTGTCATATCTGATGTCTAATTTTTTTTTTTGAAGTTTGTCTAACCCCACTAGTAAAAATGAGCAATACTAAATGTTTACCTATAAATATTGTTACTGTTATATTCTTCCTTTAAAATAAAAATAAAGTTTTCCTTTCTGAAATAAATTCTAACTTTGCCCAAATATGAAGCGTTTAATTTTAGAACAAATGGCAGCACTGTCTTTGATTCAAATGTCTGCACACTACGATTAACTTATTTGTATTTCTTCAAAATCTATTATGTTGTTTCCATGCAAGGTTGAAACAGGGATTGTGTTGGAGTTAGCAATTCATGGAAACAGAGTATAGAGTTGAGTTTTCGTTAAATTATTTAAACTCGACAAAACTTAGTGGAATTGAGTCGAGTTGGAATCCGATATGGCAGAAACGAAAATATTTCGGAACGATTTGACAGGAACATTTATTTGGTAGATAAATCCATTTAAATATTTCAACCTTGCATATAAACAACATCACATAACATGGCGACTAAGATATTCTGGCCTGAATAGGAATGCGTTTTATAGTTAAATTTAATAGATGAAAAAAAATATTTTGAAATTGATAGATGTAAGAAAATATCGCCGAAAAGAAATATTTAAAATAGTTTTGGAAGAATTTGTAAGAAGCGGGATTACTAACAAAAATGAAATGCACTTAGAAATTAAAAGACAAAATTTGAAAAAATCGTATATTACGAAATTTTAGATCGCCTCTTCGGATCACGACCCAGCATAACAACAATTTTACAAGGAATTGATACTGCTAAAATCCAGTCAGGTATATAATACAATGTATCTAGTTTGATAAGTGATTTTCTATTTTATTTAATTTTAGAAAATGTCGACCCTCAAAATGGAGTTCATGTTGAAAATTTAACCGGATTCGGAGTCTGAGCCGGCTCCAAGACGAAAAAACAATGGCTATAGTATGCGACATTACCAAAAATTGGAACAATTTAACAAAAAAAAAATTAAAAAGTATAAAAATCAGTCGAGCACGAAGTAAAAGTAGTCGCCGAGCAGGAGGCAATAACCAAAACCAGGAGTTTTTGGCACTTGAACCCCACTACACCCAGTATAGCGGCTTTGCAGACCAATAACAACGTAAATACGTATAATACTATGGATAGTACCGTTAGTGAGGACAACTTTGAACTTGAGGCGGAATTCAGCGAATTTATAAATATTTTAAAATAAATAATTTTTAATAATTTTTAAATCAATTTGCGAAATTTTATTTTTTATAATAAGAATGAAGTTGGATACAATTTGTCACTGGCTCTACAGCCCTTATCCAATTTTCTCGAAACGGTAATTTCGTTTTTTCTACTATATTATGTAGTAAGCAGCAAGTAGCAACGATTGATGGAACGAAATCTATTTTTCTATACATTTTTTTTGGATTATCCTCCACTTTAAGTTCACCATTTTATACGATACTACGGCCTTATTTTCCTCGACATCTCTTGAAGAAACATATGCTTTCATCAACCAATCTTCAAGCGGGTACGCTGGATCACCAACAATATAAGATTTTTTTTACACTATTTGCCGTAGGCACTTGGCGAAAGACACTTACACATTCAATAAACACATTTTATTAAACACTTGTTTTTTTATTTCGCATAAATTAGATTTTTGAATATTTAAATTAAAAAATTTGTTCAAAACTTTAAAAAATCACTCGATTGATTTCGACTTGTTAAGTCATCATCAGGAGCATCTACATCTACCATCTACTACCGATGATGACCTAACAAGTCGAAATTGATCGAGTGATTTTTTAAACTTTTTGAACAAATTTTATTTAAAATATGCAAAAATCTAATTTTTGGGAAATAAAAAACAAGTGTTTTTCTTCCTTTTATTAATGTTGATGGCAGCGAATTTCACAAGAAATATTAATTTAATTTTTATAACATTAATACCCTTTCATAATTATTTATAGTTTTATATGCATAGGAATCCTTTAAAACTACTGCATCATGAGTACATCCTGGATGATTGATGGTGATGTCCATAAATCTGAAAATAAATTTTAATTAATATTTAAAAATTCAACTGCGATGAAAATATTTTTTCTCTCTCTCTGGCACTATACATCCCATCAAGGGATTTGGCCGCCTCAAATGAGGTTTCATAATCATACTTTCATTTCGGATAATGAGTGATTAATTCATTGATCCTAAACCAGCCGTGAAATTGTTCCTTGTCACCACCGGGAATCGAACCCGGGACCTCCGGTAGCTGGAGCAAGCATGCTGACCACTTTGCCACCGGGGCGGCCGATGAAAATATGGAAAATTATATTGACCCGTAATTTGAGTCTACTATACTCTGAAGTACAATAGAGTGATTTTCCTTCAGATTTTTTTCTTTATTTAATTCACATTTTAACAATTAAAGTATAAATACATAAATAGTGTTCAGCACTTATTTAAGGCTGAATATAAAGGGTTATCCAATTCGAGGTTGATAAAGTAGAAATCTGTATACCGACATCTGTCAAAGATAAACGTCAAGTACGCTGTCATTTATTTAGTTGACATTCTGCCATTTAAGAATATGGAGCATTTAACAATCGACCAACGCGTTAAATTGGGTGTTGGAAAAACAGGCCGTCGATGCTGATTTTTCGAACAAAATTTTCTTCAGTGATGAAGCTCATTTTTCGCTTGGTGGATACGTTAATAAGCAAAACTGTAGAATTTGGGGCTCAGAAAATCCACAATTGATTGTAGAGAAGCCATTACACCCGGAAAAAGTCACTGTTTGGTGCGCATTGTGGTCTGGTGGTGTGATTAGGCCGTATTTTTTTGAGAACAACCATGGACAAACCGTTACCGTCAATTCTGAGCGCTATGGCCGCATGTTAACCGATTATTTTTTTACGAAAATCGAAGATTATGATCTTGACGATATGTGGTTCCAGCAGGATGGAGCAACCAGTCACGTAACACGAGCAAATCGAGATCTTTTGCAAGAGAAATTTCCTGGACGTTTGATTTCGCGATTGGCTGATGTCAATTGGCCTCCAAGATCCTGTGATTTAACGCCTTTGGATTTTTTTTTGTGGGGCTACGCGAAAGATCGTGTTTACGCAAACAATCCTCAAACTCTTGACGAATTGAAAACTAATATTCGTAAGGTAATGGCCGAGATACCGCCCGAAATGTGCCGAAAAGTCATTGAAAATTACCTCAAAAGAATCAAGGCCTGTAAGAAGACCCGTGGAGGACATTTGAATGATATGTTGTTTAACTAAAAATGGCAAGGATCAATCTGTAAAATGAAATAAAGATTACAATACATTCCGAATATTTTGTGTGTTTTTTTAAGTTTACTTTATCAACCTGGATTGATTTGGATAACCCTATATTACAAAATCTGCTTTGACTTTAATTCATATAGAATCGTATCGTAATTAATAAATAAATAAATATGCAGATCGTCATATCTTTTTTACTTTACATCTTTTTTTAAAAATAGGAAAAAAGTAGTCAAAATTTGTTTATCAAACGGAACAGCAGATCTGAAATTACGGAAAAAAACTTTTTTTATGTACACATTAAAATACTCACGTTTTACATCACGGTTGCACTTCATGGCTCACCGCAAGGCACTTGAATAATTGTAAACTGGTTTTATGTGTTATAGTTGGTGGCAATTGGTTATATAGTAAGTTGTAAACTGTGGACTCCGAAAAAAAGAACGATGCCTAACATCATAATCATGAACATCACAGGTTCTAACTGATTGAAAATTATGTTTGATTTGGTTGTTTAAAATTTTGTAGCTTAAGACAATCAATTCCTTTTTAATTAATTGTTAATTAATGATACAAAATCAGTAAATATTATTGTGGAGGAGTCCTGATCAGAACATTTAATCCAAATTGTATAGCCCTTTTCTGCGGAATGAAAAACTCTTGTAATATTGTGTTTATTGTACCACTCCAAATCGGATTTAAATATATTATATGACTATATATATTCTGTGGCAATCAACAAAACCACTTAATATCAGTTAAGTGATTTTGTCAAATTTTATTTCTATCTGTTGCTTTACGCATCATTTATGACCCAACTTTGGACGATTTTGTATGATTGTTGACCATGTTGTGGCTATAAAACAAAACCACTTAACTGCACTGAATTGCTATATGTTACTTTATTATTTTGGAAAAAACACTCCGAATTTTAACTGAATTTCAGTTAAGTGATTATGTTGAATTGCCACAGATATAATCATAGTATATATTAATTAATAATTTACGTGGTAATAAATGTTTAGATTTTTTAAAATAAAGATATATGACATAATTTTTTTTTTTATGGTATCAACATGTAAGTTCAATTTTAATTTTGTATCTATAACTAAACCTAAATATGTATAATGTATACATCCTTACTCTATCTATTACATCTCCATTGTACGTTATCATATTATTAACTATTATGTTTTCGTCTAAAGTTCGATTTTCAAATATTGTCAAATATTTTCAAATATTTATTTTAGACCAATCATTCAACAATTCTAAATCTGCCTGTACATCAACTAATAAACTCTGTAAATCCCGATTTTTATAAAGTCTGGCAATATCATTTGCATACATTTGTACATTGCCACGAAAATCGATCATCGTTAAATCATTTATAAAAATTTTAAAAACGGTCGGACCTAATACCGAACCTTGTAGGACACCTAAACTGACTGTTTATATATTGCTCTGAATTCCATTAACTTCTACTAATTGTTTCCTGTTAGATAAGTTAATTTCAAAAAATGTTATTTCATTATCAGTCATGTTTAATTTTCTCAATTTTAATAATAAAATTTTATGATTTACGGAGTCAAAGGCGTTACTTAAGTCCAAGAATAAGACAGACACAAAATTGTTTTTTTCAATTCCTAAGCTTACGCTATTTGTAAGGTGTAAGCACACTGCGGCTGTATTTGAATTTTTGGTAAAGCCAAATTTTCATGACAATATTACATTGTTAGTATCTAAAAAATCATCTATTCGCGAATTGATCACATTTTCAAACATTTTTGCCGTCGAATTTGGGATAGCGACTGGCCTGTAATTAGGCAATTCAACATTAGAACCACTTTTATAAATCGGAAATACTTTAGCACATTTTAGACACTCAGGAAAGCTTTGCGCACTCACGCTCTTATTAATTAGTTGAGTTAATATGCTTGTTAACCTATCGGTATATCGAATAATAAACCGGTTCGAAACACAATCGAATCCATTGGATGCTTTAATTTTCAAATTTTTTTATTACATCCTTGATCTCCGCAGGAGTAATATTTTCTAGGGGAAAAGGTTGACTAATATTGTAATGAATGTAATCAAAATGTGTTACATCTGGAAATTGTAGTTTCCTAAATTGATCGGACACATTATTAATACAAAAATTATTGAATAATGTAGCAATTTCGATATCTTTTGATTGATTGATTGATTGGACTGTAAGACCAAGTACTTGACAAGTGTCCCGGATAACGCCGGGCCTATTCCTACAGCCTGTTTACACATAACAATAGGTAGGATAGGAAGGGTTTTTTTTTTTGGGACAGAACGATCCGGTTTCAGACACCTAGCGATCGTACGGCACAACGCAATCTAATCTACTAGAGGAAGGATAAAGGCTTAAGAGGTTTAATGGATAACGATGGTATTGGTCTTCAACAATTGCTTCTATAAATCAGCAACCTGAGGGAAAAATTTTATTATTTCACGTACATCTGGAAATTTACTGATATTTAATTCTAAATTAATGCTTTCCGGCTTCGTAAACGAAATTGACTGATTGAATCAGCCCGGTACAGACACCTAGATAAAGTCGATAGTTAGTAACATTGACAACACAATTCTAATCTACACAATCAACTATTAGATGCTTCATTAGCCAAAACGATTAACGCCATAAAATAAGAAGGTGAGAAAAATGAGAAAAAATGAGAATTTCTTGTAAAATCAACTTTAGTTTGTTTTAACTTTGTAATTTAGTGGTGTTAACACTTAATATTACAGAAATTTGTTTTGAATATGTATATATAGTTAGAAGCCAATCAAGACCGTTGATATTAAAATTTAAAAAAGTCCAAAAAATGGAATTAATCGGTTTGGCTTGTGAACCATCCAATTAATATTTCAAAGAAATATTATTTCACCTACATCTGTAAATTTCCTGAAAATTAATTCTAAATTAATATTTTCTGGCTTCCTTAATAATATAAACATTTATTAATTTAATTCTAATGCAATTCCATAACTTACAGTAGAATTACCTGAAACCATAATTATTTAAATTATAATAAAAATTACTCTCAAATTTATTAGTATTTAACAAAAAATATTTCAGACATCCCAAAGGCAATGGCTCCCGGACAAGTATCAATCTTATTCAATGCCAGATTAACTATCGGATTGGATATTTCACAAAAATTTCAAATCCAAAGAATATTCAATTAATTACCAAGTAAATTATACTGTACAGGACATATTATGCCATGCTCTACCATTGGAGCTTTACCATTCCACAACCAATCACTGTCAAATATGGTATGCAGAATTGGATGAGTGACAATCATTAACATTATGCTCAATAGAACTAGGCCACCTCTCAACAAATGATGGTCAAATTCGGTTTGCAGGCTGAATTTGACGAAATTTTGGGATTCGGATATAATGAATGAAATCAGGTCGTCTCCCAACCGACACCTTTAAAATTCATTTTGCAGAGCTGGCTAGGATTCTAATAAGAAAGGTCAGCTTATATTAGGATTTTAACGTGTCTTTTGATGAAGTTCTACAATTCGACCATTCTGAATAGAACTTGGGAACCATATCCCAAAAATATATATTGTCAAATCAGGTATTCAGAATTGGTTGGGGATTTAAAAATGGACTTTAGAGAAGTTCTGGAGTTCGGCCGTGCTAGGCACTTTCATAACCAATCATGTTCGAATCTGGTATGCTGAGCTTAATCGAGACTCCAACATAAATCTCGGATGAAGTTCTGGATTTTTCTACAAAACAAATCCGAAAAAAAATCAGCCAAGGAACTATCCAGTTCCTCCATCTACCATAGCCGAAACAAACTCGGCCTTAACCCGTTAAGAAGTGGCCCAGTCAAATCCAACTTCCCAAAACTAAAGTTTGCTAGAATTCCAATCCGGCCCAATTCATACCCAAAAATAAATTTATGCATCTTCCGCAGTATACTGTCTAGAAACAGATTACTGAGACAATTTCGCACATATCAGTCAATCAAAAAAAAACAAAAAAAAAAACGATCAAGGTTGGAAGGATTCTTACATAATTGGTGCATGAGCAAGTCGTTGAATAGGATTCAGAACTCAAATCAATCGATATTCGTGTCTGACGTTGCAATGCAATTGCCAACCTGTTTCGAGAAATGTTGTTGAGCCAGATGAATTCTATCATAGAAAATAGCGCCAGCAGTAAGCAATCTTAAAAAATAGTCAACATTTAAAACACGAGACACATCAAAGATTTACTGGTCGTTACAAGCGAAAATAAAAATAAAAACCATTTTCCCTTTGCCATGCCTTAACACATGACATGAAATAACACAACACAAAAATTAAAATTTTGCAGGAGAGCCAAAACAAAAAATACTAATTACGTTATTAAAATCCAAAATCATAAAAGGAAGAACGACACTGCACTTATCATTTTTGGTGAAGGAACAATAAAAATGTTTTTATTGCGGAATATGAAATCTATAAAGATTGTGCATCTTTCTAGTGAATTTACTCAAAGAGATAATTTTTTTCAGTTTTGTCACCCCTCCATACCATGTGCGACATAAGGTCTCACCGTTTTCAACCAGTCTAAGAAAAAATATGTTTTATTTATCTTATTTGAAATTGGAAATAAGGTACAAAATTTTTATCGTGCATTATTAATAATTAGAGAGAAAATCAATTATAAATTATAAATCAGTTAAATAATCATTAAAATCAGTTAATAATAAATAATAATAACACCTATCAATGTATGTACATATTATACATACATAAATTTAAATTACATTGGGGGAAACCATACGAGGACTGACATGAGACCGGTTTCTGGCCTTAAAATACCATTCACGCGCACACAATGAGTCCCGACTCATCGATAAATTTCATATATGTGTCAATAATTGTCGGAAAAAATCACTTTGAAATGTCTTCGCATAGTTCACCCAATATAACTTATCGTGCACACTCATATCGCCCCCCCCCCCCCCCCCCCCACCTATAAAACGTATAAATTGTATAGGTAAAGGAGAAAGAAACGAAGAAGCTACCGGACTCAAGCCACCGCAGTATGGATATGTACATCGAAAATAAATTACACAATAACATAAACGATAAATGTAATTTACTCATATGCCGCGGAAATCATAAAATAACAAATAAAATAAAATCGAGATTTAATTTTAATTTGTAATTTAAAGTACATAATCTATTTAAATAAATGAATTCTTAAGATCACGAATATTTTTGAAAATTGTAAATCGAGAAACATAGCTATAATATCATTAGCAAGAATTTGTGAACTGAACTTTTATTTAATATATTTTAATATTTATATGTAACTATATTATGTTGTATGGTGTAATAATATCTAAAATATTCGAACATAAGAAAACAATACTTTTGAGCTACATATAATTTTTAAGACAATCGAAAATAAACGGCAAAAATGATTATATGTACCATAAAAAAAATATAATTTTTTGTTAAAAGGGACTGATAAATACATAATATTTTGTAAGTAAATAATTGTATTAACAATTTTATAGTTTTATGTTATATAGTCAAATTATTCTATCCATATTTTGCCGTCGACTTTAAAAATATATCTCGACGGGTTATTTCCACAAATATTTCGACCATAAAATGAAACATAAAGGGTAAACCATAAAAAAGTGTTTAGTTAAACTGTAGTTATCAAAACTAAACTAAACAAAAACGTTAAAAAAAAATACGTTCATTGCAGATTTACCGAAACAATCGAAAAATCGACAAATTCAATGTAAATTTGCGGTTTGCTGGCTACAAGTGACGTAATGCGCACAAAACGACGAAAATGAAACATGGGAATATTTCACCTCTTTATGTTTGTTGTACATAGTTTTATTATGCTCTCTCGAAAACAAAGTTAAACTAATATTTACATGTAAAAAATGGCCTTGAATCTTTTATCTCCTTTTTTGTTTGGGTTAGTGTCGATTCACCAAAAAAAAAAAAAAGACGGGGAAAGAGACGAAGATGAGGCCACTTCTTTGAAGCATCGTATGAAAGCGCCCATTGTTTTGCTCTTATTTACAAAAATGTTCCGCTTCATTTACACACAATGCCACGATACAGTCGAACCATATATTATCCATTACAAAATATGTATATTCATGTATAGTTTATTACTACATTCAAAAAAACACGCTTGACAAGGAAATACATAAACCACGTAAATATACATACCATCCACACATGTATACATATGCCTACATCCAAAACCAACAACAATTAGCATTTCAAATTTATTTATCCGTTCCATCCGGGATTTCAAAGAAGCTCTGGTTCACGCTTTAAAATAAGTCGTAATAGATTTTTTATTGCTACTTTAAAACCTTATTTTATATTTAAACCAAAATGTTTTTGTATTGTTTTATTCTAATTTTTTTTCCTTTCCCTTTCCTAACTAAAATCTACTTCTCAAAATGGATGAAAAAATAGAAGAAAAAAGAAAAAGAAAAAAAATTAAAATTTTTAAAATTAAATTTTTAATTTAAATTAATATAAAATTATATAAATTTTTTATAAACACTTCTATTTGTGTTAGAGCTGCTTCATCGTAAAATTTTTTGTTGAAAAATGCCAATTAACCGGTTTCGTAAACGGAGAGAAATGAAAAAGAAGCTGCTTCTTTGACATCCCGTGTAACACGGGCGATTGCTGGTTCTGTTACATCCCTGCATATACACACCATTTAATACATCTAAACGCACAGAAACACACTCATAAACCTATTATTTAAGTAAATTTTGATGTTACACACAAATATATATACGCAGTATGAAGAATAAATAAAAATAAAAGCATTTACATATGTATATAATATAATATATATGTATAAAAAGGAAACTTCTCTGATTTAAGTTTACACAAAATATACGTCACGTTTTTCAATTAATCACTACTGTTTATTTGAAACCCACTATGTATACTATGTATACCTAGTAATTCAAATATAAATGTGCATTTACGCTTTCATGAAAAGGTATCAGAACACATACGGAAATATTTATATATATATTATACATATGTATATACGTTCTACCCAATTTCACGCGGGACTATTTACAAATTAATATTTAAAACACTAGGTGTACGTCACATCTTTTAATCACTTATTTTATAATGTAAAAAAACACATTCATTATTATTATTAATAATTATTTTATTTATTATTTATATACAAAAAAAAATATTTAAGTTAAATGAAGGAGCGACAACAAAACACGTCTACTCCGTTTCATATCACTTTTCGTCCCCGTAGCAATTTCGATATCTTTTGTAAAGATTTTGCCATTCACTATAAACTCTATTGAGTCTTATTACGCGGTTGCATTTCAAATTTCAATACAAATTCATTAAAGTTTTTCCATAACACATGAGGTTTATCAAGATTATTGATTTTGGTTTTGCATAAGCTGCAAAATAAAATTCAAATTTTGTAGCACAATATCAGAATTCAAATGTTTCTTTCTTAGTTTGTGAAATGTTTCCCTAAACCGGATGCATTTATATATTTCGTCAGTCATCCAAGATTTCTTGCAATTTTTTTAATTGTTTATTTTATTTCAACGCTACACTTATGTATTACTTTTTTAAGTTCATTGGTTAGAGATTCAAAGTTTCAAATTTCTCTATTCTATCCCGTATTGAATTTTTATCTACTAAATCATACTGTATAACACGTTTACAAGGCTTGGAGCTTAAATCAAACAGTTGGTGTGTCTTAAATCTTAAGTAAATAAATTTATGATCAGATAAAGAAGTATCTACTAAATTAAGTATCTAATAATTCAGTAGCTACTTATATGAATATATGATCTATAACTGTCTTCACAATATTACTAACTCTTGTTGCGTATTTTTGTTCCGCTTTGTTCAGTAAAACGTATCCGTCACAAGTAACAATTTCATTGTATTTCAGACTATGATTATCAGAATTCAGTATGTTAATATTAATATCTAATCGAGTGAAATGATTTAAATCCACTCAAATTGTAAAATTGACATCAAAGTACTACAACACCTGCGCCAAAAGGTAGATTATTTAATAAAATTTCAATATCAGAAAGTGTATTACGTAAACTTCAAACATTAATATACAATAAATTGCAAAATTCTACACAATTATTCAAACGAACATTCTAAACCCCTCAATATAATATCTATTACTATTTTTCCATAAATTCATTTCATCTGTCAAATCTATATCCATTACCAAGTTGACAACACAATTCCAACAACAAAACAGCTGTACACAATAATACTTTAAAAAGATTTAAATGATTAATAAAAATATAAGAAAAAATTAAAAATAAATCAAAATTAATAATTTGTAATTTAATTAAGTAAATTATAGGTGATTGCTTTGCCTTATTGTAAACGACATCCGCAGTAGTGTTGATGGTGATGACATCCGAGTGTTCGTCTTTTTTAAGAAAAATTTTGATATTTTTGGTCCATAAAAACTTATAATTGTTTGCTTTTTTATAAGTAAGAACATCACGAAAATGTGTGCATTGTACGATGTCGATTGCTCCCTGACATAAAGTTAATGATCATCCCCGGCCTTAAATCCAATTTCATTGGGAAAAAAATGTTTTCATTGTTTACATTTCTTGGGGATATCGATTTTAGCTGCTTGATCACAAAACACTATTTTAAGAAACTGAGATGAAGTAGTTTTATCGTTTTTATTGGAAGTGGAAATCTCGGATTTTTGTATTCTACAGGTTTACTCCTGTAAGTTTTGTCGATTTTATTTGCAGTATTTCCAACGATTATTTTTTATAAATTCATATGAATTACAGGTCTAATGTACCATTTTTTTGCATTTACTACAAATCGACGAAACAAAACCACTTTCAATTGCTTCGAAACATGCTAAGCACAGTTCGCTGCATGGTTCCGAATTTTCCATTATTATTTTTTTTAGCTGTAACCGATAATTCTTCATCGCATCAAGGTACGTTTTACGATTTCCATGTAAATCAGTAATTGATTTTTTGTTTGAAATTAAATCAACTGCATAGGCCTCAAGTGGTCCACAGTTATAACCATCCTTCTGTAGCGGTAGGCGATAGGTGGCTGCAGATTTAAAAATTTCTACAGGAAGACCCCAACATGTGAGGAGTGCGTTATAAAAACATGCCGCTTTCTTTATTAAAAAGTGTATGTTTACACCGGGATTCAATGGGTCATACGTTTGAATCGCTTTTTTAACTACATCAATAACTACCAGCACCCAATGGTTTCCGTTCTTTAAATAAGGAATGTATATTCTGTCTTTTCCATGACATAATTGTACTTCCGCGTTTTTGTTCGTAATGTCAACTCTATAATTTGTCGACTCATTAAAAATGGACATTGCTTGATATGGATTTAAGCAGACGTCTCGAGTACCCTTTAAAATGACGCAGCATGCTACGTACAATGCATTGTCAGTAAAATATTGCTTATGATCCATTGACGAAAAGCAAATAGTTGTCATAGTGCTGGTTGATCCAGCAAAATAAAATTTAAAAATCTGTAAACAGTCACCTTGCTTTTTTATTGTGTCAAAATATTGAAATTTTTCCAATTTGAAAAGTTCAACCTTTCTTGAATTTAAATATTTTGTTAAGGATGAACGGCCAGAATACTTGTTTTTTTGTTTAGGTTTACCCCATATTTCATCCAGGTTAGCATCAAATGGACTTTGCTCATCATTCCTTTTCTTTTGTTTTAAATTTAAACTAGATGATATGTGATCATTTTGGATTGTAGATTTTTGTTTCTTTGGTTGCATATGCGGAGCTAGTTCAATAGTAGCTTGCAGCAATCTGGATGTTTTTTGCAACTCGTCAATAAATCTGCCCAACTTCATGTATGATCTTCGAATGATTTTATGTTTAATAACATTAAACCAGTTCTCAACAATTGCATTAGCTGGTCTGGCTTTAACTCGGTTTTTTTAAAATATATAGTTCCCCATAATGGAAGATAAGTGAAGTATCTTTTTATAATGAAAATAATAAAATCCTTACAGTAATAATTATTTTCAGTGCTATCATTGTTCGATTTATCGAGCCCAATTAACTCATCTAAAGATTTCGAATAAATATCATGGTATCGTATATAATATGGAGAATTTTTATAATGTTTTTCTGCGTAATCTATTTGTGGATTTGTAACGAGCACGATGTGGCATAGGGGTCTAGAGTAAACTCGTTTCCAACTTGAATGCCGCTCGCTACAGAAATATTTTATTCACTTATTAAGAGCTTTGATGTGGTCATTTCCTTGCCGGCTGAAGCTCAGGGATTGGGGTGGGAGTGCCAAAGTTTAATAAGTGCTTGCTCGACCACATATGTATTTGTACAACATAAATTATTTACACGAATTACACGATGAATTTCAGACAGGGCCTACTCACCTCACTTACCTACGTCTCATCCCTAATTGCAACACTTAGAATCTCATTCTAAGTGTTACAATTACTTAAAAATTGAACTGAAAATTGTGAAAATTATACCTGCTAACCATTAAAACCAAATTATTTTTGAAATGCAAAATACACATTTAATAAGAAAATTTAAATTTGAATGCGAATAAAAATTAAAACAAGAGCTGAACACATTTTACTTAACTAGTTTAACTAGAAAAAAAAGAAAAAAAATGACGTCATATGCTTACCGTGAACCAATCATTTTCAGAAATCAAAATTTTTGTTTTAAGCTAAATATTACAGAACCAAAATGAAAATGATTGCCACAGGTAGTAAACTTAAATATACTTAACTAATTATTAATAGCTAAAGTAATTCAACAGAATTTAAGTAATTTAAATTTTTGAATTCAGAAAAGAGAATATAATAACTTAATTAGAAATATATATAAAATTAAATTGTAGGTAATATAGTAAATAAAATGATACAACAAAATTTACTTGAAACGCCTGTTCCGATGAGACGAGCGGAAGCTTCCTCGTTGGTCGACTTGAAGGTAATCCGTTTCGTAAACGCGTAGATAATAGTTTTCGAAATTTGTCGTAAACTTTGTTTATTGGCTTAGTTTTTGACTTAGTTAACATTAGTTAACATTAAATTCACAGTAATAGTTATGGCACTGATGTTACTAGGTGCGATACTATAATTTGTACGTTTTTTTTCCACTGTTTATTTATTTTTCACTCCAACGAACAAGTTCATTTAACAGTTAATCACAGCAATTTACTTTGGCATGAATTGATATTATGCACTTTAAATATAGGTCTTAATTGAACCTTTTTTTATAGTTTTATGAATGTTAGATTATTTATCATTATGTGTTTATAAGTTTATTTTGTTTTTAGTTTCAGGTTAATTATGTAGTTGTATTTTATTTATCATTAATTTATATTAGACCATGAACACGTTCAATAACTGGATATCGTTTTACTTAACCATAATGAACAGTTCATCAGATACTTTGTCTGTTATTTTCACTTAACTTAGCTTAATTTATGTTATTCCAAAAAAAAAAAAACATGATCATTACTGGCAGGTTTTAATTAAATTCGTTCTACTTTTTGTTTCGTTCGGTAATTTCAAAAACAAAAATCAATATTAACTATTTTAGTGTAATGGTCACTATATTGATAATTTTCACAATTAATGAATTGCACCCGCAAATTATAAGTCTATATTTTTTTTCTGACTTAAACAATTATCAAATTTATTGATTATCACTATTTATTTAATCACGAACTGACTTTTCTATATATTTTTATATTTTTGATTTATTTGGTTTTCCCAAATAACCACACAACAATATTCATAGAACGATGTTTGTCTCTCGACTTAAAAATCAACTCTCCCGCGTGTAACAAAATTTTTCTATTTATACCTTTCAATCCAAATCATTCTCAACGGTATAAACCAATAAACCATCTATTCCAGAAAAAATTTGATTTGCAGACTTTTCCGCTATTCTTAATAATAAGTATGAGTAACAATAAGTCAGGGGTATGAAATGTACAAATCTTGGAACGAATGAAAGCAACAGTCGTTACACATCGTGGGGACGACTCACACCCAGGAGATGTCTCAAAAGCCGGGCATTTTCTTCACATGCCATAACGGGTAGTACCAGTTTTACATATGATAGAAAAGAAATTTATAATTTAGGGTCTTTGAAATGATAAATACCGAGAGATTTTCCATTTGCCTCCGCAATTTCACAGGAAACATTGCCTACTATCCGTACAATGGTACCTTTTCGATATTTTGGTGCCAGTTTTGCGGAATAATAAGACGGTGCACTGCTCTGTGTGAAGTTTTTCACAAACACCATTTGTCCGGGCTTATACATTGGAGGTCGACTGCGTAGGTTATAATTATGATGCGCTTTTGGCTGGGCATTTCGAAGGTGCTCTTGGATTTTTGTAGACAATTCGTATAAGTTTTCTGGCTTGTTCTCTATAGATATAAAATTACCTCGAAAAGCGTAAGCATCCTTCAACAATCGATACGCGGAACCATGCATGATTGGATGGTGACCAAATACTACAAAATATGGTGAGAAATTAGTAGCATCGTGAATCGAATTACGTAGAGCATGCGTGAAGGCATCTAGATGGGTATCCCAAGTCCCATGATCTTCTTTTACATACGCTCGAAGAGACGCTAGTAAGGTTCGATTAACGCGTTCAGATGCGTTAGCTTGGGGAGAATATTTAGCCGTATATATGTGCTTGACTCCATATTGTTTTAACAATTGTTCAAGAATTTTAGATTCGAACTGTTTTCCATTATCAGTGACAATTGTTTCAGGCACACCGAATACTAAAAATATGTTTTTCTCCAGAAACTTCACGAGTTCCTGCCCTGTGGCTTGACGGATAGCACGAGTTAAGACAAACTTTGAGAAGTGGTCAGCGACTATTAATATGCAAGTATTTCCAGCAAGAGTATGAGGATACGGCCCCATAAAATCCAAATATATCCTCTGGAATGGTCGAAAAGTTGGTTGTAGAGAGCTAAGAGGTGGCCTGTTGATATAGTTTAATGACTTGGTACGTCCTTTGCCAATGTGGGCCAAAAATAGTATCGTCTTAAGATTTCGATCGTTTTACTAACACCGAGGTGTGCGGAAGTTGGAGGACAATGTGCCGAAATAACAAGATCCATGCGAAGCTTTTCAGGAACAACAAGCTTCAATTTTGGATAGTCTGGTTTAAAAGAATCGGTTGAATCGGGTAATCTTATATAAATTCTGTTATCCAATACTTTCAGGTTCGATTCTTCTGGTTTATTTTGGACATCTGCAACCAATTTCACATACTCGGGGCTGGAGAAAGCATTAGAGTCTAAGTCGAGGTTGATTGGATCAGAGTTTGAAAGAGAGTTAACCTTTTCCGAAGTTTTTCGAAGCCCAAGAAGTTCGTCCATGAATGTACGAGACAAAGCATTGGGTACGATATTTTGCGATCCTTTACGGTACTCGATGTCAAAAATGAACCCCTGAAGTTTAAGACTCCACCGAGCCAATCTACCTGACAAGTCCTTCTGCGACATTAGCCAGGTAAGGCTCGCGTGGTCCGTTATCACAGTGAAAGGCAAACCCTCGACGAATGCTCTAAATTTCTTAATAGCTAAGACGGCCGCAAGACATTCCAATTCTGTCACACTATAATTCCGCTGGGCAGAGTTAAGCTTTTGTGACATAAAAGCAATGGGTTGGTCTTGTCCTGCGTCCGACTTTCGAAATAAAACAGCACCTATGCCAGTAGAACTGGCATCGCACTGGATGTAAAATCTTTTAGAGAAATTAGGATTCGTCAAAACGGGAGCTGTGATAAGTGCGAACCTCAGGTCGTTAAAGGAATTCTGGGCTTCAGCGGACCAATCAAATTTTCGAGTTTTCTTCAGTAAGTTTGTTAGAGGCGAAGAAAGTGTCGAGTATCCTTCAATAAACCTACGATACCATCCAGATACTCCGAGAAACCTGCGGACTTGCTTTACAGTTTTCGGGATGGGGAATTCTGCAATGGCCCGAACCTTATCAGGATTGGGACGCAAGGAACCCCCACTCACCACATAACCAAGATAATCAATCTCTTTTTTAGTAAGAAATGACTTTTCTCCACATTAATCGTGAGGCCCGCCTGAAAACTCGGTCATGTAGAGAAGTGGGAATTACCTTGTGCATCAACCTGCATAAGGTTTGAGGCGCATTGCAGAGTCCGAACGGCATAACTGTAAAGTGATATAGGGGACGCCCTGGTACCGTGAACGCAGTTTTTTCCTTGCTATCGGGATGTAAAGGAATTTGCCAGAAGGCGTCTTTTAAGTCTGGACATGTATTGTGCTCTATCCAAGCGTCTGAGAGGGCCGTCAATAAGTGGGAGAGGATACGCGCGTCTTTACGAGTTACCTTGTTTAGCTTTCTGGCATCTAAGCACAACCTTGTTTTTCCATTAGCTTTGCGCACTCTAGTCATAGGAGAACACCACGGACTTTGGCTCTCTTTGATGACCCCGAGATCTATCATTCTGTCCAGTTCTATATACATTTCGTTCTGAACTGCAGGGGAAACCGCATAATAACGTTGTTTGACCGGTAGCGCGTCTCCTGCGTCGATACTGTGGGTAACCAAGGAAGTCCGACCTAAGCCTATTTTTGCCTAACTAGGAAATTTTTCGATGACAATTTGGAGCTGTTTTCTCTGAGTTTCACTAAGTGCATGTTCATGTTTTTTTGGGTTAGGCTCGGATGGACTTGGTGTTGTAGATATTTCTTCAACCATCACGGGTCTTACCCCTAATACCTGCCAAAAATCGCACCCTAAATAAGGTTGCTGTTGTAAGCCGGGAATAACAAAAATTTGCATTTTAGCAGTTTTTCCCTGATATGTGACAGTGGTTTGGATATAGCCAGTAACTGGTTGTACCGCACCATTAGCTGTCTGAATTGACTTGGAAAGAGGGTACATAAATATTTGGTGTTTGGTGAGAAACTCAACTGCATTTTTGCCCAATACACTGATATTGGCTCCACTGTCTAACAATCCCCTGAGATTTACTCCGCCTACTGTTACACAAGCGAAGGGTCGGTTATCTGGAGTATCGGTTTCCTCAGTCATAGCGGCCAAAATTGTTCTCGATAATTTTTGATTCATTTTCCGCCTATTCATAAAATATTTAATAACTCTGTGGTTCCTTGCATTCGAACAGCTAGTAGGGAACGGTTTACAATTTGTTGGAGTGCTTTGTAAGAAAGATTTAAGTACGGTTAAATCCTTGGTTGTGCCGTAAGCTCCGGATCCGTATTGGAAGCTGAATCCGTCAGGAGAGGTTTGGGTGCTGGTTGTGCAAGTTGCCGGGAATGATGGGACCCAAATGCTCTCATTCCCGCTGAATAGTTTCCCTGATTACGTATACAGTTTGAACAGTGTGGTTTTAACACATTAGGAGCTCCACACCCGTAGCAAAATAAATGTTGTGGAGGTTTTGAGCAGTCCATAAATGTATGACTCCCTTCACGACAATTCCAACAGACAAAATTTTTACTGCCGGACGTACTATTATTCACCGTCGGTTTCTTCGACAGTCTAGCGTTATTGTAGGCATATGCCTCAATGTTTAAAGAGGGATAGCTTAATGACTGCGTATCATTCTGATATTGAGTTTCAATGTTTGTAGCTTGTACAGGGGAAATTTCATTAACATTAACAAATCGTACCTGCCGTACAGGAAGATTCATACAATGTTCAGGAATATAACCAATACTCTGCCATGCCTCTTCAATAGCAATGCATTTATTAATGAGAGCGGCCACCGAACTAAACTGGTCACCTGCGAGTTGTGCTTTCAGAGCGGACGCATATTTTTGCGGAGAATATCTAATAAATCGACCTCGGATAAAGGAGTCTTCAAGGGAAGAGCTAAGTTGAGTACATCATAGTAAAAATCAACAAATGTTTCCTTCTGATATTTATGTTTCCGATTGTCAATAAGAATTCGGATATCGTAATCAGTTCGCCTATATTGGAATCTATGGATAAATGCTTCTTTTAGTTCGGCCCAACTACACCTTGAGTTTCTTTCCATAATGATCCAATAATGTTCGCGCGCAACACCTTTCAAAAGGAATCCCAATTCGAGTACTAGTTGCTGCAGACTAATACCATGAGTCGATGCTAATAATTCTGTTAGATCTTCTTCAGCTGTTTTATCATATTTAGATTCTCCAGAATGTGACATTTCCGCAATATTTGTGTGCGATTCTACTTCATGTAGGAATTCTGCATAGGCTTCCAAGAACAAATTATTTTGAACAACATATTATTGTAAAAATTCTAAACATTTTATCGATTTTTACAATATCATCACAATCAATAATTAAGAAAAAAGTTAACATAATTAACTCTTTGAGATGTTTTGAACAATTCAAAATTTTTGTAGAAATTTGCCTTATTATTATGGCCGCAAAATGGGAGCAGCATATAAATACTCCGGTTAATTTAAATGATTGTTTTTCATTTATTATATTGTAAGTGGCACTTAAATACTGAGCTACATTCATTTCATTCATAAAACCTAGAATACTATTAATAAATACCCAGGACCAATCACACACAAAATATTTTGGTAGAGGTATACTTGGTTGCGCCCTTAAAATCTCTCTTTTAAAAATGTTTAAATAATTTTTTTATTGTGGTCATATCATGTTGACAAGTTATTAGCTCTGATATCGGGATTGTATAATCATTTATTTTTACTACACTAGCGTAATAATAAATTCGTGAGTAGTTGTGATCATCACAGCGTTTTGGATTTCTAACTAAACCCCCAGTAGCGTCAATGTAAAATGCGACTGCTTCTTGCAGGTCTAACATCTTCAAATTTTCTAGTCTCATCAATACTACATTCAAGGGATCTGACGCTGAATAAATATATTTGTCAGTCGATTGTGTCCGACGTCGATATATAGCATATAAAACTTCGCAACCTTTAATTGCGTCTCTACTCAGCATTTTTTCAGATCGAGCTTTTCGTAGTACTGTCGGTAAAACAATCTACTCTGTATTTCCGTTAATCAATAATTGTTTTTCAATATTATCATTGTTTTCCAAATACAACTTAAAAGGTAATTTGTGTTGCATCCGTTCCTGAAAATCGAGTCGACGGCTTCCTCTTAGTTGAGTAAATTCTTTTACTAAGCCATGATCAGAAACATCTTTGCATTTTGTCCATATTTCCATATATTGCCCTTGCACATAAAATTTGAATTGCTGGCCATGAGATTTATATTTACATCGGCCGCATTGAATTATTTTATCTTCTCGTTTGTTATAATTCATTGTTCCAAATATTAGAACACAAGAATTCTCCATAGCAATCAGTGCATTACGAATACTATTTCTTAAAGCTCCTTTGTTCCAATCACCATAAACATTTATGGAAATTTCCATTAAACGGCGCGACACCCAGTTTTCAAAATAAGGGCTTTCATAGATAATTGGGCAATTAGATATATCAACCACATTGCTTGAATGCAGTTCAGAAGCGATATTATCTCCCTGTTCTTCATATAAATGAGCGCTTTCCTCAATGTTATTTTCAAATGTTGAATCTATTATTAACTTCATTAAAAATATTATTTTGTGATTCGATATCGTCGTTAATTTGGTTCAAATGAGTGATTTCAATATTATTAGAAAATACATTCAAAGTTTCAGTGGTTACTGAAATTACACCATCCTGTGGCACTATTCTGGGAATAGGGAATTGGGGAAAGATTTTATATGTAATTTGTATTTAAAATGTTTTTTCCTGGCATACTGAGGTAAAAAGCTAGTGGTAATTTTTTTGAAACAAAGTTAAATTGGGAATAATTTTCCCTACCAATTTAGAAATGGAAAAATTATTCCCAATTTATAAATATTTACATCAAACTTTTATTCTCAGTAGGCCGGAAAAAAACATTTTAAATAGAAATTACATATAAAATCTTTCCCCAATTCCCTATTCCCAGGAAATTACCAGAATAGTGCCACTGTAGGCAATTGAAATTATTTTCTTCGGATGAAATATTAATCAGATCCGATTGATCCAAGGTATTAATTATTTTACGCTTCCATATTGTAAATATTTGAAGTCGATTCCGCGTAGTATTCCCAATTTTTAAATATTTACATAATTCATTCATTTGGCTTGTATTATTTCGGGAAATATTTACAGCTTCAGCATTACCGAACAAGGCAAGCAACGCGGTTCTTAATTTAATATGGTTCAATTTATCATTAAATTGATTTGTTTTATGACATTTTAAAAATATTAATTAAATTGCAGAGCAAAATATTTTTTGGTATTAGATCCAAAATATCAAACTAATATAATTTAATAAAACTCGGGATTATGTTCCTAAATTCAATCATATAAGCATCGCTTAAAAACAAATGATCTCTGAAATAAAAAAACAAATTTACCCGTAAAATGTAAAAACATTCGAATTTTTGATTTTGCTTTTATTTTTTCTCAATCTTATAGTTTCAAATATTTATGTAATTCGTTTATTATATGTTAAATATTTTCTGCGTGTGAATGATTCCAGATTTATATGTTTATATATTTTAATAATATAAATATATAATATTTAATAATACATATATCTAATTTTATGCCATTCAAATACGTTTACGTAACTAAAATATTGTATTTAATTACCGATAGAATCTACTTAAGTAACTTTAACTACATTGAAGTAGGAGTTTTCTTTATTTATAAACAAAAAAACAATTATTAGTTTCGTTCGAGAAGAATGAATCGTAAAAATTTAAATATCTTTTGCCTACAAAATTGTAATTAATAAAATTGGTATAATATTTAAATTTGGGAGTGTTTCTGTTCTTCGGCAATTGCTTAAAACTAAGTTAAACATTTATATGTAAATATAATAAACGAATCATGTATATAAATATCAATATTTAAGTGTCTCTTACAATATAATAAATGAAAAACAATCAATTAAGTTAACCGGAGTATTTTTATGCTGCTCCCATTTATCAAAATTTATTAATTGGTGATTGGGCAAACAGTTTACAGTGATTTATTCAACGTTCAATTGGCTCAAGTCCAATGAAATCCAATACAACTCAAAAGCACCCCACTGGCACGAAATCCATCCCGAACTAACCGGCCGGTAGTAATTTTTCTGTGCAGTCGGCAATTAATGGTTTAAAAAAAATTTTGGTTTAGTTTTGATTTAATTTTTATGTAGAAATTTGTTCTAAAATTTTCATTTGTAAAAATTGACTAACTATGCCACAAATTGATCCAATATTGATCAATTATTAATTTAGTATAATTTAGTAAAAACTTCCAATGCGTTGAAATTTCTGCATTTTTTTTTTTTTGATTGTAGCACAGAATTTTCATTTTCTTACACATATTCATTTTAACGATTTTTATTATAATTAACACATTATAGACCGCAAAAATTATTTGCGTTTGTAAATCAGTTGTGTTTAAAATCATGTTTTGACAGCAACAAAAAAATATTTAGTGCAATCGCAAAAAAACATTATCCTCTACTAAGCAGCTATCAAAATGTCAACTCAACCTAACTCCTCTACTCATATAAACACGAGACGCCATACTAAATTACGAAAACCTATAATTTCAACTGAACCTAACTCCAACCTGCATGAAACCACAGACTAACAGAATATTTTGTTTACGTGCTCGGAACAATACTGAAGGAGAGTATTTTCATGTAAACGAGTGATATATTCTTAATTTTTCCAAAAATTGTTTGAAATGAGTGAATTTCTAGTCCTTGCCTGGCGCATTTGATGTTACATAAACCGGTTTTCACGTCTTACAAATAACACAATTGTTAATATGTTCTTTCTCCTGTGTAGCCACTCCAATAGAATTGTCCTTCGTGTATCCTTCGACATATGCATGAATACTTTTAAGGCCATGCACTACCGCATAACATTCTAATTCCGTGATGGAATAATTGTGTTGAGCAGAGTTAGGTTTGTTCGACGCATATGCGATGGGATGTTTACCTCCGCCAGCATCAACACCCCTCGTTAACCGATCGGGCATCTAAACAAATCAATTCGCCATTGATTAACGAAATGAGATATTCAGAAGAATGGTGAGTGGTGCAATGATAGTGGTAGATATACCAAATTCACACCAGAAATCTATACCTAGGTAAAATTTTTACCTAATAGGCACGATAGCCTATTATAGATTTCGATTGATATCTAGCGGTTCTTATTTGAAATTTTATTTTGGTGATTGATAAATCGGCTTTTCGGTTCAAAAATTTTTGGACGGAAAAGCCAATTGATAAATCACCAAAATCTAAATAACAGTTGGCTGTATTACAACTTATTTGTATTTTATATTCGGAATTTGATTGAGAGTTTCCCATCCGCTTCATTATCCACAAAAGTTGATACCACTATCTGAGAGTTCACAATAGTGAAAATTACCAATTTGAGTGTTAGCGCACATACGTCCGTCAGCTGTTTTAGAAGTGCACAGCTGGCAGAACTACGAGCAGAATAAGGTGGGCGGTTTGCCGATTTAGACCAGAAGCTTATTCAAATTCGTGAATAAGTGACGTCTATCGAGCAGATAGCCAGTTCAAAGATTTTGAGGGGCAAATCAGACAGGATCTTGAAAATAAAGTTAACAAGTACAGGCCCGCGTCGAAATACACACATTGCAAACTATTCCAGATGGCCAGCAAAATAAAATGTTTTGACAGAACCTGTTGTCGAAAGGAAGTTCATATGACATTCGATGGCTATACCCCATTTGAAAATTTTTAAAATACGGTTTGAAGCAGCAGAGTGGCATAATTGTTTGAGAGCAAGGTAGCAGCTCAAGACACTCATTTTGGCCCTTCGTGGGACATCTGCAGATGCCTTTCAATCTGCATCCGCGACAGAAAGGAGTTATGAGCGGACCATGGCCGAGCAGCAACTGAGATCCGCGCAGTTACACGCCAGAGAATTATGCAAGATTTCTACTCAAGTCACAAGTTGCAACTGGAGAGAGAAGTACCGAAATTGGCGAGTCACGCTTAGGGCAATGTACATGCAGATGTGTTAAATGGACTAACACTTGCCGCGTTTAGCAGTGTGAATGAGAACCTGAAACTTTATTTACGAACCAATACTAGTCGTAAAACCATGAATGAAGTATATGCGGTTGTGTTAAAATATAAGGCAGCTAGAGCATATTTAGCCACTGGCACAGAAACGTTGCGCGAAAGAGATGAAGAGTATAATACGAGACGAGTTAAGGAAACTAACGCAAAGCTACTGTAGCCACAGAAAATTAAAACAGAAGAAATTCTGGCGAGAGGAACGGACACCGGAAAATCTAAAACCACAGAGGGTTCAAGAAACTATCGAGACCAGAACATAGATGCTTACTCTAAAACAAAAAATTGAAATAATGCGAGGAGAGGGTACACGGCCAGTGAAAAAAAGAAGGACGATTTGGCTTATCAAATAGGATATCACAGATCATGGAAAGCATCCAGAAAGCCGAGAAACGACCGACTTGTCAAGCAGTACGAGACCACAAAAACGAACGTCAAAAATAAATTAGAAGCGCAATACGACCAGGTTAGGAGATTTGCCGATTTTCGATGAGGTGACTATATAAGTATGGCTGAATTCCATAAAGCGGAAGAGCAGATTTCATGATGAACAACAAGATAACGTAAGTTCATCACCAAGAAAACATTACCATTTCAAGTTACCGAATTGGTTGAGGCTAACTCAACCTTCGATTCGTTGATGGTTTAAGAGTATAGGTCGAAAAATGTAGTCCACTGTATATGATTTCCCGTGAATATGGAAATATTCATCTATATGGAAAATTGAATTGTGCTGCTAAACCTAGACTAAATTGTGACATCTTTAAATTCAACATTTGGTTCGATGACTGTGGCCAAGTAACAGGCCAATATTCCCGTTCTATAGGTAATATATTACCCTCGAGGTACATTGTCTCTCCGCTATTATCCTCCGGTCATTATGAAGATACAATTATACGAAAATATTCATAACACAAATGCCCCAATTAATGACCAAGATTTTGGTAGCTTCCGTGACTTTCCGTGACAAAAATAACGTTTTACCCATTTAGGGCATTTCAGATCATTTGCGTGAGGAAATATATTATTAGAGTGCGTATTTCCATTTTTTAAGCATAACTGGACGATAAAAATTATAACTAAGCCATTAAATATTGTACGATATGGGCGATCGAACCGACGCAGGCTTACAATTTTATCCGACATAGAGTGTACTATAGTTATATACTTACTTAGATACTTTTCAAGCTTAACTCGAATCCGTCATAATAAAAAAAATTACTCCTGACGAAATGGTTTATTGTCGTACCTAAATCATCTAATTTTGTGGAAACTTTTACGAGATTTGACATCAAAACTCACATAATCACGGGATGGCAAAAGGGCTTATAATACTCTGGTGAAATGCTCCTTGTAAGTAATATCCGGAGGGGTAAACACCCTATACCCCTAGCGCAAGATGTGCGGGTTTTTTACAAGCCAAAGTAATAAGCATAGAGGCGGTCTTGTGGTATTTCTCCTCGAATGTTGTTTCGCAATCTTCATCTGGATTTAGCCTAATGATTTGGGTATTGTGCTCTTTGAATTCCTTCAGTACTTCGGTGTAATATTATCAAGTATCGTTTTTCCAAAATTACTAATTTTAGTAACTTTTCCATCACACATGATCTTCTAAATCTCCAAAGATGTAATTGAAAAACTAACTCAGCAGTACAAATTTTTTATTAGGCATATGGGCCAAAATATCTATGTAACTAAAAGCACTAATAGCTGTACATCAAATTAAAAACTATTTTTTTATATTTAAATCAACATATACCTTTAAGCATTAATGTTTTTCAAAGCAATTCTGAAGATATAATCATACTAAACTTTTAATTTTGACTGTTCTATTGATATATATATATATATATATATATATATATATATATATTTAAAACTTCAAACAAACCGGCAACCCAAATATAAATTAAAGTTACAAAGTATGTAACAAACTAAAATTCTTTACAATCGATCGGGCTTCTGCGTAGGGCCATAAACGAAAAATAAACTGTAAATTTTAATCTGAACTATTTTATCACTCCAGAGTTTCATCAAATAACAATATTAACATCCAAAGTAGTAAAAAATGGGTTAAATTTATTGTTCCTCTCTAGAAAATCGTACGAGTTTATTATTGAAACTCATAAAAGCGAACATCTTTATATACGTACAGATAGTTTAATTTACATCCAGTCATCCATTAACAGATGGTAAAAAAATATTATCTTACTCGACAAAAGCTTTATATCATCCATATCATGGACCATAAATTAAATAATTGATTTTAGTTCGTCACAAAAAAACTTTTAATTTTTATTTGTAAAGCTCTTTTTTATTATTATTTTTCTACATGCATGACATTTATTAGATATTTGTTTTACAATTTCTATGCTTTGTTAAAAATACAATCATTTTGTCACTTCAATGGAATTTTCCTTTAGAATAATTTTTATTGATTTTTCGATTTATTTTTCTTTTGTGTAAAATTTCCTTTTCGATAAATTTTTGTATTTTTATTTGCAGGTTAACTTTATAAGTACGAATACTGTATATGACGACTATATGCAGAGCTTCCTAAATATACGAGCCTTAAAATTCTGCTATTTTTTCATAGGCTTTCCATAGAGGAGGAAGCTTTTGTTATTTTTCATACCAACCTTTTTTCGATATAAAAGCTTAAATCCTTCGTTTGAATTTTCAATTTGAATCGTTAGTTCAATATTCAGGAAAAGTATATTTTATAGTTGAGTCACATTATGTTGAGTTACCGCAAAAACATTTAAATTAGTCAAACACATTTTTTTTTTGTAGAAACAAGAATTTGTTCGAAAATATGTGTATGGAAAAAATATGAGAAATTAGTATAAAGTGTTCCATCAACAATTTCAGCATTATTTGTAAAAAACAAACGTTCGATAAAAAACTTTTGGAGTAACAACGTAATATGGAGATTATTGTGTTTTGGGTTGCATTTCAACATTGTTGGTGAACCATCTTCGAGAACTGTTTTATCGGTACTTGTTAAAAATATGCAGGCCATATTGTTTCATCCTGTGGCCCTTTTCCGGTAATTCTCGGGGAATGGAAATTTTAAATTTTGTAGCAGTTTTATTCCCTTTTCCCCAAAAGTGTATTCTGGCACTCGGGTTAAAATTTTTTTGGGAAAAAATTATGCTCCAATATATAAGTTTTGACGTTTATTATTCCATACTTATTTTAGGTTAGGAAAGTATTAACTGGAAATAGAATTTAACGGAAATTTATTGTATTTACTTATAGCGATACTATGGGTTTATACTGAAAACTGGTAATATCAATTGGAAATATCAATATCCAATTTTTTACTTTAATAAACAAAATTTATTTTTTAAGTAAAATTAGATTAAAATATCAACAAAAACCAATTAAACGTAGTAAACTATTTTTAGACATTTGTTTTCTTGTTTTATTGCGATCGCATGTCGACCGCGAATAATTAAATTATTTTCCCGTAAATGTATACCCCAATCGCCAGAATTAACTTTTGGAAACGGGGAATTGGAGAAAATGTCTGGAGAATAGCTGCTACAAAAATAAATTATTCCCTATTCCCGGGGAATTACCAGAATAAGGCCACTGTATAGTATAAATAAAACAGAGCTTCATAAAATAATAACATTATTTTATAAAGCTTTTTGCAATTACTAAAACAGCCAAAAGATGTCGCTAAGTATAAATTTAGAAAACAATAGCGACAAAAAATAGAATATTTTAAAACCCAAATGTTTGTTAAGAAAATTTAACAACTTATTATGTCTAGAACTGCCTAGTTCTATAGATTATGAAGATATCCTGGAACTAAGAATAGTGCAACACGAGCGAATTGGATTGAAATAAAAGAAAAAAAAATTTGGTGAAATTGTGACATTTTTCTATTATTGTTTTACAACGCACAGCAAACTATGATGGTGAATATTTTACGACGAAAAGTTGTATTTACGCCAACCGTATCATAAATAAAAATTATAATTGTTTTGAGTTTTATTAGTTATGTTCTAATATTAATAAAAGTTTTTTTTAATAAAATATGTTATTTTTCCCTCTAATTACAAGTAAATTTATTATAGAGACATCTGGAAATGGATTTTAAAATTACAGAAAACTCAGGTTTGCAATTGCATTAGATTGAAGTTTTCTACATTTTCTTGTTTTTTTGTAATAATATTTAATTAAGAAAGTCAACGATTTCAGCGATGTTGTATACATTTCCAGTAAATAAAATTTGATGAAATTTTTTTTATTATAATGGATATTAATTATTGTTTTTACATGGTGATTCATAAAATCTCGTTTCAGCTCACGTTTTCTCTTTAATTTTGTTATAAATGTGATTGTTTAGATTGCTATTAAAACCATCGTTCAATTTTTATAAAACTAAATTTTAAATTGGATGTAAGACGAATCTGTAGCAGCACCCTTTAAATAACTTACCTTATTAACCTACACAACTAAACGGAATGCTAATTATTATAGAAAATGTATGCTCCGCTTTAGTTTAAATTTAATAATTAAATATTCCACTATGATAGCTGATTTTCAAATATGTGTTTGTTGAATATTTTATTAAAAACATAAAATTAATATTTAGATGATTTGTTTAATTTTTATTCATACATTAATGCTCAAAAATTTTCCATCTACTACGTTTTCTTATATAAACTCAATAAAAGCTTCCCCTCTATTTAAAGCTCTAATTTTAATATTACGGCTCTTTGAAATCATAGATGGCTCTGCTATCTGACATCGGTAAGTTGTAAACGACAATTTTCTGTTTCTAGTTAGTTTATTAAATGTGGATTACAATGTACTTGATTTCTAGGAAAGTGATAAAAAAATAGTGCAAAATAGTGTAACATAGTGGTACTATTCAAGTGGTGTACTACTCAACCCCCAGATGTCGCTAATCTCACAAAAGAATTATACTAATGTTCTAAACCATAAAGGCGGAATTTTTTGTGCAGAAAACCGGAAAGAGATACAATCAAAAATCCTTATGTGTGTGAGCAGCGCAACAGTAAAAAGTTTTATAATTAAATTTTTTGTTTTTGTTGCGATTTGGTTGCCATAAATACAAAAATACAAAACGAAGTATTTTTTATGGCAACCAAAATGAAAATTAACCCCCCCCCCCCCCCCCCACCCTCAGCAAACTTTAGTTTGGTAATATTTTTATGGCGAGCACTTGGCTCATACGTTTTATATGTTTGGTGGAGTGTGCTATAAATCGCATTTTCGTGATAAATTTATATTAATGTTAAAATTAAAATATTTTATAATTTTTCATTTTTATTATTTACTCTGTATTACATAATTTTAATGCATGTAATATTATTTATGTAATGTAACAAATGCGGTCAAATATTCTTTTAACTTTTTTTTATAGGAAAGCGTTTTCTTAGTTTTTATTTATTAAAAGGAAAAACACAATAAAATGAAGCCTACAAATAATATTTAGGTTTTTTAGTAATTTAGAGATAGAAATAAAATTAATTTAACCATAATTTCATTTCAGTTGAGTAACATTTCACTGTTCGTTTACAAACAGCTGTTTTTTATTGTGAAATGTCTTTTAGAAAAATTTCAAATTTGTTCATATTGTTATATATTTTTATATATACATATATGTTTCATATTTGAAAATGTACACATACACGAAAAGCTTTTACATGACACTGGAAAAAGGGAATAAACTAAACAAAATCTAAGTATAAATGTAGTAAAATAGCTTTGCTTTAATATCATACCATTAACTAATTAATTTTTAACAAAATTCACTAAAATACTATTTTTACTTTATCACAAAATATTAAAACTTACCACAGAATCTGAAAAAATTGTTTTGTTGGGTTTCTTACATGAAAATTAAGTTTGACTGGGTAATAACATTGAAATGCCGTTTATCGCATTCTTATTTTTTTATTAAGTTTTTATTAGTGAGTTTTAGTGATTAGTGGATTTTAGGATGATTCCTGTGAGAATATTTGTGGTATATTCCATTAGTGCGAATATTCCGAACACGGTGTGGATAACGAGAATTGCTGTTTACCGCCAAATTTCTATAACGGTATTCACAATCGAGTGGTTCGTAGGGATATGCAAATTCGTAACAATATGAGTTATCACTTGTTTACCTTCTTCCAATACAGTTATGAGAACTTATCGATAAAAAGCAATTAGAAAGTGAGGGAGAATTGGTAGGCTCTGAATACATAAAGCAACCGAATCGTGAGACAAATGGCCGCCGAGTAAAATACACGCAATTGTCGGAGTGGAAATTAAAATTTAATAAATTATAAATGTGATCGTAAATAAAATTAATAAAATGTTGATTTTGTGCTAATAAAATGTTGGTTATTAATAATCTAATAAAATAATATAAAATTCTTGTTAAGTGCATTTTTTAATATTATCTAAAACAAGAATATAAATATAAAGGATTAACTAATTGAATCCTCCACGAAGTGCTTGTTATTATATGCTTTAAAAGTGCTTTCTTGTGCTTCTGTTCTACAGAAAATACTGATTACCTGAAGTATCTGAGCCCCGAATCAATTAATATACGCAGTTATATAAGTGCCAAATCAGTGCAATATTAAATACGAATTTTACAAATTAGTGACCACACAATATAACAGTGAAACAAGAATCTGTATTACACGGAAATGTCGGCTAATACAAGAAAAAAAGCAATCAAGCCTAACATAATTGAAAATCTTGATTCTTTAAGTTTAATCGAAAATCCATCACTAAAGGATGTGATGCAGGCCATTCTTACATCTAATACGGATATCAACACTAAAATAGAAAATCTTAGTCAAAATATCCAGCTGAAAATCGACGATATTAACGAAAGAATGGAAACTGTTAATCAAGCTGTGGCTGATAATAGCAAGGCAATCTGTTCTCTTAGTGGTAATGCAGAGGAATGTGATAAACGTGTTACTGAATTAGAATCAAACCGAATATTTTCTACAACAATCCTGGAAAAATGATATAATTATCTTCGGCATTCCACAAAATATACCAAATTATGAACAGGCAATTACTGACATTGAGGTTATTTTCAACTACACGTTGGATGGCATTGATAATTACTTTAAGAAAGATGCGTCCATTCAAAACAACAACCTTCAAAACCAAGATAATATTTGTCTACTTGTGTTATGTTTCAAGCGCGCCAGCAAAAAACAAGAAGCCATAAAAAAATTGATTGATAACGGACCGATCTTCCTTCAACAAATTGTCTACGCAAGCATTTTTCGTCACTGTTATCCCGATCCAAAAAATTTCAAAGAGATGGCAAATTATTTAAATGCTGGTTTAACGGGCATATCTTCATACAACCAAAACAAGATGCCACACCTTTTATATTAAAATGCTTATCACAACTTCAACGGTTCAACATATGATACGATCATCAATTGAACGATTTCCATGACGTCAAGGCAACGGTATTTTTTTAATGAAATTTATAAATTTTTTGTTTATTTACTCTAAGCCCACTGTAGCATACATTTTCGTTAATTAATAATTTTATTTGTTTTGTTGTTTATATTTCTATGTTAATTGAATATTTTAAATACTTTGCAGTGCATTCATTATAACTAAAATAATTGTCTAAAGTAAACTATTAATGGACTTAATTGAGATTGATGATTTCTTGGCTGATGCTGTGTCGGTTAAATACCTAATAAATGATGAGCCGCAGCTGGCGCCAAATTATTTGCGTTATGTGTTAGTAAATGCGAGATCGCTAAGGAAAAATTTTGAAAAGGTTAAACTATTTCTGGACTTACTAGTATCACCTTGCCATGTGATATTCATCACTGAAACGTGGATTTACGCAAATGAAATTCCCTTCTACACTCTTGCAGGGTATGTAGCATATCATTGTACGAGAGATGCTGATAGAGGAGGGGGAGTTGCTGTGTATGTCTTGAACTCTATTCTGTCAATCGAAGTAGAAAAACTTAATTTATGTAGTTCTAGTTTTTTGGTTATAGATCTACATTTGAATAAAACCAAGGTAATAGGTGTGCATCGATCTAAAAATTCTCCAAATGATGTCTTTTTTGAAGCTTTTGAAACGATAATGGTTAAGAATCCCAAGTCACTAATACTCGGTGATTTTAATATTAACCTTCTTGATGTTACAGACCTCAAAACTGAAATGCTTAATTCAGCAGTCTCAGCTAATGGTTTTATTCATCTTAACAATTTAAATCAAGAATCCTATACTCGCTTTTCCACATCTTCGGCTATTCTGGACCATGCCATTACTGATGTGTTAACTGCCCATTTCTCCATTTCTCTATTTGATTGTGTTCCATTTGATCATAGAATAATTGTGATTGATAAATCAGATAACATTCTCAAATCTAATACACGGAATTTTAACCTCAAGATAATATATTATAATAATGTCATTATTAATCTAAAATCAAATTTCATATGTTCCAATAATTTTCTAGAACTAATTGATAAACTGTCTAGACTTATTAAAAGTAATACTAGAATAATACATAAAAAGATTTTTCCTCAAAAATGGG
This sequence comes from Nephrotoma appendiculata, assembly GCA_947310385.1. Lineage (NCBI taxonomy): Eukaryota > Metazoa > Arthropoda > Insecta > Diptera > Tipulidae > Nephrotoma > Nephrotoma appendiculata. Next base: position 261,034,585 of record OX371224.1, read on the forward strand.
TAACAAATAAATTCTTAGATTTAATTAAAATAAAAAAGTTATTGTATACCCTAAAACAAAAGTACCCGAAGAATAATTATTATTCTAGTAGATACAAGTATTTCCGGAACAAAGTAGTATATTCTAAACGAAATCTTAAATCTAACTATAATGAACACATATTAAAAAACTCCATAGGAAATTCGAAACAGACTTGGCATGTTCTGAAAAACATGATCTTTAACAGGGAGGACCCTCCAACAAAAAATGAGTGTATAGCGATGCTGGGGCTAGATTCTGTGTCGGTGATAATGATAAATGATAAAATTATCATCGATAAAATATAAATTGGGATTCCGAGTTGGTGATATATGATAAATAAATGTCAAATTTAGTGAACAAACTAAATATTTTATCATACACATTATGTCGATGAGAAATATTTATCACGGTATTAAAAATAGTTTTTTTCTAATCTTATGTCAATTTTGAGTTGAAAACTGATTTAACATAATGTATAGAATATAGAACAAATTTAATTCATAGTAAGGCAACGCGGCCGAATAATCAGAAATTACATTTGCTCCAATTTTTGGAAGAACTTATAGATTTGGCCAATGATAAGTATGCATAACGCAATTAAATTTATTTGTAGCTATTATTAAATATAAACTTATATAAACCTGTAAGATATGAGTCATTTTATGACGGAGCACATCCGCGAAGCTAACAATGGGATGATTTGGCAACGGAATTAAATGCACTGAATGGAGCCAATAAGACCGGGGACAAAAATATATGAATTTTTTATATTTTGACGTTTCTCAAAATAAATCAAAAGCAAACACTGAACTGAAAATAATAAACAATTTGCTCCGACATCTTGTGTACAATTTTTTAATTAATTATTATTTTTTTTCATTTTGCACAAAGAATTGCATTTGCTGAATAAATGATAATTTGAACTGATAAACATAAAATGAAAATTTAAATGAAATCTTTTTTTTTTCATTATCATTATCACCGACACAGAAGATGGCAGCCAATGTGGCTACAAGGTAAGCAGATGGCAGCCATTGTGGCTACAAGGCTCTCGGCTGTCTCTCAGTGGAAGTCTCTTCAGGTGGGACACTCGACGATAGTTAGATCACTAAGGGAAGAACTGGTGAATCTTGATTATATTAAACCAACGTTGTGCTTCGATATAGGTTTCCGGATCATCTGTCCTTCTAGGGAATCCGGGAGGAATGGATCAATACGGGAAAACGAGGCACTGACATTTTTCACGGACGGCTCTAAGCTAGACGGCAAAGTAGGAGCTGGAGTCTTCTGTGAGAAGCTCAATGTTAATATTTCTGTTCGTCTCCCTGACTACTGCAGCGTGTACCAGGCTGAAGTGGTGGCGATAGGGGAAGTCGTGACATGGTTGAAGCATAACGTGGTATCTGTTAGGGATATCGCGATTTATGTGGACAGTCAAGCGGCACTCAGGTCACTAGAGGCGGTTTCTCTGAAGTCACGGGTGGTGCTGGATTGCCGATCATCTCTTAATGAGATGAGCGAGTATTTCAGTATCCAGATGATCTGGGTTCCTGGTCACTCGGACGTCACGGGAAACTGCAGGGCAGACGAACTAGCTAGGTACGGTACGACTCTCCAGATGCAACCGGAAAGGGCATGTCTGGGGAGGCCTATAGCAGCGCTCAAATTGACGCTCAGTAAAAAGGCAATCGCCTTAACAGATGAGAGGTGGACCAACACTCTCACGTGCAGGGTAGCAAAACAGGTTTGGCCAAAACTGGACCTGCGGCGCTCCAAGGCACTTGTATCCCTGGGAAAACGAGATTTAGGATTGGTCGTAGGGATACTAACAGGACACTGCCTTTTTGGGGAACATGCGAGAAGGCTGGGTCTAGAGACGAATGACTTTTGTAGAAGTTGTATGGACGAAGAGGAGGAAGAGACGCTAGTTCACTTCCTATGCTCATGTCCGGCACTATCATACAAAAGACGTAAGTACTTGGGTGTGTACAACATGGACAGCCTTTCTGAACTCACGGACTGTAGGGTGCGAGATATTTTACGCTACATCAGTAGCTCTGGTTGGTTTCAGCGGGAGTAAGGGGAGATTGGATCTTGTGGTATCACAATGGGCCATTATTGGCCTAAGTGTGCGATAGCAGCCACTCTAACCTAACCTATCACCGACACAGAATCGAGCCCCGGGACGGTAGTGACAAAATAATAAATGACCCGAGTGAGATAGCTAATCTATTAAATTATCATTTTGTTAATATCTCAAATGTAGTTATGGCATGTAATATGAACAGTGAAGACCTCCCGTCTTTGGATATTTCCACGACTAATTACCTAGAAGTAACAAATATAATACAAAACCTTCGACAATCGGCAGCAACAGAGTACGATACTATATCAACAAGATTTATTATCCATTGTGCTTCTTTTTGGACTCATAACATAGCAAACTTAATAAATAATGCTATATCAATAGGAGATTTCCCTGATCGCCTTAAAGTTAGCAAAGTCTTTCCGGTTTATAAGGCGGGTAATAAAATGCTCCCGGAAAACTATCGACCGATATCCATTCTAAACTCGATTTCTAAAATCTTTGAAAATGTCATTTTTAATAGATTGAACCAATATTTAATTGATAATAACATCTTGAATCCAAATCAATTCGGGTTCACTAATAATTCTAGTGCTCAATCGGCTGCAGCAGCCGTCATTAACGAAATTTTATTAGGGCTTGAGGAGAAGTATTTTATATCAGTTCTATCAATCGATTTGAAAAAGGCCTTCGACACGATTTCGCACAGTATCCTAATTTCAAAACTCGAAAAATTAAATCCCACAACAAACTCTTTCAATCTACTGTCTTCCTATTTGAGAAATAGAGTACAATATACGGTAGTAAATGGTGTCGAAAGTTTTAATTTACTCACCCGAACAGGCGTTCCTCAAGGTTCCATTGTTGGCCCTATATTATTTAATTTTTTTATCAATGATATATTTAGTGTAACCTTCAATGGAAAGCTTATAATGTATGCTGACGATTCAATGTTAATATTTAGGTCCAAAGATGCATTCCAATTAATTGATCAAATGATTGAATATATTTTAAAAATTGAAAATTGGTTGTCATCCAATCTAATGGTCATTAATTATGCGAAAACGAACTACATTATAATTCAAAACCGCCACCTTCCAACTAGTTTTCCATCATCCATAAAAGTTAATACCCAATTAATCAAAAAAATTCATTCAATTTGTTACCTAGGAATTATCATGGACGAGGCGCTTCTTTGGAAAGAACATATTAATAAGATTACCAAATCTATTTGGCCTTATGCATTTGCACTAAGGATACTTCAAAATTTTGTGAATGAGAAGACTCGCTGATCTATATACTTAGCATATATTCACTCAAGACTCAGTTATATGAGTCTCTTGTGGACAATAGCAGCTGCAACTTATCTTAATTCACTCCAAATATTGCAAAATAAAATTATTAAAACAGTTAAACTACTGCCGATTTTAACACCGACCAAGTCAATTGACTCCTCAGTTATACTTCCAATAGAAATACTAGGAAACTTCGAACTACTAGTATTAATAAAAAAAATCAACTTGGATTGGCTAAATGTAATGTGAGTTTTACTTCCATAAGCAACGTCCACACGCATGAGACCAGGCAAAGCAAAAATAATAAATTTTACGTAATTACCGTTAATACAGTTCGATCACAAAAAAACCCTTTCTATAATGGACTTATACTATACAATGATCTTTCATTGAGAAGGCTGCTTTTAATGATCTCATTGAGAAGGCTGCTAGATTTATCTTGATTTCAAAATGAATCTTATAGCAAATTCTTTCGAAACAAAATTTTGATCTTAGATCAAAAAAATGACTGGCAATGCAATGCATTTCAATGACATTTCGGTAAAATTTATTGTATTGTCAGTCATTTTTCTGATCTAAGATCAAAATTTTGTTTCGAAAGAATTTGCTATTAACTATCAAGAAAAATTATTTAATTAATTTTGTTCTTTTTTTTGCTGACCCAGTAAAATCAAAAGCCTGCTACAATTTTATTTGGGATTTTTTGATGTTTTATTGATTTTTTTAAACGACAACTTTTACGCTTGGTTTCTAACCAGAAAAACCGCATAATATGCAATACTTATTGCAGGAAACCCAATAATCTCACTTGGTTGCACTTTCATTATATGGTTGGTTATCACTGGTGAGACGTAAAATAAAATTCATTGAGTTGATACGATGAATTTTGGACGGATTGTTGTCCTCTTTGTTTTTATATTTTTGCTTCTGGGCGCATTTAATAATAAGAATCAATAAAATTTTCAAATTTATTTAATTTTACTATTTTTAATTAAATGAGTTCACTTGAATATTCGAGTTCTTTAATATTGACGAACAAACATAAAGTGATGGAATCAAGATTTAAAACTGTAAGAGAATATCCTCCAATGAGCGGTAGAACAAACAATGTTGGGAGTTGAATTAATGCGAGCAAATTTGATTCCATATATATAATTTCTGTTATTTTTAATAATCGAATAAAATTTCGAAAATAAATTATGACTCATACTTTGCATATAGTAATTTCATGCCAGCCACAAATAATAGGTACACCCCATACACCCCAAATTATTAATGCAGTTTTTGTTAACCGCAGGATTACAAAAATAATTTTTCAATTACATTTTTGTAATTTAAGCTCGCTGTCACACTATAAAACATTAATTAAAATTTTAATAAATGAAAAATTACTTTGCTTAACAATATTTTTTGTTTAATAAGCATAATGTGCGAAATCATTAAAAAAAAAATGTGTGACTCATGTACAATTGTGAACACATAATAAAATTCGGTTTTTAATGGAAGCTGGCGCCTGTCATTATGAGATTTATTTCTGTAGACATTATTATAAACTACTTAAATAGTTTAGCATAAAATATAATTTTACGATTCCTAGGCGTCAACTATTGATTAAAACGTAAATTAACGGCCGTAATACAAACTCGTCTTGAAAAAAAAAAATCTTCGTAATAAACTAATAAGCAAAAGATAATTTAAAAATAAAATGTACAATTTTATTGTGGGTGCGTGGTGACTGAATGTCTTGAGCAACTATTATACAGCAACATGTGTTAAATATCACTCAGCATCGATAATAATATGCTCATGAAAAAAAATCTCGTTAATCGCTAATTTATTATAAACATTGTTATATATTTGATTAATTAAGTAGTTAATTTTAATTAACGCATATGCAAAGTTCAGTTATTTCGCTTCTTGTATAGTTAACATAGAAAATTCATTAAAAATTTTATTTTTACACATAATCTAAATAAAAATTCAGTTGTAGAGTAACACATCACTTTCCAATTGTTTTCCAAGTTTGCTAAATTGTTCAATATTGTTGATCAATCTTAAATTATTGTGTACAACAATTCCCTATATTATTAGGTGTACGACTTAATTTTTACAGATTTTTCAGCAAATTTATTTTGTATAAAAAAAAGTAGACCACAACGAATTTATTCTTGGAAATATTGTCCATCATTTTTTATGACCTTGCACCATCTCTCAGATAGCATACGAATGCCGTCGCAAAAGAAACGTGCAGGCTTCAACGCGATAAAGTCGGATGGGGCTAAGTGTGGTAAATATGCCGCGTGCGGGAGAACTACCCATCCCAAGTTCAAGAGGGTCTTTTGGGTGACACGACCAATATGAGGTTGAGCGTTGTCATGTAAGCAACATGACTTGCATGTTTCCTGGCCCAGTAAATGGCCTTTTTCGCCAGTTTCCAGAAGAATTTTTGGATTTTCCCCAATTGGTGCCAACGCTTGGAATTAGCTGTTTGGGTGATTCCTAGCTGTGCCGCTAGCTCTTGTTGCGTTTGTACTGAGTCTTCATCTAGAAGAGCTGGTTACTAAGAACGAAATTACCACTACTAAAATGTTTGTACCAATAATTACACGTCTCATAAAATACAACGTCGACACCAAGAATACTACAAATTTATTTTCGGTGTTGTAGAAACGTTTTTCCTTGTTGAAATTCATATAGAATGAAAAATAGCATAAAACTATTACATGACAAAAAAGTTTGGTATTGGCTTACATAACCATAAAAAACCAAAAGTAAACTGTAAGGATATTGCAACACTAAAGGAGTCACAATTTGAAACATTATTAAATATAGGCTGCCCTAGCCTGAAATGTAGTTGTCTTTATGACTAAGCTACAAAAAATCTCCTGTAAGACAACAAGTCACACAGGAACAAATTTATATGAAAAAATGTTGCGTTTTCGGAATCGTGGCTGTATTCACTTTTATTATTTTTTTTGAATTCTTTTTTAGAATGTTTAAAAAATATTATACACTCAGTGAAGCTGCGACTATATGATTGAATATATGAGTGATGATGATAGAATGTATTCCCTCTGAGGATTATGCTGATATAAGTGACAACGAACATATAAACGAGAATGAGCTTGATTCAGACGTCGAGCTGCCACAAGACGGAACAGGACAATTAGAAATTACAAGCAAGTAGATCGCAACATTCATTTCGATAGTGAAGATGAACCGTTGTCAAAATTAGCAAACAGTTCGAAAACTAATTCTAAATGTGATAGAGAGAAAATTGAACTATAACGGAAAAAACGTCTAGCTGCATTTTTACAATTTCCCATAAATAACGAATACAATGATCAAACTGGGGCCCTATTTTCGTACACTGAATTCGTTTGATTGGTAATTCTTATACGTATTCGAGTAAGCGAGCTACGTTTGAAAATTTCCCTAATCGGACAGTACCAATTCGAGCAGTTTTTGTACATACATGAACGAATATTTGTTCGATGACATTTTAAATGACGACAGCATACATTTATCAAACCAAATTCGAAATGTAAGTAAAATTTTGATTTTTTTTTTAATTTATTGAAATTTAATATAAATTTGTTATATTTTTAAGAATATTTTGATAAACAATTTATATAATAGTTTAATATATAATAGAATAGTAGATTGAAATCTTGAATCTTACGAAATTCAAAATTCCATATTCCTTACCCAAAATATCCTTAACGAACGAGCTTACCTGCTATCTCCTCACCTTTCTTATTATTAAATTGTCCGTATAAACAACAGATGGTAGGGACGATCAAGAGATTAATTGTTATTTAATATTTTTTGTCTCTCCTTCTTTTATTTCTTTTACAAATCAGTAGATACTCCTGATATGATTACTTAACAAGTTGAAATCGATCGAGTTGTGTTTTAAATTTTTTGAACAAATTTTTTAATTAAAATATTCAAAAATCTAATTTTTTGCGAAATAGAAAAAAAAACGATTTTTTTTATCGGTTTTTAAAAGATAAAATATTACTTACATAACATTAACAATGTATACGACTATTCAATTCAAGTCATCAAGAAACAAAGAGGTCATACAGTGATAGACATTCGTATAAACGCACTAATTTTTCCCCCTTTAACTATTTATTTCTTCGCTGTTCTTTCTCGATCAATTTTTTTTATTATAATTTATTGCTTGTTTAACAGGAACTTGCCTGCACTAAAAACAAAATAACAGTACGGCGAAATATACAAAATCAAATATAATATTGCCGATCTCATATACATTTTTTCGCCAAATTTTTTTTTAAAAGATGGAACCAATGCACACTAACCCACCATACGGACACTTTTTTCATTAAAAAGTTTAGCTAAGACAACAATTTTTGTGAGACATCTAACGTTACATGAACAAAATTTTACGAACTTTAAATTTTTTTATCGATCTTTATTTTCGACGATTTGCACATGCTGGATGCACATGTTGAAGTATGCACATATACTTGTTGAATAAAAACGTAAACAAGAAGCAAGATCAAGATTGAATTTCTTCAATGGTTTTTGCTTTTCGTAAAATATTTTTTTTTTGTTTTGTGTCCTTTTAAAACAAAATTATGTTTTGTGTCCTATATTACCTACGAGTATGTACCTTATGAATGAACTGTGAAAATATTTTATGATACGAGAGACTCCATTAAAAAGAAGTTATTGTAAATAAGACTTATTATTATTGTAAATGCAACATTGTTATTCGTATTATTAAGCGATAATTTGTTATCCGTGGATAATTGATAGTAGGGATAATAAATATGTAGATTATATTTTTTTAATATTAAATCTAAGGAAGCATGCACGTGTTAATTTTATCTTGTCTTTATGAGTGTGTATTTTAAAAACGCATATGAACAAAATCGACCTTGAACTAGTGTATGAACTAGACATTTTTGTTTTATAAACTTATTCTTAGTGTGGAATACCGTCGATGAGGTAAACTAGTTCAGCGTTGCACTTTTTTATTTATTTATTCTTGCATCGATTGGTTTTGATATCGAAAAAATCTGAGAATGATAAAATTTTATAAAAGGGCCCCAATTTATAAATATAGTCTAGGAAGTAAGAATATTATTAAATTATAGGAGCCTATTATAATGTAAAATATTATTTCGTTAAAGAAACAGCAGCAGATAATTTTTTTTTATGAAAGCTGATGTTCGATAGGAACTAGAAGAAACTCGCGTTTATACTTGATAAATTTGAATTTAGTTTGATTTCGGTTTGTTATTTATTTAGTAGAAATGTGGAAATGGGAATTGAAGGAAGACGAACAAATATGAATATTTATACAAAAAAAAATTTTATTTTTTCCTGTGATGTATGTGCAATAAACTTTTATTTAAAAAAGTCGAATATTATAAATGTATTGTTTCTCCAAAATTATTTTTCCGAGGAATTAAATTATTTTTCCTTTAAATATTATAAACAGAAAAACGAAATTATTTAAATTCCTATTTTGTTTCTTCTTATTTTTTACGTTGATCGTGTACTCTCGACTGCAATTTATTCTAATGCTAATATATAAACGATAGTTATTAATATAACATACAAATTACAAGATGTAATATACATTAATAATATTAAAAAGCAGGTAGCCAATTTTTTTAACGATTTAAGTATGAAATATGGACAAATTAAATAAACCTTAAATTTTTTAATATTTCTTAGCGGTTGAACAGATGATTGACTTATGTAATGATATCTGGATATTTTTTATTTTTTAATTTATTTATATTACGACTGAGTCTTGTACCCATTTAGTAATTTACATTGCATAATAAAGTATTTTGATAACTCGGCGTAATCAAGTGATTATCCCCAGTTTCGTGTAACTCCTCCTCAGATTTTTTGCCAACGTAAGTCTACTGACCTCCTGGTCGCGAAAAGTCCAGTGGCTTGGTAAAAATAAAAATTAAAATTATTGCTGATTACGAAAAATTTATCGAATGAGTAATTTCAACTAGTTGGTTGGTGGGATTGTTTCACTTATTTAAGCGATTTCCTGGAACATGGAAATAGTTCACTAATATTAATTCAAAATGAAAAATCTAATTTGATTGGCAGGAAATAGAATCAGATTTTAGATTTAGATTTCTATATATATATATATATATATATAGATTTTTTGTTTTAAAATAATAAGTTGCAACTGGTTGCATAACCAAATTTAATAAATGATTACATTTGGATTTTTTAACGATTGTTATTTAACTTTTTAAAATATCGTCACACAATTAAATGTAAATTAATTTTTAAAATTGGAGCAATAAAAGAAGCATGGGGATGAAAATTAAAATTTATTATTTTATTTCCAGTAAAATTCCATAGTACAAGTTACTTATAGTATCATGTTACTAACCTTTACGAGTATATTATATAAAGGAAACTTTTGTTGACATTTTTTGTAAACATTACGCATGAACGCCAGCATCTCCGTGGCAAATATTATTGGCACAAAGTGCATTGATGCAGAAAAACTTGTAAACAATTGGATTGGTGAATATGTTGTGGCCTACACCACACTTTTTTTACCACGAATGTATACATAGATCTCGAATACATCAAACTTGATTTCTAAAGCGAAAAATTAAAGTTACCTGTCTTTTGGTAAAACTGTTTTGCACAATCAAAAATCATAATTCCCGCGTAAACTTCAGAAAACCAACAAAATCAACCCTTGTTGTAAATTTAATCTTTAAATTTATTTAAAACTTTAATCTTTAAATCTATAACTTTTTAACATCAGTGAAAAAATTGAAAAAGCTTCCGTGGAAGCTGTCACTTCTGGAACACAGATTCCCACTAAATCTCGCAAGAATCCCGCAATGAATACAAATTGATACAGATTAGTCAATCAGACTGGGCTATATAGATGTCGAACTTTTGTGAAATAAAGTTTTATTTTAGAAAAAGTCATCATTTCCGATAAAAATTAAAAATTAACCAAACTAATGTATTTGGAAAATATTTTATGAGTAAATAATAGTAAATATAAGGTTTTTTTGGTATATGGCTCAGATTTTAAATTTATAATAATTAATTTCTAAGCTTTCGATGTCAATTTAACATCATTATCAAAGCTAAACTTCAAACTAATGTGTTTGAAATTAAATTTACGAGGATACTCGATTTTTAATTGTAAATAAAACATGTTGTGTGAAATTTTTTGTTTGTAATAATATTTTATGGTATTTAAGCTTGGAATATAACGTCATTCAAATGTCCGTTGGGGTTTTGCTTGGTGGGACGTATTGGGGAGGTACAATTTTCAATGAGTCGAATAAATCTCGCTGAATTTGCTGGATGGCGTTCGTTATGTTTACTTTGAGGGCATCAATTGTTTGCGATTTACTCGCATAGATCTGCAATTAAGGTAGCCCCAAAGGAAGAAGTCGATAGAGATGATTTGTTAGCGAAATTTGGGTTAACTTCTAACTGCTCCAGAGTTAAACCAGCTGGCTTACGGCGTTGTCTATGGTCGTTTACCTTAAGTTCTTAGGTCAGTTGGATTTTATACGGGTGTAGACCCAAGCCTCTACACTAAATTTGCCAAGCTGAAGTCGCGGGGCAATATCTTGTGAATGACGAGAAATTTAACTGCCAAGGAGTTTCCCGTACACTCTCGCAGCTCGCACAGCAGCGATGTTTTCATCAGACCTTGCTTTTCTGTGAGAAAATAACAAAAATCGCAAGATCAACATGTTTCATGGTTACGCTACTTTATTTTAATACGTAAAATAAATTAAAATGACCTTAACAAATTTTGTTTCAAATTTAATTTACAATCTTTTGGTTTTTAATGGTTTTTTCGTGAATGTTATATAAAAGTATGTATATAATATTGCTGCCACTTCTAAAATTAACGCGGTCTCTTTATTTATAGTAAAGTCTGGCTGTACAAAGCCTGAATTTTGTTGATAAACAGTTTTCTGTAAAAATTACCATTTCCATTGAAACACTGATTTTAGCCAATATTATTGTGAATTTAATTTAGAATCTTTTAGTTCATAATGTTTTTTCTAATTATAATAATACACTTTGCAAAATATTTGCACAAACCGAAAAGGCTCCTACGCGACTTCCAGACTTTCGGCTAAAAATAACTGGGATCTCCTAATTTATGAGAAAAGCTTAAGTATGAAGTTTCACTCCAATACAATGTAACAACTTCAAAAACAATTAATTTTAGAATCCAATTCCCGCAGATCATAGCAAATTTCATTTAATCTCTTTAAGCAATATTCAAGTTTCTGGTTAATTTGGAATCGTATTCCAGAACTTAAAAAATACAAGAAACTCAAACTCAAAATTTATTAAGAAATATTAAAAATTTAAGTAAATAAATCTTAAATTTTTATTATTTAAATATTTGCCCATATTTATATTAATTATCATCTATACATACAGGGTGTCCCTAAAGTAGCTAACACGAATGGTACCGTTGGATTCCTTGATCAAAACGAAGGTAAGGTTACTTCTGTCACTTTGCACGTTAAAGCCCCCCTTTCAAGTTATACATGTTTAAAGAGCAGCCTTCCAACGCAGCACCTTGTATTAAAGAAACTTCAATATCTTGAGAAATAACTATTTTTATTTCCAAGTATTAATTTCTTTAAAAAGCTGATACTATTCTCTTTTAAATAAGGTATAATAACTATTAATATTTAGTTAAAAAGTATTTCAAATTTAAACAAAACTTTTAGAATTCTATTTTTTTAAAGAAATTATTTTCTTTCTGTATCATTTAACTCTTAACATTACTTTACGTCAGTAAATATTTTTTGATGAAAATTTCAGAATCTCAGAAAAGCTAATTGTTAATCATATTTGCTATTTTATGTTACCTAAAAAATTAAAAGTTCACAATGAAAATGTTGTAGTTTCTTTATTAGACACTGCTGCGCAAAACCAAAAATGTAACAGTAAAATTTAAAAAAAAAATCAGCACCTCGTTCTTTGTCGAGTGTAAGGATTTCAGTGTGGCACAAGCTGAAACTCTCGTAGTGACCTTTCTCGGTGCCAAGCCCCATATTGCGAAGTTTGCCTTTGATCTCGTAGGTTTTAATCGCTGCATACTTTCCTCGGTAATGAATAACGCTTGAGATCCCAAGTCCAGCAACATTCTGCATATATTTGTAGATTTCCAGATTGGAACTCGAACTACTGCTGTTGGTAATAATGATTGGAAACTTGATAAGGTTGCTGCATTCGACAACGAGATGAGTCGTGGCCTTTTCTATGTTTTTTCTAGTAGCCGTGTTCGCTGTTGGCCTGACTGCATCTTCGGTGTGTAGCATAAGATGGTGTTTTCTGTGGCATTTACCGCATGTATAACTCGAGCTGCATACGATTGGCTGATGGCTTGGAGTGAAACAGTTTAAGCACAGCTTTCTCTCAGGCACAAAACCTACCTGTCTATCATTAACGCTTAGGGAAAGAAACTGGTCACATTTACTGAGGTAATGGCCTTGCGAGCATTTAAGGCACAAAGGCTCTGCAGTTGATTGGAAGGATTTAACTCGATTGCTGGTCGACACTTTATTGACTTCTATAGCATCCAATAAATCACTTCGTTTGCTTAAAAATCGGAAAAATCTTCTCATCGTAGGGAAATCCTCTACAGTTATTTCATTTGCCCTTAGTCACACTATCCAATTTGTTTACCAAAATATGAATGAGCCATGGGTCCCTTTTTCCGCTTCGGCTAACACTTTCAATCCTCTCAGAACTTCATCCGATACGTCAGCTATTTGATGAAGCGCCTTAGCCGAAACCTTTGATATATCTGGCTTATCAACAAACTGCGTTATGAGATTTGTCATCACGAGCCTTTTTTTATCGTATCTCTATTTAATCTTCTCCGTAGCCGTACTATGTTTGCCTCAGTTACTGCGATATGACGAACTAATGTGGCAGCTTCTCCTGTTAAAGGTTTATAATATTTAAAGGAAAAATAATTTAATTCCTCGGAAAAATAATTTTGGAGAAACAATACATTTATAATATTCGACTTTTTTAAATAAAAGTTTATTGCACATACATCACAGGAAAAAATAAAAAAATTTTTTGTATAAATATTCATATTTGTTCGTCTTCCTTCAATTCCCATTTCCACATTTCTACTAAATAAATAACAAACCGAAATCAAACTAAATTCAAATTTATCAAGTATAAACGCGAGTTTCTTCTAGTTCCTATCGAACATCAGCTTTCATAAAAAAAAATTATCTGCTGCTGTTTCTTTAACGAAATAATATTTTACATTATAATAGGCTCCTATAATTTAATAATATTCTTACTTCCTAGACTATATTTATAAATTGGGGCCCTTTTATAAAATTTTATCATTCTCAGATTTTTTCGATATCAAAACCAATCGATGCAAGAATAAATAAATAAAAAAGTGCAACGCTGAACTAGTTTACCTCATCGACGGTATTCCACACTAAGAATAAGTTTATAAAACAAAAATGTCTAGTTCATACACTAGTTCAAGGTCGATTTTGTTCATATGCGTTTTTAAAATACACACTCATAAAGACAAGATAAAATTAACACGTGCATGCTTCCTTAGATTTAATATTAAAAAAATATAATCTACATATTTATTATCCCTACTATCAATTATCCACGGATTAACAAATTATCGCTTAATAATATGAATAACAATGTTGCATTTACAATAATAATAAGTCTTATTTACAATAACTTCTTTTTAATGGAGTCTCTCGTATCATAAAATATTTTCACAGTTCATTCATAAGGTACATACTCGTAGGTAATATAGGACACAAAACATAATTTTGTTTTAAAAGGACACAAAACAAAAAAAAAATATTTTACGAAAAACAAAAACCATTGAAGAAATTCAAACTTGATCTTGCTTCTTGTTTACGTTTTTATTCAACAAGTATATGCACATACTTCAACATGTGCATCCAGCATGTGCAAATCGTCGAAAATAAAGATCGATAAAAAAATTTAAAGTTCGTAAAATTTTGTTAATGTAACGTTAGATGTCTCATAAAATTGTTGTCTTAGCTAAACTTTTTAATGAAAAAAGTGTCCGTATGGTTAGTGTGCATTGGTTCCATCTTTTAAAAAAAAATTTGGCGAAAAAATGTATATGAGATCGGCAATATTATATTTGACAAAATAAAACAAAAAATCTTCTAGCAGTCAGTATTTGTAAACATTTGTTTAAACGCAGTACGTGAAAAGTGATTTTTTTATTTAAGTTTTAATTTATTTCTAATTTTTTTATTGGACCTTCCTGTGACGACTCGACATTGCCCGTATTTTGAGAAGTTCCCCAAACATTAAATGGAGTAAATTGAGAAGTAAACCGCGTTTAACTGCCGTGTATAAGGAGAGCCGCCTCAAATTTGCTCGTAAATACATGTCGTGGACAACAGATTGGCGGAACGTGATTTTTTCTGACGAGAAAAAGTTTAACCTCGATGGTTCTGACTGCTACAGTTGCTACTGTCACAATTTGAAAGAGCATGGCGTCATCAGGTTGAAACGTAACTTTGATGGAGGGAGCGTAATGATGGGGAGTTACGCAATGAGGAGTTACGCAAAGCTACCCATCTGCTTTAAAACGACCTGGATTAACTCCCGTATGTACATAGATCTTTTGAAAGATGTTC
This sequence comes from Nephrotoma appendiculata, assembly GCA_947310385.1. Taxonomy (NCBI): domain Eukaryota; kingdom Metazoa; phylum Arthropoda; class Insecta; order Diptera; family Tipulidae; genus Nephrotoma; species Nephrotoma appendiculata. The sequence goes on from OX371224.1 coordinate 261,049,686, forward strand.
TACTTAGTTACCTTAAAACGACACCGATAGCTAGTACCTGGTGTTAACAGAATTTGTTAACCACTTAGAGGCTTCGATGCTGTCATCTTGGCTCCAGCTAGGGCTCAGGGTAATAGGCCTGGGGTTTCTCGGACCATAGGTGGGTCTTGTTAGACCGCAAGGGACAGATAGAAAATTTTTGAAGTTAGGAAAAGAAAATACACCAGGCAATAATATACCCACCAGCACATACTTACGTGCTTCCGTCACATCCTCCAGGCGAAACTCCCGATTTATTCCATTTTAGAGTCCATGATCGCACTTTTCACTGAATAATCACTTTAACCAAGAGAGAAGGAACAAACACGACCAACGACGTCATAAGAAAAAGTAGAAAACTAACAGTTTGAATTTTGAACAATCAAATAAACTAATTTTTTATTTAGCATACAGCGAAAAAGAAATATAATAGAAATATATAGAAATATAGTAAGGGGTTAGTAATACTAAGCTAGATGATATATAAGATAATAGGAAATTTATCTAAGACTAGAATTATTATATGTACTTTGATAATCCATATGTAACAACCACCCAAAAAGGGGGAAAAAAAATTATAATAATTCGCTTTGATGAGTTTACTGTTACCTAAAACTAACAATAAGAAATTTATAAATTTTTAAATTTTATATAAGAAAACTATTAACTTAATTAAAAGAAATTATAATTTAATGTTATTATGCGTATCCTTTTAAATTAATATTATTACGTCGATATAATTTATGGATCCAATTAGTTTCGAAAAAAAAACAAAAATATTGTATAAAAACCTGTGCTTGCATTTATCTTTGCGATGCATGAATTTCGGGAATTTGCGGTTATCCATGGTACCGTTGACACCTCATGTACATGATTTTATAGCGCACGCTTTGATTTGAATTGATTTGATTGAGATGTACGGCCAAGTCATTTGACGAGTAATCCCAGATATGGCCGGGGCCCACCGTACACCTGTATTACACATAACAAAATAGGAGGGATAGGAAAGGTTATGTTAGTAAGGAGAGGCTCGACCCGGTTACAGACACCTAAGTAGTCGATAGTCAGTAACACAATGACACAATTCTAACTACGAAATAATTATTAATCATGTAATTGAAAAACTTCCAGTCATCTGAAAATTAAAAATAGTTATTTAACTCTGCAAACTTATCTTCTTGAATTTTCGTTAATACCTATTTTTAATAAAATCTAAAAGAAAGATCTAAAATAATAAAAAATTAAAATTAATAATACCACCCACTGGATGCAATACTAATAATTAAAAAAATTCTTACTAAAACGCCTAACTAAAGAAGGAGCCAAGCCACTGGAAAAACAGAGGTCTCTATACTACAAAATAGTCCAATAAAAGTTTTTAACTGCTTCTGAAATCGGAATCTAATTTTTAATCATAACAGCATATCTATCGTGTAGCCAATTCCAAGTGGTTTCAAAAAAAGCTAATCTGATCAATAATGGATGTTTGGCACAGCTCCAGAACCCCAACACCAAAACAAATTAAATAAAACTTTTAAAGCAATCACGAATCTGTAAGATGATAGAATTAATAATAAGTAGCTAACACAACGTATGATCCTTCATCGTATCGTATCACCTAATCGTATTAAATAAATCATAAAATCAACAACCAGCGATAATTATTTATCCAACCCAGAACAATATAATCAAAACCTTCACCAATTTACAGTCTCCCGAAACAACCTAGAAAACCATTTAATTAAAGCATATATTTTTACATATGATGAACTAAAAATTATACAGTCCATACTGACCTTATGGACTGTAGAATCTTTATAAAATTATATTTTAGTACAATATCATAAACTTTAATTAACTAGCTACTTTAAAAATTCATTCACTCTTTCAAAATTTAGAACGAAGCTATCTCGAACTAAGTAATAAACATTTACTCATTCTTAATCAAAGAAAACAATATTAATATAATTACTATTAGTAATATACATAAATCCAATTGAGAATGGTGTCGCTAACAACATTCGGTTACAAGAAGTATTTTGATGGTTCGTTAGATTGAGATGAAGATTTGAAAAAAGAAAAAAAGAAATCATAAGGATATGAACAAACTGATGAATGATCCTAATACAAAATACCTCATGGGTTCGAACGTTGAAAACATATATTTTATGAATATACATTTCTGTATCTATTTATTACCCACCCACAAAACACTAAACTCAAATTAATGTATACACACCTGCGGAAACCATCGCGATTACGATGAACTTACATATTTACGTCCATTAACTGAAGATATAAATCCCTCAGACGCATCCACAAAGCTTTTTTACGCACTTCAAATATGTACATATTTCCAAATTTCCGTTACTTATTTATTTAAAATTAATTATTATTGCAGAGCAAAATTATATTACGATCCATCTCATGATCGCTCAGGGGTGGACCCGTGATTCAGTATTATACTCGTATGTCAACAAAATCAAATCGACCAATTCTGTGCCCGAATTTCATATTAAAAAATTTGAAAAAATAAAAAATTAGAAGGAAAAAAATACATTGTCGAACTTGTACATAACCGCCAACTTCGATTCTTTTTGAATTGAAACATTTTATGTACAGTGTACAAACTGTGTTTACATGTATCCTTTTAGAAAAAGACATGTAAATGAGGACTCTGTGTAATTTATTTGAAACGTCATATTTGACATTTTTTTTGTGTAATTGTTAGTTTTGCATTCTTCCAACATACAAATACGAAATAAAAATAATAATAATAAGCACTGCATGTACATACAATGAAACATCTTTGAACATTCAATCCGCAAGACCTGCCTTTGCCCTAAACTAAAAATTGCAATATCCAAAGAACCATTCACAAAATCAGAAAAGTCAAATGTCAGAAAAGTGAGAGAAATTTGCCGATGAGATCAAATATTACAGGTGTTCCCCTCTCCGGAAACAACTTATACCGAAGATGACGGCTGCTTGTTGCCTATACACCTCGTTACTGCTGCCCACTGCAAATACAATACATGAATCTTATTACCGCAAATAAGACGTAGCAAACATTCCATTTATAAGACAAAAGTCCATTAACAGACCAGACAATCAACTGAAAAAAAAAAAAAAAAAATACAAAAGAGGCCACTGTCACATGTACCTTCCTTATGCTCTAAATAGTGTACATATTAAACTCGGTAGACTTTATGTGGGCTGTATGCATCCCTTACCTGCTTATCAGGGTGAATACCACCATTATCACTTCGTCGTGCCCTTCAATAAATGAGGCTGCGTACTTTGAAGCATGAGGATAAGTTGAGCTAATTGGAAACAATCCAGTAACTGGTTGCTGATGATTCATAATCAAATGATGCACAACCCTTTGGTAGTAGTCCAATCAGACTCCAGAATTACTACGACTTCTCATGATTATGATTATTTAGGTTCTCCAGCTGGTATTTTTATAACCTCCAAATTTGATGTCTTCACAATTAAATATACATTTTAGTATTTTTAATATTTTCAAAACAAAACCACACAGTTCGCTTAATAACTCGTGATTATTATAGAAAACTAATAACTCAAAATTATTTTATAAAAATTAATAAAAATTAATAAAAATTAAAATAAATGAAAAAACAAAAACACGTCTGGTCGATATGAAAGTCAAAGGCAACTCCATGATTTTATAGCGCACGTTTTATACACATTTTATTTTTAGTTTTAATATAGTTATTTTTAGTTTAGGTATTAAATTCATTAATTTTATATTTATTTAGTAGTTTTTTTTATAGAATAGTTTATATAGAATTATAATTAAACGCATTAGTACTTTTTTGTAATACCGTATAAGCACACATGATCACTGTCCATGCAATTTTGTCTACTATTTCGTAGATCACACTATACTCATTCACCAATTTAATTTTTTACGTTTCGTACACCACAGTCTATTATTTCTTCCTCTCAGGAATTTAATTCATGCACTTACACAATACTACGCATATTATTTATGGATATATGCACGCCTTTAGAAAAAATACAATCACAGGCAAATATTTTATTGGTGTAATTATAAATTTAAGTTATATTCATTTCAAAATCTTTCGAATCAATACTTAGGATATCACTTGGATTAGTTTATTGATTTAACATCCGTTAAAATATTTATGAGTTTTTTATTTGGCTTAACTGATCATCACCACAGTTATTGTAAACTTAATCTAAACTAAAGCACATTTTTGTGTTTCACCAAATAATATTAAAATGCGCGAAAAAATTATATTATACACTAGATTAATTTGGTACTAAGCAATTTATTTAATTAAACGACGAAATTATTAAGTTTGTAATTATAGTTTAGTTTTCTAACTATTTGTATATTATATTACTTGTTTATTATATATAAATATTAAATTATAATATTTTAAGTTAAATCAAATTTATATAAACGATTTAATTTCAATCCGATCAACAATAAAATATCTAGTACATATAGTCAAAAATCAACTCTCCCCGCGTCGTACCAAATTAATCTTTTTATATCAATCGCAAACCCCGTTAAACACAATTTCCCTCTCGTTTGAGACAAGTGATCATCATCAAACCCATACACATTTATATATAAACCGCAAAGCAATCGAATCAAAATTAATAATCAGTGCTGGGTAAACTATGGACAAATTGGAGCGAAAAATTTCGTTACAACCTTGATGGCATTGATCACGAAAATTGCATATGTCAGCAGGATAATGCGTATACCATATATCATATGAATCCAAACAGTGGTTTCGCAAGAAAAACATTTCCTTCTTGAATGGGTAGTTTGCAGTCCTGAATGCAATCCTATCGAGAACCTTTGGAATATCCTGGCTGGCAAGGTCTATGCAATTTGATAATGTTAATGACTTGAAAAGTGCAATCCTTGATTTTTGGGTGAAATGTGATCTTGAAACACTGAAAAAATTAGTAGATTCAATGCCAAATCGAGATTTCGATGTACTACAAAATGTTGGAGGTCTTACATAAATAAAAAACCAAATTTTTCTTACTGGTGTTTTAATTATCTCGAGTTCGTTTATACGAATATCTACCTAAATTTTAGGTTTTTCATATTTATTAAAGTCAAATATTATAACATTAATTTGTTATCTCAACTACTTATCTAAGATGAAATAGACAATTTAAGTTAATTGGAAATAATTAGATAGGTCTGGTTGTAGAAATATAATTAAAAAACATAGTGCGTTTATACGAATGTCGATCACTGTATACTTATAATATATCTACTACAAAATGTAAGTAATATTCTGTCTATTAAAAGCCGAGAAAAAAAACACTATAAATAAAAATTAAATATAGACGTATTTCAAACTTCATAAAGAAAAAAAAGTGTTTAATAAAATATTTTTTTTTTAATTTTTTTTTATTGGTAACTATGCGATCTGCGGCTATAGGACCGATTTAGGACCATCTGCATATTGCAAGCTCCATGCCAGCCTATACTGGCATGGAAGATGAGTTGGCCCATAGTTTAATAAAATATGTTTTTAAGTGTGTGTTTCGCTAAGTGCCTACGGCAAATAATGTAAAAAGTATTATAAACAGTCATCCCATTATGTAAAAACCAGAAATTTAAATTACAAAAAAAATAAAATTATGTGATTTAAAAATTTACTTGAATTCTAAATTGACTATACATAATTAAATTTTGTTTACAAATACGACGGTTGTCTGAAAATTTTTCGAATTAACAAAGATAAAAGAAATTATTTCCTCAAATTTAGTTTTTTTCCTCTACAGAGCCTCCTAAAGTTTGCCACCTCTTCAATTCGTCCAAATAATACTCGCCGTCTTTCTCTTCAAAATACTTGTTTACGAAGGTGATGGTCTCTTCATTCTAAGAAAATGTTTGTCCTACGAGCGCAACTTTTAGCTTAGAGAACAAAAAAAAATCGATTTGGGCTAGATCTGGTGAGGGTCTGGTCAAGCAAGTCCGTTAATCGTGGATTTTCGCTATGTTAACCGCTGAGGTGTGAGACGGCGCAATGTCTTAGTTGAGCAAGGTTTTTTTGCACTTGTCAAATAATATTGCGTGGTATGCTCCTGTAATGGTTTCCCATTTTAGAAGATAATCGATTAAGATAAACCATGACTGTCCCAGAAAGCAGTCGCAATCACTTTCCCAACAGAAAGAACAACGTTTGCCTCTTTGGAGCCAATTCCCCCTTGGCAGTCAATCCACTGTTCTGACTGTATTGTTGATTCTGGAGTGTAACGGTGTATCCAAGTTGCATCAACAGTAATTAGCCGGCATCAAACCTCTATTTTATTGTACCTAAACTGCGCCAATAGAGCATTGGAAATGTTCATTCGAACACGTATCTGGTTCAAAGTGAGCAAATGCAATATGTGACAAATACGTTCTTTGTACGTATTCATAGCCTATTCTGTCTCTCTAACTTTAAATTGACGGTTGTCTAGCGCCATTTGGTGAACTTAAGCGATGTTATCGTCAGTGGTTGCAGGTTTTGAAAGCTGTGTAACTTTCAACGAAAGCGTAAACACACTGCCCCATATTTTGGTTTTCGTTTGTCTTTGCTGAAATGCTACTGACGATTGATAGTTTAAGCCCAGAAGATTTAGGGCTGGAGTATAAAGTAAGAGGCTTGGTTTCTGAGGAAAACCTATTAGGAAATGTTCAAGAGGAGTATAATAATCAAATAAATAAACTTAAACGTTTCATGTAACTGAAGAACCAGAAATCGAACTGAATACAATTAATTCTTGTAATATTTTGCACGGTGTTTTGTACTATCAAAACGACCAACTTCTAGAGACTAAGACAATGGTAATCCAGGTGTAACGGAATTATCTATAATTCCGTCACCAAAATCTATCCCAATAAGATCATCTTATAATCGCATGACATTGAAGATTATAATCTTCACCTATATCTCAATAATATAAATCATGCCAAATTCTCATATTCTTCTTTGTTATCTCTATGCGTTTTTTTAATTGAAGGTCATCATTTTAATTCATAATGGAATTATTATGAATCTTTTGAATAAACGTGAACTATGTCTGTAATTTGATTACACCTTTTTTTCGTGCTCGTTGCATATGCTTGGCAAGTGCATTTGTTGTTGTTCTGTATAGTATCAACACCGTGTATTTTGCAGTATATGAATTAAAATCGGAAATATCCAACTTACACGGTAATTAATAACAATTTCCGTTTGTCATCCAAAAAAAATGTGGCTCAGAAGGCAATTTCGTCTTTCGTGTGAAAAGACAATTTGATTTTGCTCCCCCCCCCCCCCCCCCCCCCTCCTTCTCAATCAAATTATGGGTGATAAGAAAAAGATTACCGGTGAGGCAGTCAGTTAATAGATAGGCCAGCGTGTGGTCAAGTTTTTTTGAGTAAGTTTAGAGTCAGTGAGTGTTGAGATAGACCAACGAGTGGCCGTTCGGGGAGTTGAATTTTAGAAGTCATTTGGTGAAGTAACTTGCTCAACCGTTTTGCTAATTTTTTTAGTGTTTGTAAATTGTCGGGAAATTTTATGGAAAATAAATTTGTTTTAATTCAGTTGTTTATATTTTTTTTTTTTTTTTGTACGTTTTTCCTTGTGTGCTTCTCAGTGGATTCAAAACATAATTGTTATTGATTAAATTAAATTAAAGTACAAAACACAAAAAAACAGTATCACACAATTAGGTCATTATGATAAAAAAAAAAAACTTAAAGTATGTTGAGATAAATTAAAAGTTTGAAATAGACAAGAATATAAAAAATATATAAAAACGAAGGTCTAAGAACTTCATAGCTAAGAAATTTTCTTTAAAAGTGAAATTTTTGTCTAATAAATGAATTAAATCTAAATAGAAAGTGCAGCAAATGAGTGTGGAATTATGATTATAGTATGGTGTTACATTAAAACTAAATTGTGTTAGTAGATTGTAAATTCTAGTATTTTAATAAAAATAGACAAGAACAGTAATACTGACTTTAGTCTTTTCTTCTTCTGTGTTAAATTGGAAAAGCGTTTATCCAGCATTCAAGGTAAGTGTGTGTTTGTGAAATAAAAAATACAACCACGGTCAGGCCTGCCCACGTGGTGGGCTGATAGACTGGCCCACCACTTCGGGGTCCGAATACCCAAATTTCCTTCTCCCCCAGTCCATTCATTTGCTATCTAACTAAATGCGGTAATCTAGGCCGTTGTCTTGGGTGCCCCAAAACCCACACAGTTCTCCTCTACTAGACTGAGCTGCGGGAACCAACGCCGCATGGGGCACCAAAGGATAGCGGCAAAAATCTATGAAGCCGGGTTAGCTTTGGCGGTAGCCAAAGTTTAATCCATCTCACAGGATATGAAAGTAAACGTATTCAGGAAAAGATGAGCAATCTGAAACACAGTTCGGTGCAAAAACGGATAGAAGGATATCCGAAAAGCTCGAAGAAATGTTCATTTTTTTAAGAAAAAATTATTCGCATAGCCGCAGAAACACAGCCTTGGATCTTTATGGCAAAATAAATAAGAGTGATAGCGACTCCGAGAGAAGCTCAGAAGATTTCTCAAGGATGCGAGGAGGATCCAACAAAATGAAGCACAAATCCAACAAAATTTAAGATTTCCTTTACAAAATGAGAAAATAAACTTGGTGGTGAAAAAGAACAAGATTTTCTCAGGCGTCAGGACGATGTGATGTTCTTTTTCCCGCAATTTCGTTACTGATAACGACCAATGGTAATAGGCTTTCATAAGGAAATCACGCTTTAAAGAATGCTATGTCTCACACGAAAATTAATACTGCATCCTCCCTAAGGACAATTTGCATTAGCTTTGACAAGATACGCTCAACGTTCCTCTGCAATTGAACAGCTTACATAACAAGAAGATTCTTCTGCCAACGTCCGAGACCAGTTTACCTATAATACTTATGATAGTGATACGAATCCAAATCGTCCCATAGAGAATTCGGACAAAATTGAAGCCATCAGCCGCCAAAGTTTCTTTATAGTTTGTTGGAACTGCAAGAATTTGGGACACTGATTTCCCAAATCTCCAATAAAAAAGACTTACCTTTTTTGTGAAGAGTGTGGACTAGCGGTTTTTCACATTCAAGATTGTCTAAGATAACAAATAAAACGTGATTTGGGAAATGTTGCCTCAAACGTTACAAATGCTGGGCACCCCATTCTGTAAGATTTGTGGGTTCCAGAAGTCCAGTTATACAGAAACAACAAACTACTTGTTAGGAGTAGAAATAATAAATTTAATTCTAAGTCAAAACCACGCGATCCTTCAGCTTGATTTGTCAATTCCTCCTAATTTAAAGCCATTAGATAGACGATTGCCCGGTTGCAAAGAAAAATGACTAACGGTCGGTTAGTTGTGCGCGTTAGTTGTTATATTTTATTCCTTGGAAATATTTAACGATTAGTTAAAAAGTTATTCAATGAAAATTGATCATTTAAATATGTATACGCAAGCTAAATATTTATTGGAAAGATCGAAAATAATTTCGACATACCTGCTTTGTAGTCTCTAAAGGTAACTTTTACGAAAATGAACCACGACATTACGCTGAAATTAATATGAATGGAAAATGGTTCGTCAGACTTTTGAATAGTGCATCTATTGTTAGTATGTATTTTGGGGAAGAGTGCATTTCTCTCACACTAAGGTAAAAAAAATCAACTCCACTATTCAAACTGCCACAGGAACAGCAAACGCTTTATGGGCTATATTACCTTAGCTCTCTTACCAAACAGAAAATGTTCCGCATAGCATCCCTTCTACAAGCCGAACTCTATCTATGTGTTAATTTCTTACGGAAATTTAATACTGCTCCTGTATCATATAATACTGCTCCTCGCGTTATCAAAAGATTAGATAAACTAGCCTATAGAATATGTTATTTAAGTAGGTCAGTCAATTCCAATAAAACAGCGACACCCAGTTTCTCCTGCTGAATGATTCAATTCTGGTAATAGAGGAGAACTGTGGCCCGTGGAATTCCTCTGTCGTGTCGCATAGAAAAGTAAACGGCATAAGTCGGCTTTGTTTAGACCAACAAGAAAAACATGTTAACTAAAACGGATGCCTATAATCCACTTTCCGATGTTTGCTACAATCTAAGAATCCAATGTATTCAGGTGACACGCTGGATCGAATACCTGCAAAGCTACGATTTTGACATCGAGCATCGAAAACCGGTGTCCGTAGCAAGTTGAATGTACATACTGCAGGCGAATGGAAGGAAAGGAGGATGTAATTGATCTACGGTTTATGAAAGTGCTACCCAAGAAAGAACGCAGTCGGCCAAGATGGAATGAGATTTCAGATAAGACACCCTTAGTGAAGACTTATTGGGCACTATGGGATCGTCTCCCTTTATAGAATGGTTGCTTAAAACGAATACGGGATAATGGCAAAAAAAATTAAGAGTGGTGCCGAAAAATATAGAATCAAATATGTACTTGAGATTAGTGACCTCTAGGTTTAAGTATTAGAATTAGAGGTAGTTTTGTGATAGTTTTGTGGTATTGCTGAATATAGTAGTTTAGAACAGAACCGTCGAGAGTATTACTTCTGTCTAAAATAAATAATTGTACAAATTATTTATTATTGTGTTTTACTGATTAGTGGATATTGGGAAAATTATTGTGGGAATATTTTGGAACATTTCGATAGTGGTAATTGTTTAGTAAAAATTAGGAAATTATGTAAAGAGTACTTCTGCTATTTTTTCGAATATTTTGGAAGCGATGTAAGTTCCGAGAATTAGTGTTGTAACCGTCAAATTCGGATTTAACATGGGAAATTCGTATCATTATTTTTATTTTGATGGCATTTTAAACATTAAGAACAAAATGGAAAGAATGTTATTATTTTATAAAGATGATATGTCAAAACATGAAAAATGTTAAGAATGAAATAAAAAAATTAAGAAAAAATGAAAATGGTGTTATAAAACTAAAAAAAGGATTTTATAATTGGAAAAACTGGAGTTCTATGATTGATTTGGCAAAGGTGTGGATATACGTTCCCAGAAAGTATCAAAATGTGATCACTTCTCAGCAATAACGAGAAAGTCGAGAGATTTATTCAAAATATATTCTAAGGCTGCGGGCCAATAGTCGGGTAAATCGGTTACTATGGTAAAAATCGGATTTACACCAGATTCTTCGATCAGTTTGCCATAGAGTTTTTGAAAAATAAATGAATTTACCGAAAAATTTACTTAAAATTGACTTTTACCCGTCTATTGGCCCGCAGCCTCAATATCTTCTGAGTAAAGCACTGGCTCCTTCCCTATTTTATGTCTTGCAACAGTAATCACGATACACAATTTTAAGATATGCTATATATTTCTTAATTGAAAATTAACCTAACCTAAATCAATCATCATTTATTGAGAATAAAAATATAATCCAAAACTGTTATACATACCCACAATATGCTCATAATTATATTAAATAAGGGTAAGAAAATGTACTCTACCCTTTATACTTACATGTAGATATACTCAACATACTTATACATATAAAAATGAAAACCTGAAAATTATTATTACACACATGTACTATTTTATAAAAGAAAAACAAATAGTTGGCAAAGAACATGGATATAAAGAACCCGGAATGAGAAAAGGCAACCGAAAATATTTTACCATTTTCTGCGCTCCCTGAACCCATATAAGAAACACAAATCGTCCCTCACATCCAAATCACCTTTAAATTGTTTAATAAAATCAGTAAAATTACATTATATTCGTACATTAAATTGTTAATAGTCTGTCTGTGTTCCGAAGAAAATATAAAAGAGGTGGGTGTGTTGGCTCCTTTATCCCTTTTCCATTTTCAATGGCATATTTAGTACTAAAATTATGGGAGGTATAGGAACGGTCAACAAAAAATATGGTTATATATAAATTATTATGACAGATGTCATATTTGTTGTCACTAAAAATAAAACAAAATTATTATAAATGATTCCATATTTCTAAAATAGATTCGTGTGAAGAAAAGCTCCACCAATATTTTCCTTTTATACGGGAAAAGGAAATTATGTCAATACACACAATATATACCTAACGAAACCCAAAATTGTGGGTGAACATCCGTTTTTCACACATAATTTTTTAAGGCAATACAAAATTCTAAAATAAATACAACAACAATACGGAACAAAATTGATTTGACATTCGAGATATACGAGTATATGTATATATTATTGACATTTATGACTGGTGCAATTAAAAAAAGCTTTATTGGTTAGTCGACATCAATATTTATTATTTGTGTTTTGTTGATAGTGGGATACGATGTCAAATCAAAAGTGGCAGAGATTATTGTGGTGAAAATTAGATTTTTCTTTTTAGAAAGGAACAAAATCTAAATCAGATCCGGAAAGTTGTATGTATACATTTATATTTAGCACAAAAAAATGTTTGTGTTTAGTTACACATACGCTCGCATTTTGTTGGTTTTATTTGTAACTTGTTCGATAAACGTCAATCAATGTTCATTTAATGCCAAAATATTGTGCAACTAAGTAGGAGAGATTAAATTGATAAAGCGCAACAAAATACTGTCCTATCTGTCTGTTTAATTAAGCTTTAGGCTTAGTGCAACAGCTTGCACTAGTTTGTACTAGTGGTTATACTTGTACAGTATCGCGATTACCGTATTACAAGATTTATTTAAAAACCTTAGATATTACGATTTTCAGGTCCCTTGCTATTTTCACTTAAACCATCGATCACGTCTTTAGAGAAGAATATGATGAGGAGACACTAAATAAATTTGGGATTGCTTATAGCTACGCCTTGCTGAAATATAAAAGGAGGTGTGTCTTGATTTATTAAATTTACACCGAGTCGTTCCAGAAACAGCATTGTTTGTTACACATCAAAAATGGGGTATATATATGTTGTGACTAACACCCGAATTTCTTTTATCACGATTGCATACATTAATCTCGAATACATCACAGTTGATGCCTAAGGTATAAAATACAACTTGCCAGAGTTTTGATAATAACTGTATTGTTTAACCAAAAATTTTCGATTGCGCTTAAATTTCAGAAAATTTACAATCCTTCTGGAAGATTTAATCTTTCAATTCGTAAATGGTTTACTTTCCAACAACAATGCAAAAATTAAATAAAACCTATACTTCTACGAAAGCTTGCGCTTCCGATACACTATATTTCGGTATATTTAAGCAGGGCTTCCCAAAAGGGGGAAAAACACTTTTTAAGCATTTATCAAAAAAAAAAACTGATGCATTAAGTGACCATTCGTCCCCGATTTGCATGTACTGTCCCCGGATAAAGATTTTATCAAAATTATCCCCATTTTAATAAAATGATCCCGAATGTCCGCGATCCTTCTTTAAAATCCAACATTCATTAAATACAACATTAGGGGGTAGAGAGGAGGGGGCCTATTTGAAATATTTATAAATATTTCAATATTTTTACTGTCCAGTTTGTTGGGAATGAATTCCAACCAATTTTAGGATAACCTAAAGAACTAAAAAATGAAAAAATTGGTGCCTGTGAGAAATGGAAAATCATATTTGAATATTTTGACGAAAAGCTTATTAGCTCTTTACAAAAAATTAATTGTTGAACTAACTTTTTCTCTTCCGGGAAGTAATGTGCCAGTAGAATTTTATTTTCTGAAATGAATTTTTTTTTGGAGTGCCGAGAAAAGTTAAATGAAAGTCGAAACTATTAAATCAATTTTAAGTGTTAAGACCAATTAGAACGGGAGCTGTGAACAATTTTATGAATAAGTAAGATTAGCTCTAAAGCTATTGTACTAATTTAATTTGGCATATTGAATTTGTTTTTCATAAAATAATTTTTTTGTTTATGAATTCACGTTATTATTTACCAGAAAAAAAATAGTTAAAAATGTCCCCGATTACGTCCTGATATTTATAGTCACCGGAAAAACATTTACGCTTAAACTTTGAACCAATTGCGTAACAAATTTTAATTAGAATATTTTTGTTTATAATTGTTTTATTTTTCAATATTTGAAAAACTAATAAAAACTAGAAAACATTCCTTGGAAGCTACTGTAAAACAATATTTTGTCAAAAAAATCTTTTTGAAAAATGGTGTAGACCGATATTTTTACAAATTTTATTTAAAATCTTTTTGTTCATAGACGCTTCATAGTCGATATATCATAAATGATATATTCTTCAAAATATTTGTAAAAAATTACATATGATATGAACCAAAATCGCTGAAATCTCCCAATTTTAGGAAAAGCTTAAAAATGAGGTTTCAGTGAATCTATCTGGGGTGTACAGAGGACACTTTTTTGTTGGAAAACAGTTTTTGTCAAAAAAACGTGATTTTCATTTAAGCAGGCTAGGACTAATATTTAAGGGAAACAAGCTAGGACCAATATTGCAGCAATTTTAATTTAGAATCGTCTACTTCAAAAAAAAAATCTGATAAATTATTAACTTTTCCAAATATTTGCAAAAACCAAAAAAGATCCTATGGAAGCTGCAACTTACGGTGGACCGATTTCAGCCCAAATTCACTGGGATCTTCCATATTACGGAAAGGTTTCAGTATGACTATTTCATCTCAATCAGTCAATCTGTCTGGGCTGTAGAGAGGACACAAACATTTATTCTGCCTAGCACCACATAGAGAACTTTGTGACAATCATATTTTCAAACTTCGGTGACATAGCGAATGGTAAATCTGCAAAAATCTCAAACAAAAAAATTTACATAATAACTATAATTTATTTTCCTAAACGCATAGAACAAGTTTTGATAAAATCCTCTTTTATGAAGTTTTTGGAAAATGGTCTGGACCAGTTTTGATGAAAATTTAATTTAGAATCGATTTCCTTTAATTGATTTTTTCGTTATTGTTACATACTTTTTAACATACTGGCAAGAAACGAGCGAGTTTTCATCATGTATTCAAGTACAACGATTTCTGCCAAAACTATCTGAAATCTGCCAATTTATTGGAGACCATTATCTATGAGGTACTATGCCAATCCCTCTACCTCTTTGGGCTAGAACTAGTCCAATTACCCATGTAGCAATTCTTAACCGAGGTTAGAATATAACTTACCACATTATCAACTTTTAAGTTATATTTGAGTTTTTGTCAAACCAGGATTCTCAAACTTGAAAATTCAGTTGCAAAAACCTCCATATTTTACTTATTCGTTCAATGCAAACCTATTTTGAACTTTGCATAACCTAAGTTATATTTAGGTTAATGTTTTCCTTTAGTATTTTCTTTATTTTGGTTGAAATTAACCTCTAGTAAACCACATACCTTCGAAAGTTGCATTTGAATTAATTTGGAGTTAGGAATTTACTTTTGGGTTTGTTTTCAACCTTCATTTACTCGTTTAGTAACGAAAATTGAAATTTGGATCCATGCGAGGATTTAGTAGAGCCCCAGGCTCTTTCGTAATAAATTAAATTATTTTAAACGTTGTGCTTATTTCTAATTTCTTAAATGTATAACATTTTTAATTAAAACAAAGTTCATTCTTAAATTTCCCATTTGGTAAAAATTAAATATCACTTTGACTATCTGCAAATACAAGGAATAAATGTAAGTTTACATTATGGTGCAAAATTAAGTTTACGATGGAAAAATGTATTAAATTTGGAATTAAATACAAAATATTGGGTAAGCACATAAGTTTATATGAAAAATTTGTTCCTCAACCTTTGTTTTGTCTCACTGCTGCTAAACGTTGTGACATACTTAGTGTTGTGAATTTTGGAAATTCGGGAACTGATTTGTGATTTTAAACACGAGAATAACTTAGTTTTTAGTAAATTTTATTTATTTAATAATATTTAATAATTTTTATTTTCTAGTACTATCCCGACTGCCTTTAGTCATTCCTTTTATAGGCTTTTTCGTATTTTTGTACATAAGATACAAATAAAAGGATTATATTATATACAATACATTGAAATAATTGTATAACATAATTTTATTACATTTAGAAAGAAATATATAAATTTATATAATTCAGAATTAACACTTAATACTATTCCAAACCAAATACAGTGTAGTATCAATAATTCATAACACTTAGCACTAGATTTTGTAGGACATCGATTGGTATTTTTCCCATTGTTCCTGAAGTGCCGCCCAAAAAGTATTTTTATAAATTCTAGCACTCAGTGGAATTTTAGAGTCTAACATTGACCACAGGTGTTCTATCTGATTTAAATCTGGTGACTGGGGTAGCCAATCCAGCGTTTCAATACAAATTCAGTAAAATAATTTCTAGTAATCCGAGATGTATGCTTAGGGTCATTATCTTGCTGAAAAATAAATTGACCTAACCCCATTTTCTACTAATCCGAGATGTATGCTTAGGGTCATTATCTTGCAGAAAAATAAATTGACCTAACCCCATTTTGGCAGCTGTTTCTGTTAAGTTGTGCTAATCCTTTCGACAATTTTGACCAGCTTCCCCAGTCCTGATTTACAAAAACATCTTCAAACCATGATAGCCTCCATGTTTCAAAGTTTTTTGAATATAGTCATCTTTAAGGCGATCTTCTTTCCTGCACCAGACTCGTTTTTTCTTGTTTGGGCTCAAAACTCCGGTGGACTATTTTCATGAACCTTTGCAAAATTCACTCTCTTTGTTTTATTAACAGCGCTAATTAGTGGACATTGCTTGGCAATATAGTTATTTAGACCAGACTCTTTTAATCTTCGTCGCACTGTTCATACCGAAACAACTAGCGCTGTATCTTGTTTTAGCATTCTCGCAGATTTATCAGGATTCCTCCTTGCTTCAAGGTATAATCTTGTCGATCGTCTTGGTTGGTTGCCTTCCTTTTACGCCCACCTCCATGTATTGTTTCAACATTTCCTTCTTTATAATATTTATCTACAATTTTTTCAATTTTTTTGCACCTTGCTTCGAAATGTTGAATTTTAAGGCTAATTCACTGTATGTTTCTCCATTTTTACGATCTTTCATAATTAATTTGCGAAGTTCTTCGAAAATTCTCATTTCGGTATTGTTGTCTTCAATGCAGTTATTTTACTTATTAAATATATATTAAATACTTACATTAATCCAAAAGCCGAAAAAAAAATATATTTTCACGATTCTTTAATGTTTTGTTTCGTCAACTTATATTTGCACTACTACGACAACTTTATAATCCACCTAAAAAACAAAGCAATTAATAAAATTCGAATTTTTTTCGTTCGGATGACCCTAATGCTGCACCAGCACTTGTAGCACAATCCAATGAAAATGGTACTGGAATTTTTTACAAATTAATTATAAATTTGTTACACAGTTAGAAAATTGTTTACAGGTTCCGTTATCCTGCAATTCTTGTGTGAGCCTGCGTCAGACAAAGCTACACCACACTAAATTGTTCTTTTCTAGCGACTAGCTCTTTATATTTAGGACATTGCCTGTAATTCGCGGGGTGACCATAGTTTTTACAGTTGGTGCAATATGGTTCTGAGACTTTATCTATTTATTTGACATTCTCCTGGTGCGTGACTTTCCGCACATTTAATACATCTATATTGCATTGAGCAATTCGAGGCTTCATGTCCGAACCTTTGACAATTTTTACATTGAATTGTTTCCTTTTTAATTAATTTTTCAAATTTTACTGATTGATGTAAAAGAAATTTTATTTTAGAAAAAACTGATATGTCTATTGTTGGGGCCATTTTATATAAGCCAAATATTGGAATCTTTATTTTTGGAGGTCAGGGATTTACGAGTTTGGCAAATGGAAACTTTAGCAATAAACTGACTCACCTGGGCTTGATTTAGCGCTTCCTTGACGTCCTCTTCAGAAAAACTACTGTCAATTCTTTTTAGTAATACTGTTTGGTTTTTTAATTCTGAAGGCGTATATGTAAAAAAAAAAGTTTTTTAGTTCTTTGATGATTTGCATTGATTTCATAAAGCTATCAATATCTGGTGTTATTATATGTATGTGTAACGTTCCGATTAACTTTTTTTAATAAAAATTTATTTTTCACTTTTTCACTTAGTTGCTCGATTAGTTCTTTTGTATGTACATTGTATACAACTATTGGTGGCATTTTATTTTGCTTGGTGTCTAAAGGATCAACATAATTTTCACTGGTATTATTTGCTGGTTCAACCTTAGCTGATTGATTTTCTATTTCCTGATGATTTTTGTTTTTTATTTGTATTTCCTCGTTTATTATGTAAAATTGCTGGAAAGAGCTCATTTGTAGCATCGTTATTCTGTGCAACATTTTCTATATCCATAGAGCTCCTTAATGTAATCATTTAATTTAGCAACTTCACTATTTTCATTATTTTCATTAGCTTCGGTAGCCTGAGGCTTGATTTTTGATTTCATTTTTAGCGTTGTTATTTGTTTATTTTTAGCTGTTTCCCATAAGGTCGTGCGCTTGTGTGTGTAAGGGTATTAGACTTTAATTTGTATACAAAATTAGTGTATTGCTACATATATCACTGGGAAAAAAGAAATTTCTTTCTCTTTTATACGCGAAGTTTTATTTTTTTTGTTTATTGTTTTGTATCTTCAGTTTAATAATAGCACTTGAAAGGATATCGCGACATTACTTATGCCTGCCGCGATTTTTATTTTTTATTATGTTAATTTGTGTTTTACGGTGTATTATGTTAATATTTACTTCATACCTTGTATATAATAATTCAATCACGTGTTTGTGTTGTGCTTGTGACCAATAAATTTGGATGTAAAAAGAGGTAATCAAATAATTTTAAAATGGCGTTTTCTTGAAATGATGGAAATTTCGTTGTGCTTGTTGGGATGTACAATTGGATGCGCGTAAAAGTACACCATAGCAACTGAGTTAAAAACACATCATTATCGTTCCGGTACAGTAGCTTTACGTGCAATGACATGGAATTCGTCGTGAAGTGAAGCATATTTAATTGGTTTAATTGAAGATACAAATTTATGCGCAATTCATGCCAAGCATGTTACAATTATGCCAAAGGATATTCAATGTGCAAGACCTAAGGTGAACGTGCTTAAAATTTAATTTTATAATAAAAATAAATCAAAAAACAAATTGGACTAATTGGATGGTGCTTTACGGCACCAAACTAATATTTATTTTATAATAAATGCAAAATTTTGTTTTATTTCGAATAAGAATTATTATTTATTCCAAATGGAAAATATATACAAGCATGTGCCTTTTCTATCTGTGATTTTTTATCTTTTTAGTTGGGATTCACACCGACACCGGAATTTTTGTGACCCTTTTCTTTGGCGAGTAGTACGGTTTCCGTGTACTGAACGTCCTAATATGCAATGCCGACGGAAATCCGTTTACATTCGCGTGCAAAAACTACACTCTTTCTATGGAAAGAACCATATTATGTACACGGAAAACCGTACTACTCGCCAAAGAAAAGTGTTACAAAAATTTCAGTGTGGGTGTAAGACCCGACTAAAAAGAGAAAAAATTAAATTGGAAAGAAGGTGGAATTTCGTCGGAAACTCGGGATTTTTCCATACACTTTTCTATACTGATTCCCAATACGTTTCAGCGTGAAAAAGAGCAGATTTCGTTAGTATTTTTCACATGAAAATCGATTTCGAAATAAAAGATTTTATTGTCATGTTTTTGTGAAGGCAATTATTATTTTTTATTTAATTAAACATACATAGAAAATTTATTTATATATTTAATTTTGATAAATTGTATTTTGTATTGCATCCGCCACGTGCTACCCACTTATTAATCTTCAGCATATTGAGATCTTGAAAAAAAAAATTCATTGAAAATTTACAACGTAAATGCATTTCGCGGCGACGCCATTTTGAGACAGATCTCTATTACCTTTTTAGTCCAATTTTGCACATCGCGATCACTAAATTAGTTAATAATTATTATTATATAATTAAATTTAAAATTATTTACTTTCACAAATAGAAAAACATTAAATGAAACACAACACTTTAAAGAAAACAAAACTATAGTTATGTAGTGCAACATCGACTTGTCAGAAGAAACTGAAAATAAAAGATACAATCGAAACTTATAAAAAAAAAATATTACCGCGAAACAGAAAGAGTAAGACAATTATTTTTCTCCAAAATCGATATTTTTGTGTCTTTGATATTTTATAGTACGCAATTTAGTATAGCCCCGGTGGCAAAATGGTTAGCATACTTGCTCCAGCGACCGGAGGTCCTGGGTTCGATTCCCGGTGGTGACAAGGAAAAAATTTCACGGTTGGTTTAGGATCAATGAATTAATCACTCATTATCCGAAATGAAAATATGATTATGAAACCTCATGTGAGGCGGCCAAATCCCTTGATGGGATATAGTGCCAGAGAGAGAGAGAGAAATTTAGTATAGAATTAAAACAGTTTTTTCCACATAGTGGAAAAATTGCATACTGGGGTGGTTCTTTCCATAGAAATAGTGTGGTTTTAGAACGCGAATGTAAATGGAATTCCGTCTGCATTGCATATTGGGTCTCGAAGAAAAAATATTATAGTACCCATACCCAGTATGCAATTATTCCACTGTGTGGCAAAAACTGCTCAAATGTCGTACAAAATTCCGTACTACAAAATATCGATTTTGGAGAAAAATAATTGTTTTTCTCTTTCTATTTCGCGGTAATATTATTTTCGTTTTATAAGTTTCGATTGTATCTTTTATTTTCAGTTTCTTCAGACAAGTCGACGTGCACGGTTGCACTACATAATTAGTTTTTTTACTTTAAGGTGTTGTGTTTCATTATAATGTTTTTCGATTTGTAAAAGTAAATAATTTTAAATTTAAATATATAATAATAATTATTAACTTATTTATTGATCGCGATGTGCAAATGTGGACTAAAAAGGTAATAGAGATCTGTCTAACAATGGCGTCGTCGCGAAATACATTTACGTAGTAAATTTTCAATGATTTTTTTTTCAAGATCTCAATATGCTGGCGGATGCAATACAACGTGGCGGATGCAATACAAAACTCAATTTATGAAATTTAAATATGTAAATAAATTTTCTATGTTTTTTGTACACAAATAAAAAATAATGTGAATAAAAAATTAATATTTATTTTATTATAAATGGAAAATTTTGTATTATTTCAAATAAGAATTATTATTTTATTCCAATTGGAAAAAATATACAAACACGTGCTTTTTTTTTTTCTTTTTATTGGTAACTATGCGATCTGTTTTGGGGCTCAAGGCTCACCCTGCTCTTCCGCGGTTATGCTTTATACGTCCTTACTTTACGCCTTCCGGCCAACTCGAGGACGTACGGCTATAGGACCGATTTAAGACCATCTGCACATTGCAAGCTCCATGCCAGCCTATACCGGCATGGAAGATGGGTCGGCCCATGGGTTTTGCACACCGACAGGGGGTCATAGATGTGTTACATTTCACCACAGATCGAAATCTGTTGATGAAATTTCACTTTGCATCCTGCCCCTATCGGGATTCGAACCCGGTACCTCCCGATCCAAACGCCAAAGCTTTAACCACTGTGCCATTTGGTCGGAGCACGTGCTTTTTGTTTCTGTGTTTTTTTTTCTCTTTTTAGTTGGGATTCACACCGACACCGGAATTTTTGTGACACTTTTCTTTGGCGGGGAGTACGAATTTCCGCGTGATACACATGGTTCTTTCCATAGAAGCAGTGTGGTTTTAGAACGCGAATGTAATTGGAATTCTTTTTACGCTATTGGCCGTAGGCACTTGGCGAAACACACTAATACTTAATAAAGACATTTTTAATCACTTGTTTTTTGTTTCGCAGTTATTTTGAATAATTTTCAAAAAGTTTAAAAAATCACTCGATCGATTTCGACTTGTTAGGTCATCATCAGGAGTATCTACTGATTTGTATTAGTAAAAATTGTTATATAGCAGAAAAAGCAAAATATAAATAAAAGAAGGAGGGACAGAAAATAAGCAATAAAAACTAATCTACGGATCGCGCAGGTAGGCGATGAGTCATAGGTTGAGTAACAAAATTCAAGGTATATTATTGCGTACGTGAGTATAGAAAAGGGCGGGATCTGTAATTGGTGAGAACCGGATTTCTCTCTGTTCGTTAAGGATATTTTGGTTAAGAAATATTGATTTTCTAATTTCGTAAGATTCTAAGGTATCTAAACGTCTGCCTTTGGGTTGTATATGTAATATATCTAAATTGTTCAAGCTAGCTGTATGATTTTCTGACGTTAAATGATTATGGAAAGTTGATTGGTTGCAACCAGATAAATGTTCCTTAGCTCTAACTCCAAAATTGCGCCCAGTCTGACCAATATAGGAGAAACTACAATCATTGCAATTGATCCTATAGACACCAGATTTGGAAAGGCGATCAACTCTAGGTTTATTGTTAAAAATCATTTTCTTTATTGTGTTATTATTATAAAAAGCAAAACTAATATTGGTATAATTGGACACGATGTTGCTAATCCATTGGCTCGTTTTTCCTATATACTCTAAGCCACGCCAATTTTCCCGCGTTGGACTATCTGGTGGATAAATACCCGTTAGAGTTTTACGCTTTAGCTTTTTATTTAATAACTTTAATATAGTCCTAGTTGCATGTCCGTTATTCGTTGCTATTTGAAGAATTATGTTAAGCTCAGTGTTGTAATTTGAATTTGTCAAAGGGATGTTTTTTAGTCTGTCTATGAGTGAGTGGAAAGCTGACATTTTAATATTATGAGGATAGTTTGAAGAACTAGGGATAACAGCGTCTGCTGTATACGTGGGTTTCCGATAAATTTTGAAGTCTAAAGATGAACTAATCCTGGTTATTGTTATATCCAGAAAATTAATACATTTATTTTCTTCTTTTTCTAACGTAAAATCAATGGTGGGATATTGAGAATTTAACCAAGTTAGGAAAGAGTCTAACAGTCTATCAGTTCCATTCCATAGACATAATATGTCATCAACATATCTATACCAAAAGATTATATGACGAAAATAAGGATTGTTGTTTGATATGATCATTTGTTCGAAGAAATTCCTTTACATTCAAAACTAGTTTCATTTGACGTTGCCAGTCTTTTCACTTCTATTCCGATTAATACTTTGTCCCAAATAGTTTGTAATTACTTAGATAGGGATGTTGTAGATGAGAGCTTACGTCGTGAACTGAAGTTAGTTTTTGAGACTTGTATTAAACAAAATTATTTCTGTTTTGATAATACATATTTCAAATTCGCTGATGGTCTACCCATGGGCTCCCCTCTGTCACCTTTGTTGGCTGAAATTTTCATGAATTTCTTCGAACAAATGATCATATCAACAACAATCCTTATTTTCGTCATATAATCTTTTGGTATAGATATGTTGATGACATATTATGTCTATGGAATGGAACTGATAGACTGTTAGACTCTTTCCTAACTTGGTTAAATTCTCAATATCCCACCATTGATTTTACGTTAGAAAAAGAAGAAAATAAATGTATTAATATATAATTTGTTTTATAGAAACAGCTGATTTTGATTAAACTTATTTGTATTATATTAAAACATGTTATCTCAGCCATATAAAATTTTAATTATTTAGTCATTATATTATATGTTAAAAATTATAATTTTATTCAATCGATATTTCGAGCCAAATGCTCATTTTCAAGATGGTAATCTAAAAGTTTGATTACAACGAATTAAAAGTTAGGGTTAAATTTATAAAATTAGTATCACAAATTTTAGTAACTTACATTAAGTAAATTAAATATTCGATAGAACTAATTGACAAATATGTAAAACAAATTCGGCACCATATTTCCATTTGTTTCTTTTTTTCATTATTACATAAAACTATATTAATAAAACATAAACACTTCACAACAATATATAATTTTTGGTAATTTATTGTACCACGTCGTTAAGGGAATAATTTTCAACAAACAAAATTGTGTGGTATATTCTTTTAATAACGCTATGAATATTTATATGTGTACCATTTACATTAGAAGATGCAAAATGTTATATATATAACATTGCAATTATATTTTGTATATAAAGTAAACCGATACACATACATATACTACAACATTATATGAAAAATTCTACATTAAGTATTATAACGTAATTTGTATTGATAGATGAACGGGTATTTCTGTGTGTACATTATGTTCGATGGATGTTGCATTCAATACGTAGGACAACAAACATCACAATCCATACATTCAAAATCATCTGATTGAGGTATGAATTATTTGACACAGTTTAATATTACCGTGTAGATTAGCTATAATGAGCAATTTGGTTATTGTCGAATGAAGGTTGTGAACCTAGGTTAATTGTATTGGATGGATTCATTAGAAAAGATGGAGCTGTATGAACGTTAGTTATTTGAATTTCGAATATTTTTCCGCTGTTGATTGTAAATCTTGATTGTTTTTTTGTAATCATCACATAGGTTTTTTGTATCTGTCCTAAAGTTTACATTTTTACTTATATTTGAGGTAATTTCAGCTGATTCTAAAATAAGTCTGTTGTATATATTATTTTCTTTATGTAATATTTTAGTTTCATCAAACTTGAAATTATGGTCATTATCTATGGAATGAGTTGAAAGTGCTGTACTTCGGCTATTGCATCTAACATTACTTTGATGGTTAAGGAGACGGGTCTTTAATTTGTTACCTGTTTGACCCACGTATGCTTTACCACATTCACAGGGAATTTCATACACTACATTATGATGTTCTGTAGTCAGTATTTTATCTTTTAATCTTGTGAAGGACTTATTCAATTTATTAGGAATTTTGTACCCAATTTTGATATTAGGGTTCCTGTGTGGGTTCACAATTTTAGTAATATGTTGGGATAAATTGTTAACGTATGTTATACTTCCGAATCTAGAGGTTGCATTCTCTGTATTTGAACTAATGTTTTCTTGTAGATTTGATACTTGGATATTTGTGTTACGATGTTTCGCTTTAGTAATCGCTTTCCTAATTATTTTCATCGGATAGTTATTATTTTGAAGTATATTCGTTATTGTGATGATGTTGTCATTGTAGAACTCTTTATCGGAAAGTGAAAGTACCTTTCGAGCGAATGATACTGCCAAGTTGAGTTTCATATTACTAGGATGAGAGGAGATAAAATTTAAGACCCGGTCTGAACTTGTACTTTTTTTAAACCAACAAGTTTTGATTTTGCAATTATTTCGAATGAGAGTCATATCGAGGAAAGGAATTGAGCCATTTACTTCTTCTTCTACGGTAAACTTAATGTGTTCGTCGAAGGAGTGAAGACATACTATTGTGTTATTAATATATGTTTTTGGTATTGCGATAATAATATCATCTACATATTTTTTTATTAATGTGGGTTGATGTTCCAATTGTGGCAAGCATACATTAAACAACCTTTCCATCACTAAATCCGCAAGAACGGGTGATAAAGGGTTGCCCATGGCGAGACCAAATTTTTGTTTGTAGATGATATTATTAAATTTAAAATAATTATTATTGTCTATTACGAAATTTAGTAGTTGCATAAATGTCTCTAGATCCAGTTCACTATTAAATTCAAGCTCTTGCCACCTTCTTCTAACTTCATCGATGGCTTTTCCGGTTGGGATGTTGGTAAAAAGGGCAGTGACATCAAACGAAACTAGAATATCGTCAGGCTGAAGGGTTATGTCATCAACTAAGTCTTTCAGTTCATAGGTGTTTTTGATATTGTATCTACTGTCATCCGTGAGACGTTTTAAAATTTGGCATAGGTATTTGGCTAATGCATAGCAAGGTGAGTCAATTGTTGATACAATAGGTCTGAGTGGATGGCCTTGTTTATGGATTTTAGGCAATCCATAAATTCTTGGTGCTGTAGTATTTTTTACTGTCAGTTTTGTAAGTAAGCCACTGTTAATTTTCAAATCAGTAAGTAACTTAGTTAACCTGTTAGTAACTCTGGTAGTCGGGTCTTTATTGAGTATTTCATAGGTATCATTGTCGCTTAATAAGACATTCATTTTTTCTGTGTATTCAGATCTCATCATTATTACGGTCTTCTTACTTTTGTCACTTTCAACTACAATAATTTCTTTGTTACGTTTCAAAAAACAATTTAGATTAGTATTGGCTTTGACTAAAAACTTGGCGTGCGGGTTTTTATTGATGTTATTTTTATTGTTTTTCATATATTTATTAATTGTTGAAGCAACTAATTCGCGTTTGTGGTTCTTTGTTACAAAATTATCGGTGTTAATCAGATTTTCAACGTCAGCTAATAGGGAAAAGCAAGGAAAATTAGTAGTATTAGTAGGGATGGCAAACTTAGGACCGAAAGATAATAAAATTTTAACATCGTTGGGGATATCTATGTTAGTTAGATTCTTTAAGTAGTCTTCATTGTATATAATATGATATTGCTCATTAACACTAATATTGTCAAATTTTTTCTTCAATCTAATTTTGTGCAGGTCGTGCATGTTTTTGTTATACTCGAATTGAGTGCCTTTTAGAAAATTATAATCATTAACTGTGAGACTTACCGATAATGTACTATCTAGCTTAACCAGATCATCTATCAAACTATCAACATGTTGGATACATATTTTAATTTCTAAATTAAGTAGTTGTTTCATAACATTGTTTCGAATATTTTTGGTTGTTTCTGCAAAATGTTGAGATCCATGGTGGTGTACGGTAATCCCTTTCGTTTTGTTTTGTAGAAATGTTGGAAATGCTTTACATCTTCTGCATTTGAGTAGAAAGAATCTCCTTGTGATTGCTTTCGTAATTTTATCATTTATCCTGATATATTTTAGGATATTTTTGTTGATGGAAAAATTGTAAATTTTTTGTAGGAAAAACTGGTTGTTGTGGCTTCTCGTAAAAAACATGGCGTTACTTTTCAACACGAACGCGTTAAATATATAATTTGTTTTATAGAAACAGCTGATTTTGATTAAACTTATTTGTATTATATTAAAACATGTTATCTCAGTCATATAAAATTTTAATTATTTAGTCATTATATTATATGTTAAAAATTATAATTTTATTCAATCGATATTTCGAGCCAAATGCTCATTTTCAAGATGGTAATCTAAAAGTTTGATTACAACGAATTAAAAGTTAGGGTTAAATTTATAAAATTAGTATCACAAATTTTAGTAACTTACATTAAGTAAATTAAATATTCGATAGAACTAATTGACAAATATGTAAAACAAATTCGGCACCATATTTCCATTTGTTTCTTTTTTTCATTATTACATAAAACTATATTAATAAAACATAAACACTTCACAACAATATATAATTTTTGGTAATTTATTGTACCACGTCGTTAAGGGAATAATTTTCAACAAACAAAATTGTGTGGTATATTCTTTTAATAACGCTATGAATATTTATATGTGTACCATTTACATTAGAAGATGCAAAATGTTATATATATAACATTGCAATTATATTTTGTATATAAAGTAAACCGATACACATACATATACTACAACATTATATGAAAAATTCTACATTAAGTATTATAACGTAATTTGTATTGATAGATGAACGGGTATTTCTGTGTGTACATTATGTTCGATGGATGTTGCATTCAATACGTAGGACAACAAACATCACAATCCATACATTCAAAATCATCTGATTGAGGTATGAATTATTTGACACAGTTTAATATTACCGTGTAGATTAGCTATAATGAGCAATTTGGTTATTGTCGAATGAAGGTTGTGAACCTAGGTTAATTGTATTGGATGGATTCATTAGAAAAGATGGAGCTGTATGAACGTTAGTTATTTGAATTTCGAATATTTTTCCGCTGTTGATTGTAAATCTTGATTGTTTTTTTGTAATCATCACATAGGTTTTTTGTATCTGTCCTAAAGTTTACATTTTTACTTATATTTGAGGTAATTTCAGCTGATTCTAAAATAAGTCTGTTGTATATATTATTTTCTTTATGTAATATTTTAGTTTCATCAAACTTGAAATTATGGTCATTATCTATGGAATGAGTTGAAAGTGCTGTACTTCGGCTATTGCATCTAACATTACTTTGATGGTTAAGGAGACGGGTCTTTAATTTGTTACCTGTTTGACCCACGTATGCTTTACCACATTCACAGGGAATTTCATACACTACATTATGATGTTCTGTAGTCAGTATTTTATCTTTTAATCTTGTGAAGGACTTATTCAATTTATTAGGAATTTTGTACCCAATTTTGATATTAGGGTTCCTGTGTGGGTTCACAATTTTAGTAATATGTTGGGATAAATTGTTAACGTATGTTATACTTCCGAATCTAGAGGTTGCATTCTCTGTATTTGAACTAATGTTTTCTTGTAGATTTGATACTTGGATATTTGTGTTACGATGTTTCGCTTTAGTAATCGCTTTCCTAATTATTTTCATCGGATAGTTATTATTTTGAAGTATATTCGTTATTGTGATGATGTTGTCATTGTAGAACTCTTTATCGGAAAGTGAAAGTACCTTTCGAGCGAATGATACTGCCAAGTTGAGTTTCATATTACTAGGATGAGAGGAGATAAGATTTAAGACCCGGTCTGAACTTTATGTAATATTTTAGTTTGCATTTTGCAAACTAAAATATTACATAAAGAAAATAATATATACAACAGACTTATTTTAGAATCAGCTGAAATTACCTCAAATATAAGTAAAAATGTAAACTTTAGGACAGATACAAAAAACCTATGTGATGATTACAAAAAAACAATCAAGATTTACAATCAACAGCGGAAAAATATTCGAAATTCAAATAACTAACGTTCATACAGCTCCATCTTTTCTAATGAATCCATCCAATACAATTAACCTAGGTTCACAACCTTCATTCGACAATAACCAAATTGCTCATTATAGCTAATCTACACGGTAATATTAAACTGTGTCAAATAATTCATACCTCAATCAGATGATTTTGAATGTATGGATTGTGATGTTTGTTGTCCTACGTATTGAATGCAACATCCATCGAACATAATGTACACACAGAAATACCCGTTCATCTATCAATACAAATTACGTTATAATACTTAATGTAGAATTTTTCATATAATGTTGTAGTATATGTATGTGTATCGGTTTACTTTATATACAAAATATAATTGCAATGTTATATATATAACATTTTGCATCTTCTAATGTAAATGGTACACATATAAATATTCATAGCGTTATTAAAAGAATATACCACACAATTTTGTTTGTTGAAAATTATTCCCTTAACGACGTGGTACAATAAATTACCAAAAATTATATATTGTTGTGAAGTGTTTATGTTTTATTAATATAGTTTTATGTAATAATGAAAAAAAGAAACAAATGGAAATATGGTGCCGAATTTGTTTTACATATTTGTCAATTAGTTCTATCGAATATTTAATTTACTTAATGTAAGTTACTAAAATTTGTGATACTAATTTTATAAATTTAACCCTAACTTTTAATTCGTTGTAATCAAACTTTTAGATTACCATCTTGAAAATGAGCATTTGGCTCGAAATATCGATTGAATAAAATTATAATTTTTAACATATAATATAATGACTAAATAATTAAAATTTTATATGGCTGAGATAACATGTTTTAATATAATACAAATAAGTTTAAATGTATTAATTTTCTAGATATAACAATAACCAGGATTAATTCTACTTTAGACTTCAAAATTTATCGGAAACCCACGTATACAGACGCTGTTATCCCTAGTTCTTCAAACCATCCCCATAATATTAAAATGTCAGCTTTCCACTCACTCATAGATAGACTAATAAACATCCCTCTGTCAAATTCAAATTATAACACTGAGCTTAACATAATTCTTCAAATAGCAACGAATAACGGATATGCAACTAGGACTATATTAAAGTTATTGAATAAAAAGCTAAAGCGTAAAACTCTAACGGGTATTTATCCACCGGATAGTCCACCGCGGGAAAATTGGCGTCGCTTAGAGTATATAGGAAAAACGAGCCAACGGATTAGCAACATCGTGTCCAATTATACCAATATTAGTTTTGCTTTTTATAATAATAACACAATAAAGAAAATGATTTTTAACAATAAACCTAGAGTTGATCGCCTTTCCAAATCTGGTGTCTATAGGATCAATTGCAATGATTGTAGTTTCTCCTATATTGGTCAGACTGGGCCAATTTTGGAGTTAGAGCTAAGGAACATTTATCTGGTTGCAACCAATCAACTTTCCATAATCATTTAACGTCAGAAAATCATACAGCTAGCTTGAACAATTTAGATATATTACATATACAACCCAAAGGCAGACGTTTAGATACCTTAGAATCTTACGAAATTAGAAAATCAATATTTCTTAACCAAAATATCCTTAACGAACAGAGAGAAGCCCGGTTCTCACCAATTACAGATCCCGCCCTTTTCTATACTCACGTACGCAATAATATACCTTGAATTTTGTTACTCAACCTATGACTCATCGCCTACCTGCGCGATCCGTAGATTAGTTTTTATTGCTTATTTTCTGTCCCTCCTTCTTTTATTTATATTTTGCTTTTTCTGCTATATAACAAAATTTTTACTAATACAAATCAGTGGATACTCCTGATGATGACCTAACAAGTCGAAATCGATCGAGTGATTTTTAAACTTTATGAAAATTATTCAAAATAACTGCGAAACAAAAAACAAGTGATTAATAAAAAATGTGTTTATCTATTATATTAATACGCTTAATTTTTCCATACTCAACCCTAAAATGACCCCTAAACATGATCCGATCCGTTTAAAATTTTCAGGGTAGGTCGACATAAATATAGCCGTGTGCCTTTGCTAGAAAAATCGAAAAAATTCCACCGGGAAGTACTTGAAACGGGTACTTCAGGTGTTTTCAGCAAAATTTTGTCACGACGCCAGAATGCCATGACAAAATATGTTTATATTGAATCGTCATGCGTATTACACCGTGACAATGACAAAATTTTATTAAAATTGCCGATGTTGCTGTGATGACAAAATGAGTAGAAAATTTGTAATTGAACCTCAATTAAACAAAACAGAGAACATAAAATGATTTTACATACATTTTGGTGTTAATAGTTGTGAGTGTAAAAACACAATTTTGTCATGACACTCTATCTATTTAATATTTGAAAATTAACCGCGTATATGAATTTACTTTAATTTTGATAAAAGTGCAACAAATTTACATCTTAAGAAATCTTCTTAATTATTTCTTAACCCAAAAATTCAATAAAATGTATTCACGTGACTGATTATTCAGTCACAGGTCAGCTTCTATCTATCTATCTATCTTCTATTATAATAATACTCTTAATTTTTTCAAACTAAACCCTAAAATGACCCCTAAACATGATCCGATCCGTTTAAATTTTTCAGGGTAGGTCGACATAAATATTGCGGTGTGCATAGGCT
The DNA here is from genome assembly GCA_947310385.1 of Nephrotoma appendiculata. Lineage (NCBI taxonomy): Eukaryota > Metazoa > Arthropoda > Insecta > Diptera > Tipulidae > Nephrotoma > Nephrotoma appendiculata. The sequence continues at coordinate 261,081,175 of OX371224.1, forward strand.
AGCAAAATCGAAAAAATTCCACTGGGAAGTACACGAAACGGGTACCTTAGGTGGTTTCAGAAAATTTCCAAGTTTTTGTGCGCGTGAAATCTTGCAACATTTGAGAATTTTATGGGACGACCAAAAAGCAAATATTTTTGTTCAAATTAGTGGCGCGCGATTCAAATTCAAAGTTGTAAAACAGTTGGCACGCGATTCAGATTCGAAGTTGTAACACTATCGGCGCGCGAATCAATTTCAAAGTTGCTTAATGGTTGACGCGCGATTTAAATTCAAAGTTAATCATGCCAGGAGCAGAGCTCACAATCATAGACGGGTAGTGGGTGTTCCATTTCGGGAAAATCATCCTCATGGGTGGTGACTACCTGAAGGCGGGACGCGCGCAAACTTGCGAATCGACCATCAAGTATAACCCGCTTTGGAAATTGGTAAATAAGTTTACACTCACCAAGAACATGGGCATCGATGAAGGTGAGGACGAGTTTGCGCAATATTTGCTTTCTGTTGGAAACGGCAATACTCGAACCGACTCGATCACACTTCCGGTAGACTTCCTCAAAGTGGGTCGATTTCGTGTATGGTGACATCAACACGAGGGAACCATCGAGGAGCGGACCATCCTTGCACCCAAGAATGATGATTGCGCGCTAACCAATCAGCAGGTGCTTCACCTCCTGCTCGACGAACAAGAAGTAAAACATAGTGCTGATAAACTTGAGAGTGACGACATGCATGAGGAACTCCGCCTACCCGTCGAGTTTCTCAACAAGGTTGAAGGGTCCGGATTGCCACGCCATGCCATCCCGCTAAAGGTAAACGCGATCGTTCGTTTGATGAGCAATCTAAACACTAGCAAGGGTCGAATCAATGAAACAGGCATGCGTGTCGCAAAAATAAACCGCTACATTCTGGAATGTGAGGTGCTGACTGGGAGAGTCGAAAATGTATGATCGATCTTATGCCGTAATGCGTCTTTCTGTCCACCTACCGAATCAACAAATAATTACATTCGAAGCAGGTAATGAAGATGAAGCGTTGCTTGCAACACAAACTGGCCGAATGACCCTTGAGTCATGGTTTCAGCTCAACTTCAGTGATCAAAACGCACGTCATTTACTAAATACTGACATTCCCCACCATTACATTTACGTACGTGGTAAATGGCAACTTCGTCAAAGAGGTGGAGAGAAGTTTGTTGCACGAATGTATACAGTAAGCTTGAGAGATGAGGAGCATTTCCTTCAGCTTTGAATTTGTACTCAATGGTTTTATTTACAAAACCTTCAAAGAAGCTACAGCTGCACGGGGTCTGGTTAGTGATAATGAATGGGAACACTGCTTAACAGAAACAGCAGTCTTTCAAATGCCAAGACAGCTCGAGAGACTTTCGCTTATATTTGTTGCTTTTGTCAACCTTCAAAACCTCTTGATCTCTAGATGAAGTATGCAGATGACATGCTTTTTGATTACAACCGACACACATTGAAAGTGTAGCAAAAAATTTAGCTCCCGAGAAGTCAAGTAGAAGTGCAAGTCTTCGATACAGTTCGAGAAGCTGCAGAAGCTGAATTACGAACTCATCTGCTACACGAAAAGCAGTTGGATGCATTTCGTAAAACAACTACTGCAGTGGATAATGAAAATGTCTCCATGCGAAGTTGAGATTTAAATATTTGGTTTGGGCGCGTAAGTGGTAATGTGATCCCAAGCGCGCGCTTCCCGTTTGAGATGTGACTATTTGGTTTGGTTGCATAAATGGTCATGTGATCCCGAGCGCGTGCTTCCCTTCCGCGTGTGCATTTGAGCGCGTGCTTGCCGTTTAAGATTTCAAAATTAACCGCATATGTTACAATTTACTTTTTTTTTTTTGATAAAAGTGCATCAAATTTACATCTTCAAAAATCTTCTTAATCATTTCCTAACCAAAAATTCAATAAAATGTATTCACGTGACTGATTACTCAGTCACAGGTCTGCTAGTTAAGTATAATTACAATAAAATGGCATAATTAAACCCCTAGAAAACTACCCTAAATGGGAGCAACCGTAACACGCATTTTACACAATCGATAGAATCAGGTTTGAGATAATGGTTTTCGTAAAATTATTGCTAAAATCATACGTATGTGTTGTGTCAACTTTCAATTGCGCCCTAGTGTACATATACAACACTATGGCCGATTACAAAATCTCACAGAACTTACCAAGTAAAGGCATATGCCATCTAATAGTAAACAACTTGAGCTGTTCAAAACATTTAACTAAATTAAAATAAATAGTTTCGGGATGGTTTTTCGCAAGTTTTCAAAAATTAAAATATTCGTCAACACCATAGCTGATTCCAGTACCCTCAGAAATGTTACCAAGCGTTGGCATATATTTTCTGAAAGTGGATGGATCGTCCTGTTCAAAATAGTCAACCAGAATAATTTTGTACTAAAATTTCAATTCACCGTACTAATCGAGTTACCTGAGAATTGGTCTACAGCCTTAATTGATAAATCCCCAGTATGCAATTTGTCCACTATGTGGAAAAAACTGCTCAAATGTCGTACTAAATTCCGTACTACAAAATATCAGACACAAAAATATTGATTTCGGGCAAAATGAATTTCTTTCTCTTTCATTCGCGAAGTTTTTATTTTATTTTTTTGTTTATTGTTTTGTATCTTCAGTTAATAATATCACTTGAGAGGATAACGCGACTTTACTTATGCTTGCCGCGATTTTTATTTTTTATTATGTTAATTTGTGTTTTACGGTGTATTATGTTAATATTTACTTCATACCTTGTATGTAATAATTCAATCACGTGTTTGTGTTGTGCTTGTGACCAATAAATTTGGATGTAAAAAGAGGTAATCAAATAATTTTAAAATGGCGTTTTCTTGAAATGATGGAAATTTCCGATTTTTATTTTTCAAGGTTGTGCTTGTTGGGATGTACAATTGGATGCGCGTAAAAGTACACCATAGCAACTGAGTTAAAAACACATCATTGTCGTTCCGGTACAGTAGCTTTACGAGAAATGACATGGAATTCGTCGTGAAGTGAAGCATATTTAGTTGGTTTAATTGAAGATACAAATTTATGCGCAATTCATGCCAAACGTGTTACAATTATGCCAAAGGATATTCAATGTGCAAGACCTATGGTGAACGTGCTTAAAATTTAATTTTATAATAAAAATAAATCAAAAAACAAATTGGACTAATTGGATGGTGCTTTACGGCACCAAATTAATATTTATTTTATAATAAATGCAAAATTTTGTTTTATTTCGAATAAGAATTATTATTTATTCCAATTGGAAAATATATACAAACATGTGCCTTTTCTATCTGTGATTTTTTCTCTTTTTAGTTGGGATTCACACCGATACCGGAATTTTTGTGACCCTTTTCTTTGGCGAGTAGTACGGTTTTCCATGTACTCAACGTGGTTCTTTCCATAGAAACAGAGTAGTTTTAGAACGCGAATGTAAATGGAATTCCGTCGGCATTGCATATTGTGGTGTTCAGTATTTTTGATTTGCATCCCGACTGTTTTAGTACAAAATTTTGGTTTAACATTTATGGGTACTATAATATTTTTTCTTTGAGACCCAATATGCAATGCAGACGGAATTCCATTTACATTCGCGTTCTAAAACCACACTATTTCTATGGAAAGAAAACGTCATTTGACTTCAAGTTTGGATTTAAACATTTTCCTTGCTTTATTATATATTTATTCTAATCGTTTTTAAGTTCTAATATGTTTAAATAAAAATCTCGATAATTTCTACACAATACGTGGCTGAGTTTGTTTATAAATTTTTGTTTTAGAAAATATTATATATTTTAGGTTTAAACTGAGATTTGTCATTTTCGAAAAAAACTCATACTTCGTACTAACATCGTACTAAAATTTTCGATACTATTCATTTTTTTCCTATTTGAATTTGAACTTTTGAAGTAACAGTGTGATACTCATGCATACATAACATTTATGGAGTCTGCAATAATTCACACCCGTGTTGTTTGTGTGGTCACGTCAATTTCTTCCGCTTGATTTTCCATATTTTGCATTTTGTTTTTCGATGGCTTGGAGTGCTGCCATATTGTAATATAGTTTGTTCCCTAATTTTAACTTTTTTTACAAAAAGGCGGATTGCAAAAGTTATAATGACGTATAAGCAATTTTGAGAACAAACGTCAACACAATTTTTTTTTATTTGTGGAAACAAGAAGGGAAATATATTACGGTATTTTTTAGAGTGGTACGTAATTTGAAACTGAACGAGCTATGCTCATTTGATAATACGCGTGATTTTTGTTATTCGAAATGTCATTGAAGGAATACGACGTGACATAATTCGTCCAAGTTTAACCGAAGTAAGCTATAATCACCATAAAAAATTATCGATAAAGATTTAATTTCAGATTAATGGATGATAAGTTCATTGAATTCAATCTAGGTCCCAGGGCTGCTGCAAGGGGCAAATGATGGGGTGATGATGATCTTGTTTTCCCTTCCGTTTTTACAATTTTTATTTTATGCTTTTTTCATCCAAAGGTGCACTAAACCAAAATATTGTCGCATTATCTCTCTCTGCTCCACGCCCCCAATTGCTTGCATTCATAATTTCTATCGGCACCCGTAGCAGCCTGGAAAAATTATTTTATTTATTTTTTTCTTTAGATATAACTAATTAAACGTTTTTTAAACATATTTTTTTTCATCATAAAATATTCAGTACCGCTGATGAATTAATCATTTCATAACATATGTATATTAAAAACAAGCTACAATTTTTATCTTGCATATAATAAATATACATACGGGTATGATATACTGACAATATTAAATAAATTTTTAAAATAAGACCACAAAAAATTTTAACATGGTTATTGCGAAATTGTTTATTCCCAATTGAAGTGTTAAAAATATACAAATTTATTTATATATTTATATTTTCAGGCAGCCTCGCATATTATACATTTTCCAGTTTCAGCTAATTAATTTTCCCGACATTCACACAACATACAATACAAAATGTACATAAAAATCATATTTCATATTTAACATGCTCGCTCAAATTAATTTATAGTCCTCTATACTAAATACAAATTGGCGGCGAGGCATGAGTTTAAATTTTATTATTTAGTTTCCCAGAATTATGCATGAATAAAATACATAGTTGAAAAATTTCCCCGTATGTACCCGGGTAGTATATTATGTCAGTCGATAAATTGGATATGAAATCGCCACATAAAATGAATACGAGATCAACATTTGAACAATATACGTACATAGTTATTTTAGTGTTTTATGTAGTCCAATCAATATTATATAGTAAGGATATTGCTTCTCAAACAGCATAGTAGCTGTATAACAAATCGTTACAAGAATGTATACATACTAGAAGCATCAGACTCAATTATTTTTAACCAATCCTAGACTATAAACATAAAACTACACCATAAATAACGTCGTCGTTTATTTATTATGTACATACATGTACATCATGCACTATAATCTGTACCACCTCCAAACTAATATCGTACATAAACATATCGTAAACTAGAATGTCTATATAGTTTTTAGTTAGCTAAGCAAAAAAAAGCTGGAAGTTAATATTAGACCTAAATCCTATAACACCATAATACACAAATTATGATGAACTCATACCGCATATATGAACAAAATGCAAACATCATCATTTTACACCAACAACAAATAGCTTTATGTACAAAAACACTAAACTATTATTAATAGTTGTTTAGTTTTTTTCTTTTTTTAATAACACTCGACTAATTTTAATGCAGAACAGAGCACAAAACAATAGCAACAAAAGCCTTATTATGTATGTACGATGTATGTACGATATCCTGTTTGTATATAATTCAAGCATGCAATAAGCAATAAAAATTATAAGTTTTGTGTTCCCTCATAAGTAGTTGGTGTTATATGAAAATGTAAAACCGGGTGAGAGTACAGTTTAGTAATCAAATATGAAGCAAAAAACTTTAAAAACTTCACAGAACCAGGTTATACCTCTGTAATAATTATCACCCGTTTATATTGTACAAAATAAATATTGAAAAACATTTTATGTTCTAAAAGCAAAAAATAAAAAATTCAATTTTTATTTTTATTAAATAAATCAGGAAAAAAAAGTTTTCAAAAGCTTTTTTGAAAGTTTATTCAGAAAACAAATGATATGTATCTTTTAACAAAAATTTTGTTTGTTTTTTATTTGCAAAGTAAATATAAAATTGTAAAGTACACGTACCTAAAGTTTTTATTTTGTTGTAAACGAATTTTCACAACGAATGTGAATACGAAGCAATTTCATGATATTTTTCCATATATTATGAAACATTTTTTTTTTGTAATTTACATAACTAAATTTGGATGAGGTAAAATAATTTAAAAGATTAATATTTAATTTAAAATTCTTTTGTTTTTGTTAAACTAACTATAAATGTGAAGCATTAAGTTTATGTATATTGTGGTTTTCGTTTGAATTGATATCGAGTTAAAATGTCGGGAATGTTGACTTTATACATGTGAAATAATAAATCTATAAAAATTACAGTATTTTTACGCATCGCATTAACTCTTGCGACTGAAAATACTCTAATCCATGATGCGTTCTTTATCAAAGTTAAATAACAGTAAAAAAAAATCAAAATAACGTAATTCATGTATTACAACTTATCCCGTACGAGGGGAACTTTTAATCCCTAAAAAGCGCGTCCCTACCTCCTTCAATTGGGAACGCGATAAACTCAACTAAAGAACAAAATACTCGAGGTGGTCCGTTCTCCAGTGAGCACATTTGTAACATTCAGCATGCTGTGAAAGGTGTGAGGATTTGGCCTACACAGGTAGTGGAAGCGATTATTACGCAGCCTCTCTAGGGAATGTGGTGGCGGGTTTTGATCGCTTTAAGTTAATGGAAGTACCTATACTCATTACTGACCTTAAAACTCACTCAATGTTCATCTTTATTTTAAATAACCTTTTATTTCAACCTGTGACCATACGCGAGCCATAACATTCCACAATGGTCAAATTAACGTTCAAAATGGAAAATTTAACGTAAATCTATGTATAAAAAATGAAGGGATGATTTTATTTCGAAGGTACATAGATCTCGAATACGCCGCACTTCATTTCTAAACTGAAAAACTAAACCTACCAGATTTTTGGTAAAAACAATCAAATGTAAAGCCATGTTTAAATCTTTTGATTCTTTGTTTTTTTTAAATGTTATACTTTTCAAAATCATTGCAAAAATTGAATTGAATTGATTTCGGCCAAACATCATTGGCTCCTCCCAGTTTATGCAACAAGCTTAGCGTATGAAGTTTTATCCCGATCAGTAAGTCCGTTTGTGCTGTATTTATCTTGAAAAACAGATTTTTGTCAAAAAATATCATTTCCACATAAATTTTGAAAAACTGGTGTGGACCGATATTGTTGCAAGTTTAGTTTAGAGCCATGACATGCTTTTAAAAATATTTGCAAAAAACAGAAAAGGCAATACAGAAGCTTCCAGTTCCCAGTGGATCGATTTCAGGAAAACATCATTGGGAGTTCCCAATTTATAAAAAAAGATTAAGTATGTAGTTTCATCCTGATCAATCAATCCATCTGAGCTGAACTACAAAAATCGTAATTTCCGTTTTAATTTTGTGAAAAACTGATGGACTGCATTGTTGCAAAATTAATTTAGAATCGTTTAGTTCGTAGTAATTTTAAATAAAGGATATACTTTACAAAATATTTACTAAAACGAAAAATCTCCTATGGAAGCGGCCACTTCCGGTGAACCGATATTACTCAAAAATCACAGTCAAACGGTCTGAGCTATGGAGATGACACAGACGTTAAGTTTGCACGACATTACACACACAAAATCATTTTTTCGGACTTCGGCGATATAGCTAATGGTAAATCTGCAAAAATCTTAAAGTCCAAAATTTTCATTATTACTATACTTTATTACTTTCTATTACTTTACTTTTTATTTTCTTTCGCGTAGTAAAATAAAGTGTACATGCAAATTTTCGATCTAGAGATTTTTTCTGATTTACCATTCGCTATATCAAAAGTCAAAAAAAAAGTTTTTAAAAATACCTGTTTGTGTATGTGCGATTGTGGTTCCGTCTAGATTAAATGCATGTGTCCTCTCGACAGCCTAAACGGTTTGTCCGATCGGGATGAAACAGCATACTAAACTTTTTTTCATTAATTCGAAGACCCTAGTGATTTTTGGCCAAAAACGATCACAGGAACTAAAGAAATTTTCGTTGTTTTCTTGTTCTATCGCCGTGTAAGTTTTGCCCCACACCCGACTTTCTTTTACCATGTATATAAATAGATCGCGAACACACCAAATTTCATTTTTAAAGCCAAAAATTAAACTTTCGATATTTTTGACAAAAGCAGACAGAAATGGCGATTTTTGACAATAACTGTTTTTAACAAAAATTCGATCCCTGTAAAGACTAGGCGGATTGATTGATCAGGATGAAACATGATGTTTAAGCGTATACCATAAATTCGTAAGTCCCAGTGATGTTTGGTCGAAATCGGTCCAGAAAAGGTAACAGCTATTACAGGAGCTTTTTCGTTTTTACGAATATTTTGAACAATATAACAAAACGATTACCAACAAAAATAATGAAAAATAAAAATTCAAACAAAATTAGTTCAAGTCAATTATTAAATTTTACCTGAAATGAAGAGTTTTGATAAAAACACTTTATTTCACCAAAATTCGGTCATTCTACAGACCAGCCAATTTATTATTGAAGTAAAACTTCAGATTTAAACTTTTCCCATTAATTGAGAGATGCGTTCAATATACTTCGCATGAATCGATTCTGAATTTTTTGCAGACGTGTGATTTGAGTTTGATTCATTATAAACAGCACAGAAGAACAATAATCAATATGTGGAGCCACAATTGATTCATAAAAAATAATTTTTGTCTGCATTGGTAATTTGTCTTTAATTCTGGTGAAAAGTACAAGTTTTTTATTCATCTTTTTACCGATATAATCCAAATGATCGCTAAAACTTAAGTGATCGCCGATAATAACACCAATACATTTATACTGTTTTTCTCGTTCGATAATTTGGTTGTCAACTATTATATCTGCGCATTACTCTCGAACTTTGCTTTGATTGATAGGAGCATGTACCTCGTTTTCGAGATATTCAGTGATTGTTTGTGAAACATCAGCCATTTCCGTGGACTCTCAAGATCTTCGTTTACTTTCTGCACTGCTTCTGGAAGAGTTGATGCTGAAATAGTATGTAAAGTATAATCTGCGAACATATTTATTTTGCAATTTTGTATAACATCGACTATGTCATTGATGTACAGAATAAAGAGTAACGGACCCAGGGATGAGTTTTGAAGTACTCCGAGATTATTTTGTATTAGTGACGATGTGAAACTATCAACTTTCGTACCACTCTAGTTCTTCTCCAACAACTATGTACTTGGTGAACTTTTTGAGTAGAATTCCTCTTTCGATGAATTCAAAAACCCTTTTAAAATCTAAAAAGACTGCAATGATTACTTTGTTGGCATCTATTTGACTTTCTCAGCTATCCAACATTAGGTTTAACCGTTTTCATCTCAAGGGGTATTGAAAAAACACTGTCGAATAATCCCAAACATACGCGACCGCGCTTTCTCTAAATGAATAAAAGACAATCTAATGACACTCTAAAAGACAATTATTGTGATAAACCTTTTGTAAAATGTACTATTTACATTAATGGAAGCTGTGTGATGTATTTGCTTCAGTAAATCTAAACGCGCGACTTCGACAAACGGTAACGCACCGTCAGTTGTCGACAATGTTCGAAATGTGCTGGGTTTTCTCGACATAAAATCTCATTAGCGCGAGCACGCTTGTTGGAACTCATACGGTTAAGGCCGTTTCACAAGAATGTAATTCTCTAAATCCAGATTGTTGATCAACCAATTTATTGTTATCAGCGATATAATTTACTAGTTGGTTTTTAATTACTTGTTCCAAGACAGTCTCAAACAGTGGGAGCATATTTGTTGACCGGAGCTTTTCTGGCGTGGTTGGCTTCGTAATTTTTGGAATGGGAACAACTGTTGATATTTTCCATGATTCTGGTACCACTGCTTGCTTTAAGCTACAATTTACTATATCAGTAAAATGTTCAGAGAATATTTGATTCTGCATTGCATCCAGCATGGTAATTTTGTTTATACCGTCTATTCTATATTGCGATTTTATTCTGCTTATTATTTTTAATATTTCATTTTGTGATGTTTGTTGAAATTGAAATTTGTGTATGTGCAAAACAACATTAGAAAGCAAACATATTTTAGCAAACAGTTTGTATAAATTTTTCCAAATACCATATTAAATTGGGAATATTTTTCCTATTCAATTTTCATACAGAAACAATATTTCCTAAATTATAAAAATTTTAATCAAAAATGATTTCTTAGTAGGACTGAAAATGATATTTTTGAAAAAACCGCTTTGTAAATATTTTTCCTAGTACCTTTTTCCTATAGAAAATCTAGAACCGACCTGCAGTAATCGTTTTACTGGAATCCACATCGATTTGATAGGGCCACCTGCCACCATCTGGAGGCATACTAAATGTCTCTGTCTCACTATGGGATCGGGGGGATCGGTTCACGCATTGGCAGAACACCACAAATATTCCAAATATAAAGGAACCAGTCGATAATAAAAACTGGCTTAAGAAATTCGGAATTCCATCGGTCATCGTTCGTAACGGATATTGGACAGTATTTTGGGAAGATTTTAAAAGCTCGTCTGCAGAGTTGGTCCACGGTGAAAATTTATGACTCCCGTGTGATTTTATTCAGCCAAAAAGCAATTCAACCAAACCAATTTTGTGGCACAGATTCGAAAAAAATAAGAAGCTTTACAATGGGCGACAGCATAGAATCACAAAAATAGTCAGGTTTTCACATTTAAGGATTTAGCACCTTGTGAGAACGAGCCTCTAGTAGAGAAATGCAACGATAAGTATTTTACGTTACCTGTTAAAGGTGTAGAATCCACCGTTTCCATTAATCGGTTGAAATCTTGCTTTGAACGCCAACCGAATCAATTAATAACCGACAAATAATATTCCAATTAAAGAATGAAAACAGGTCACGTTTTCTATACCGATTTGATTAAAGGGCAAGATATTAAATCGCGATCAAATCAGGCAATTAACAAATCTGTTTGTTTCCAATAGTTCTTTGTATCGTTCTTGATGTTCACTAGGGATGCCGTAGTCTAGCGACATCATAATTTTTCCAGAGACAACGATATTTTATAAGAAGCTAAAGAGTCAGTGGTAACATTAGGAAGGAGGGACAAATTATGATTTACACGTTACAAAACTCATAAATAAATATATTTAAATAAAAAATATATTTTTATTAATATTAAATTATTGCTTAAATTCAGTCCTTACTGTATTTCATTGTCAATACAGAATTAAATAATTAAAAATATATACCTGAAAATGTTCATTGTTCATCACATTATTTTATTTCCATGCATTTAACTCTTTTTCTCGTTGGTCTAATTCTAGTCTTTTTAATTCAAGTTCCTCGTACTTTTGTTTGGTTTGTTTCATAAAGCTAACCCGTTTTGCCTTGTTCCATTCCTCAATCATTACCTGTTTTAACTTCCATTTCACTCTCTCAAATTGTAATTTGTTCCGTTGAATTTCAATAATAATTTACTTGATTTTTAATTTGTATTTTAAATAGTGATATTACGATTTCGTTAGAAGACAGTCATATCGTTGTTTATTTCTATTGGTGTTTTGAAAATTGCTGTTGATGTCTCCTGCTGAATATTGTTGGATAACTGTGGTTCTTCTACTATCTCTAAATTAATTCTATTGTCGATGATGTTTAAATTATTTGTTGAGTTGCCTGGGTTGTTTATTAAATTATGTACACACCCAAATCTCCCTACATTGATGCCTTCTACTTCTCTTAGGAAATCGAGCAGTTTGTTTACTAGTTCTTAGAGATAGATTACTCAACCTTTTGACTTTTCAAGGTGCTCCACTAGTTCCAAAATTGACTTTTTGATTTTCGTCACCTTATTTCTAGTATTGTATTTAGAAACTTTCTACACCTAGAAAAAAAATTCGTGTTAATATAATTAAATTACAAATTTTTTAACATAACCTCACTTTTTTCCAACCATACACGGTTTTCTCTGGAGGAGCTACAGAATTTAAGCACACTGATACCTTACTCCATTTCATATTGGTTACTTCTGTTACAAGCATGGTTTAAAAACACTATTTATATGTTTTAATTTAGTTTATATTTATTTTTTGTCCCTGCAACATTGGTTCTTAATATTGGTTTAGCAATTGATTTATTTGATTATAACTTTTCAATTTAATGTTTTTTCTACATTTGATTTTCATTTACTTGACAGATATTCAATTCCAAATTAGGATAAAATAGTAAGCTTTACATAAATTCGACTCTCTTAAATTAATTGAAGTAACACGATCAATTGAATTCATTTCGTTCAATTTCCATTCATAACTTTATGTTTTTCGAAATGAATCCACGTTTTTTTTTGATGAACGTACACGTTCATGTGCGATAAATATTTTATGTACATATGTAGATACAAAAGTAAAATATACCTAAATAGAAAAATATATATGTAAAAAAAAAAGTGACGAACGAGCTTTTTTGTGCTTTCACTTTATTTTTGATATGAGTGTTACATATAAATTAAAACAGAACAAGTCGAATTTGATATCAACGGAGGAATGAAAAACACGAGTAAAACAGAAAACAACAATCATACTTCATGTACCACTCTACTATTCAACAACATCCATTGTCAATATGAAAATGAAAATTCGATTGAGACGTGTGAATTCAGTAATTCTATCGTCATATCATTTATGTACCAACTCTCAACATTTTTGTATGTATTATTAAATCTGTCAATCAATTGCAACATTTTGTTTTTGTTTCCACATGCTGTGCCTGTGCGCGCCTCTCGATTCTTGTATAATTATATCTTAACATGAATGATATGTGATATTGAAAGTTTTCTCGTAAATATAAATTGGAAATATCAAAATGAAAATTAAATGTTGTATCATATCGTAGATGTATGTATGTGTAGCTTATTCGAGAAAAAAATTCAATTAAATTCAACGAATTGGAGGATTATATTTTGTATCAAAAAGGGTTTTTACCTGTGCTGTGTGTTTTAATATTACATCCTTTTGTTACTATTGTATGTTTGGTGGTTTCAATAACTCTTGCTTTTTATGTATCTCTGGAATAAGTATTCAGAATGATTGTAACTTTGTACATACTAAATTAATAATACATGTATACTCGTACCATGCATGTGAAATATAAATGCTATTCTTCACAAAAAGTTTCTCTATTCCATTACGCTTTAGGGAAAATAGATGGTATGCTCGTATTAACTAAATGAAGTATTCGTAATCCTTAATAAATTAGGCAATTAAGATTATTTCATTTCAGCCAGCTTTTGGAGAGAATTATTATTTAGCTACCGCTAATGGGAGTACCACATGTGCGGATCACAAAAAAGGTCACTGCACGAAGAGGATTGTGCTGTGATTTTTATAGTGACAATGGTACCAATTTTATCGATACCAAGAATCAATTTGAGCACAAATTGGCTGCTCTTATTCGAAAATCAAATAAGGAAATCGCTCTCAACTATTGGCAAATGATGAAACAAAATGGCATTTCATACCATAGGTTTCATCTCAATTTGGAGTGCTTTTGGATGGTGCGGTTAAGTCAGTATAACCATGTTTAATAAAGGTCATTTATAACGAAACATGAAGATAGGAGGTCCAACCAATTCACAAAATTTCGCAACTAACCATAGAACCTGAGAAAGAAATTGAACACACAAATACACAGTTGTCAGTCGAGTAGCAAGTACAACCGACTTTACCTTTACGGTGTTCAACCTCATCAAGAAGTTAAATAGAGAAGTATACCACAATATCACCTGGCACATCTGACACCACAATTAACCCACTACCAACAAATGACAATATTTATTTTTAGAACACAGGAACTGTTAACCTGTTGGCATTACGGCGTAAAATAGAATAGAATAAATTGAACAAAACCTTCACCATTTAAATAATACAAACTGTCAAACTGGGTGGAAGACGAATAAGAAACTGAGTCTTTATGATGTGAACAAATACAGGACTGTGGACGTTCCGCGAACTATTGTAAAACTATAGAATAGGGTCGCTACCCTATAAAAGATCGTAAAAAATACCGACAACGTAAGAAAAAATAAATATAAGGAGATGGCAAAAAAGCAAAAAAATACGGCAGACAAGACCGCAAAAGCGCACGGGTAAAAATGTTGAATTTATTTTGCATTTTCTATTTTGAATAAAATAATTACCCAATAATAGACGACATTAAAGGATCCGTTTGGTAACAATGATATTATAAAAATAGTTTATTTTCGAGACATAAAAAATCGAAGAACGAAATCGCGGACATCTTGAAGTTGTTATAAGTTTCGGTGCAAGAATATACAAAATCCTATTTTCCGTTGATTAAAATGAAGAACGACAACGAAAATACCAAAAAGGAGGAGGGCTAAAACGATTATAGTGATAATGATGCGGAAAACCGAGTGACCTCCTCATACGTAGCCCGCATCGCTATAAGAATTCCACCGTTCTGGAATTGCGAATCCGGCACTTTGGTTTTGTCAGTTGGAAGCCCACTTTGAAATAAATGGCATTAACCGATGAAACAAAATTCAACAGTAGTGGCCGCGATAGAGTAATATTCTCTCTCTAGTAGGCGGCGTGATAATTAACCCTCCGAAATCAAACAAATACGGTACATTAAAAAATCGGCTGAAAGAGTATTTTACGGAATCAGATGAAAGTAAATTAAAGAAATTATTGCACGACAAGTATTTGGGAGACCAACGGCTATAACATTTCTTAAAAAACATGCGACAACTAGCGGAACCAAAAAGCGGTATTGGATTGCTTAAGTCACTGTGGATTCAACGATTGCCTACGCAAGTGCAAGCCATCTAAGCAATTAGTGGCGACGACATTTACAAGCTCGCTTCGATGGCCGATCGCGTCATGAAGGTAACAAAGGCGTCAGAGATGAATACGTGTGAGAAATCCCAAGAGCCTAGGATAGGATAGTCACGATTAATTTGGGTTTACGGAGACATTTTACCTGGACCATTTTGGATTACTCGTAGATTTAAAACAAAAGAAGCTGATTGGCAGTATGACCAGCGTTAGTTCAATGGGGAAGGTTTCGAACGTTCAAACATCAGGTTTAACTACAGTACGGACGATTGATCTCTATATTTCGAATTGCTGTCGAAATACAAAGTTCTAACCACCAAAGGTGGGCAAGAGTTAGATTAAACACAATGTAACTCATGTGATCGAGACGAAATGTGCGCCGGTTTATCCGAGGTATCGGCCAGCCCTTTGCTTATGGTAACGAAGGAAAATGGTGAGTGGCGGCCATTCGGAGACTACCGTCGACTTAATCATGCAACAGTGGTGGACCGATGTCCAAAACCGCACATCTAAGATTTAGCACACGGATTGCGTGCAAACACATATTTTCAACAATCGATTTGGTAAAGACTTATCATCAGATACCCGTTGAGCCATCAGACATAGAGAAAACAAAGGTTGAACAATTCACGGTGTGTTGAGAGAGCTCGACTTCGTTTACGTACGATGACGTACTAATTTACTCCGATAAGAAGGATCAACATATGGATCACATGTGTCGAGTCTTCAATCGATTTCATTGTAGTCAACATGTCTAAATCTGTTTTCGGAAGAAAAACTATAAAAAAAAATTTTGTCATGTGATACTCGAAATGGTACGACACCTCTTCCGGAAAAGGTTGCTCCCATTGCCGAATTTAAAGAACCAACAGATGTTAGAGGATTGCGGCGATTTTTAGCAATGAGCAATTTCTATCGTAGATTTTTGGAAGATACAGCGAAAACACAGTTGCCATTGCTTTTCATAGGTAACAAGAAGAACAACAAAACAAAAATCAGCTGGTCGGTCGAGGCAAATTGCATTCGAGAGGTGCAGGAACTAATTGGATGCCACTCCGTTTTTTTTTTTTTTTTTTTTCAAGGAAACTAGCAGCGACACAGCAGAGGTATGGCGCATACGGCCGCGTATTGTTAACCGCATACTCAGCAGAAAACTATTTCAAATTTTTGTTAGAAGGACGGAATTTTGTAATTTACACGAACCCGTTAACGTTCGCTTTTCAGCAAAAAACAGAAAAAGTGTCACCTCGACAACTCCGCCAATTAGACTACATCGTCAATTTTCATCCAATGATAATGTGGTGGCAGATGCTTTATAACGGATGAAAACAATTTCGATTCCAAAGCTGGTGAATCTTGACGAATTAGTTGATTTACAAACGAGAGATGATGAGCTAATCATTTTATTGGTTTCAAAAAACCAGACGAGTTTGAAATTATCACCAATGTAACTAGCCGGCAGTGGCAAAAACATTTTTTGTGAGGTGAAATAAATTAAAGTAAGACCGATACCAAGGTGTCTACGACAGGAAACGTTTCCAGCATTTCCACAAAATATCGTCTGCCCAGGCGTTAAGACGTTCATATCATTAAATAAAACAAAATATGTATAGCCTTCCATGAGTAAGAATTCTACGAACTGGACACGAGGTTGCGTGGTATCAAAAGGCATTTCGAAACATAATAAGAGTCCGTTAGGAAGATACGTACTTCCGAATAGCCTTAAAATAGCACTTAAATATAGATTTGGAAGGGCCGCTGCTGAAGTTGCAAACGTATAGTTACTTGTTATTGATCATTTTCTCACGCTGGACGGAAGCTACACAATTAACGGTTATTACAGCAGAGCGTGTAGCACATGCCGTGTTCGAAAATTTGATCTGCCGGTTTAGCGTTCTACAAACAATTACCACGAATCAAGGCCGTCAGTTCGAGTCGTTATTGTTTAGGGAACTAGGAAAACTCTTCGGGGTCAAACGAATAAAAACGACGGTATACCATCCATAGTAGCAAATGGATTAATAGAAAGATGGCACCATGATTTAAAGCCAGCGTTAAAATGTTTTCCTGCAGAGAAGTGGGTGGTAGTTCTACCTACAATTCTCTTGGGCATAAGAGCCGTCTTTAAGCCCGATTTAGGCGGAACGACTTCGGAGATGTTATATACGGTTCGATAATTTTGCTACCCGAGGAATTTTTCGGCACAATACCTAACAATTTCAACGAGCACGAATTTATCCCCGACTTGAAAGAAAAAAGTCAGAAATTGCAACCAGTACAAATTGGAACCGATGCGAAGAAAACGCCATTTGTACATTCAGAAATCAAGCGATGCATTCGTTACAGTAGTTCCGGTTTTAGTTAGAACAAAGGCAGGACGATGGGTACACTTCTCCAAGAGATACCTTGAAACGTTTATATCAGAATAGGTCGAAACAAGCGGAGTGTTATCACTGAAAGGGGAGTAATGTGGGCATTTCGCGATAAAATAAGTTCGCTACCCTATAAAAAATCAAAAAAAATACCGACAACGTAAATAAAAAAAAAAAAAAAAAAAAAATAAGGATATGGCGAAAAAGAAAAAGATACGTCAGGCACGCTAAAGCGCACGGGTAAAAATGTAGAATTAATTTTGCATATTTTATTTTTAATAAAATTATTAAAAAGAATTGTATATGGGAGTTTAATTTAAAAAATAAAATTAATATTAATTGCCCATAGGACATTACATCGGGAAATGCTCTTTTCAAGTCAACTAACAAGGAAGACGTATTGATGAAATGTGACATAGGAGATACAATAGGATATATCCTTGGTGACGCTTTCGGTATCACCGTGTTGCTTTGTAATTCTAAACAAAAAGTTGGTGTTTGGCTTTTCAAATATTCCACAAACGTGTGCGTTGTGTGCCTCGCGTTGATTTTTTTGTTTAAATCTCCAACTAACTATAAATTGATGGTTAGTTCACACCAATCATTCAACGATAGCACAAAACAAACCGCATCTGATGTTTAATTAAAATCTGGTATTGTAACGACCGTGTTGTTTAAAGGTTTGCGCCAAAATGAATGTTCAAACTCTGCGAGATTATTAGCGAGATTATTAACTGAGGCGCAGCTAACCATAAATTTTAGTAAAAGCAATTTCGTGATGAGAGAAATCAAATATCTAGGTTTCCTAGTTGGCGAGGATGGCCTCCGAACTGATCCTGCTAAAGTAGAGGTTTTTTGTGGCTTCCCTAGTCCTATAAACGTGAAACAAACTAGAAGATTGTTGGGTATGGCAGGGTGGTATCGGAGGTTCATCCCAAATTATGCCGAAGTTACCGCTTCCATCACGAATATGTTGAAGAAAAAAAGTAAGTTCTGTTGGAACACCGAAGCCCAGTCCGCATTTGAAAAGCTAAAAAATTTTTTCAGTAACGTATCTGTGTTAACAAAAGCTGATTACACTAAACCATATCCGGTCATATCCGGTGTGATGCCAGTACTGAGGGAGTCGGAGGGGTGCTATACCAGATCGACGAAGAGAACATGAGAGGCCGATACCCTTCGTTTCATAAAAATTAAATAAGGCCCAAAAAAATTACATATATCGTAACAGAACTAGAGTGTCTGGCCGCTTTGGTTAGCATACAAAAGTTCCGCTTTTACGTGGAGGTCTTAAGCTCCAGGCGTTTGATTTTACCATCGAACACCAATGTGGTACTTGGAATGTGGTTCCCGACGCGCTTTCGAGAGCATTTTGCGATTCTGATGCAGAATTTGATGCGAATATTCCTTCTTCAGCGGCGGTGGATCTGAATTCAACTTGTTTTGGCGATACGGATTACATGAATTTCGTTTGGGAAAATTAGCTCGTCGCCAGAGAATTATATAACCGATAGTTCAGTATGGAAACTTTGGATTCCGCACGCCATGACGAATGCCCTAATACACTGAAAAAATAGCGCGGAGATATTTACACATTTTGCTGTGTAAACCCAAATTCGCAATTAATACCAATAATGCCTTAATTAAGTACGAGCCTTGTAAAATTTGCAGTGCAATATTTACAGTGCATTTTTAAATATTAATATTATTGCTGAGCACCGTCTGATGACAAATAAAATTAATGATATTACAATGCTGCTAGGTAAATTTTAGCTGCGCAATTTGAATATATCATTTTCAATGCAAACATATTAAAAATGAAAAAAATTTGTCTTTTTCGTTGAGAATAAATTGCAAAGTGTTTTTAAAATGTTCAAATACTTTTCAAAATTTACTTTGCACTTTGTAAAACAATTTTTGCGTGGAGGGAGATTATAACCAATCAAATCGTTTATTCTACCCGACTTTGCATTTTGTTCTCCAGATTTTATTTAAAATTTGAAACAAAAATTAGTCTTAAAGTGAATTTAAAGCAGTACACAAATTGCCACAAAAATGCCAGTTCGTCTATAGTTTCCAGATTTGTTGCGAAAAATGGTAATTATTTAAAAATAAAATATAAAATAAAATAAAATATAAATTATATTTATTTTTATCCTTCATTTGCAGTTTTTTTGTAACCTTACTTCGCGTCGCAGAAATGACCGCTATAA
This sequence comes from Nephrotoma appendiculata, assembly GCA_947310385.1. Lineage (NCBI taxonomy): Eukaryota > Metazoa > Arthropoda > Insecta > Diptera > Tipulidae > Nephrotoma > Nephrotoma appendiculata. The sequence continues at coordinate 261,100,897 of OX371224.1, forward strand.
CCTTCAGCATTAAACCATAGAAGTGCTGAAACGATATATGGTAAACCCAAATTAAATTTACAATACTTTATGTGGCTTTACTTATATTTGTTGCTTTCTTGTTTTAATTTTAGAATTTTATAAAGCAACTTAAGAGGACCGGACCAACTCAGTTCCACATTAAATGGTTACTCATCTGAGGAGAATTTAATTATTAGCAACATTACAACAATTCAATATCTTTTAATGCTGTATAAAGTAAAAATATGTTTGATCAAAATTCACACGTAAGTTTACTGTCGATCCACAGATGTAATTAATTATCATCTTTATTTTAATAAAAATCGATGGCCTTTTGTGAAAAGTGAATAAAAAAGATTAATTATAAAGAATGTGTTTCATTAAAATTGGTTTTTAATATGTTAAATATTAAATTCTGTCTCCTCCAATCTAGAAGTTTCGAGTGTTTGCTTCTGTGCAGAGTAAATATTAAGGCGCTGCAATTTTCTCAATTCGCAAATTTTACAATGCATTGTAAACCATTCTCCACTTTACAATCATTATTTACCATGCGCTCTTTAAAGAATTTCTAAATTATTTTACAAACTGCAGAGTAAATATATCAAAGTAATAACAAATATTGCTTATCCATCGTGAAATAAAAATAATAAAATTTACTCAGCAAGTTGTAATAATTGATTTGCTAAAATTGCAGTAAATACAAAGCGCTTATGTGGCTGAATTTTTATTCATTTTTTATTAAATATTACTCCGCTTTTTTGTGAATATCACCGATTATTTTTTTCAGTGTAATTCCACTCAAAAAAGGGTAATATGACCGTGCTTATTATTTTAGATAGACTGACGAAGTTCGTAATTTTAAAACCACTACCGAAGGCGACGTCCTCCAAAATAATTACGATATTAAAAAATCAAATTTTCTATACATTTGGTGTCCCGGAATCGATAGTGTCGGACAATGGACCGCAATTCGTCCCCAAAGAATTTCAGACTTTATTGGGAAAATTCGGAATCTTACATATACGAACAGCATATTACTCGCCCCAAGCAAATGAAGTGGAGGTGAATTATAGGTCGGATAGAATGGAGAACTACACGAATCAGTTCGTTAAAATTTGACGGAGGCATAAAAAAACACACATCACTACAACTTGAGGTCTCGGAATATTACGCTTGAACCCAAGTCGACCTTGTTTGTTAGAGAACATCCGCAAAGTAATGCTGGCGACTATTACTGTGCAAAATTTGCCCCAAAATTTCGTAAAGCTCGCGTGCGAAGTAGAATCGGTAATGTTAATTATGAAATTTAAACGGAGGACGGAAAATTGTTGGGAATATACCACGCAAAAGAACTGAAAATATGACCGATAATACCTACTAAGTGTACATTTAGTGCAAGTATTACTAAAATATCAACGTTGGTTGAATATGGTAGATCCCTTGGCAGTGATTTCAACTCAACTAAAGTTGTGCTGTAACGACCGGGTTATTTAAAGGTTTGCGCCAAAATGAATGTTCAAAATCTCCATTAATATGGTAATAGATGATTAGGTAAAACTGTTATACCACATCTGTGGAACGTATTCGTCTATTACTAAATTACAAGAACAACATTATCTTCATGAGTTTCTGCACAGTCGATCATTCATTTGAGATCGGTCGACTGACGTAGACGATAAAAATAACAATCGAAGGTAAATACATACCGTTTATAATTACTCTGTTTTGCTAAATTTGTTTTTTTTTGCTTCTTTTACTAAATCAGTAGTACCACTGTGTGGTAAGAAAGATAAGAAACGCAAGGAAGTCGGTAAGGTCGGCGTCATATTATTAGACCTAAGAAGCACAGAAATAAAGTCAAATTTCTCCGGGTAAGCTCGTACGAATATTTTTATCTTAATTCCTTAAATTAACCAATTAAGATGGGCCAGCCGAAAAATATTACCAACTGCAGTGGTCGCGTGCTAGACGATTAACCGTGATTGCACGACCTTGGCAAAACCAAGTATACGGAAAAGTCGGCAGAAGTTAATAGGTATCAACTGGGAAGAGTACGAGATGTCCATGTGGTTTACCACGGGACGGGAGTAAACTGCAGGATTCGTAAAAACGATTGATATTTCCCAATTAAGAGAAGATAGTGTCGTGCTTAGTAAAGTGCAGTGTGTTGAGAGTTCGCGCACGTGGTTCGACCACCGTATTTTGTATTGTATAAATCATAATAGAAATTTAGTTTATAATTTTGTTAATTGCAATTTGTAAATTCGAACATAAGGCAAAGGGACAAACGAAAAAAAAAGGAAAATTTAGTGATAAGCAAAGAAAAAGAAAAAAAAACGGTAATTTGATTGAAAACTCGATAAACGCCAAACGGTGTTAAATATACAGACGTCTCACTTCGCCACAGAGCTCTGGAGGTCATGTGAGTGTTTTATATGTTACATACATTTTTTTTGTTGTTTGATTCACCATTGTTAAGACGTCGTGGAATTTCATGTTAACCTGAAGTGTACGTTTTTGCTTATTACAAAAAGGAAAATATACAATTTTCAAATATTCCTATTTTCTGGGAGGGTTGGTTATACGAGTACGTTACATATAGATTTACTAATTTACACATAACGAATCTATTTATATATTTATACACAACATATTAGGTACATTTATATCTTTATATAATACATATTTATATATTTCTTAATAAGTTTTTTTTTGTGTTGTATCTTCGTGACTTTGATATCGAATAATTAATAACGAAACTGCACAAATGTCGTTTTCATTTTTTGATTTTATAATGATGATCTGCTAAGAAAATTTGGATTTTGGGGCAAGCCAAGTGAGATGAAAGCATAAAATGTGAAGTGAAATTAGTGAGCCATCATTAACTAAAATAAACGCGTTTACCGATATTATGAACTAAATTGTTGTGACGGGTGTAAATGGTTGCTCACTGATACTCTCCCACGACTGAGTACTCGCGGAAGAAAGATTAACAAGCATGTGCAACCGCAACCATAGTACCGTTACAGTATGTAAACTTAAATTTAACATCCTACGAAACATTTCTAATCGGTTTAGAGCTAATTAACGGGTAGATTTTGGTTTAAAAATATTAGAGACATCTAGCAATACCTGGGTGAACTAACGATCAATTTAGTTAGTCGGAAATTTAGACAAAAAACCGGCGTCAGGCATACAGCATTAAACCTTGAAATTTGGCTAAATAAATGTGGTATTGTTCCTATCAGCAAAAATACAATATTTGTATACCCACCGTGGTGTCTACATTATGTCGACCTCATCTGGAGTGTTAAAGTGCTGGAAACAGCACAACGGATTAAACTCAACAAAAGAAACATTGATGCATTTAGGGCGGTTCGTCTTTTGGTAGAAGCGATACGACCGAAACAGTCTCGGTGATCTGTGTCTGCACGGTTGACGAAGCAATAACTAGTTAACATAACTAGTACTATGGTTTTTTGTCAACAGAAAAAAATACACGGCATGTCTGATGTTGCGCTAACGCAACATTTGTCACAAATGGGTTGACAATAACTCGCAATTTTCAGCTATCTAAAAAGATTATACTTAAAATTTTTAAAATTTAGTATGTCTATAAAACAACAGATGGCACTTTTAATCAAGTTTTACATTTGTGTGCTAGATGTCACCCTACTTGTGCAAAGGCGCAAACCCTTTGTTCAATATGTTTCCGCTTTTGACAAAATGGCGCTACCGTAACTTATTACAGCAAAAATTTGTTATCAAAGCTGCTTCAAATCAAAAAATGCGGATTTTTTTTGAACAAATAGAAAAAACGTCGATATTAATTCCATAATATACTTTCGCTTTAAAAATGCACACTATTTTCTATATTCTATTTTTATGGTCTCTATTAGATAATATAGTGACGCCACTGTGTAAAAAGCGGGTTTTAAGCTTATGATTGAATCTTTGCTGAATAGTGTCGCCACCTACCAGATTATTTTAGAAACCAGCCATAAAAAGCAGCCTCTACCAATGAATAGATATTTAATTGGTAATTGGTTTGTCTGTTTGCAGAGTAAGCTGAAGGAAATTATATCGTTTCTATGGTAGTCTGGTGGTGTGGTATCATCTCAAAATATCAAAAATCAATTCATAATTTAATATTTACACAGAGAAGACATATTTTTAAAGTTCAATATAAAATAAAATTTCATTTAACGTAAATATAAAAACTCGAGTTTGATGTAAAAAAATCCTAATTTAAAATATTTCTTAACTTGTAACTGACGAGTATGTATTAGTAGATTATTGTGTATTATTAAAATATGTGTGATTATAAAGATATAACCACATACAGTGAATCTTCACACATTTGTAATAACATTCAACTTTCAGAATATACTTCAGCCAGCCCTAATATTAACAGGCTATGGACTCACCACATGAATCAATCGTAATTCCCATTTTGAGAGGAACTGATTTTGATGAATGGAATTTCAAAGTTGAACTGTAACTGGAATAAAACGAATTATTTCAAAGTATTAAAACTGAGCCCAGGATGAATTTAAGAAGAAGAACAATTATGACACTATTGTTAAATGTCTTGATTCCTGTTATAAAGAATATGATAAAGGGAAAAAATCAGCATATCACATGTAAAAGGATCTAGCAGTTTAGAAGGATAATGAAGTCATAATGTGACGAAAGTAAAAACTTGCAAACGTTTTTCGTAGTGATGGCGGTACGTTTTTAATATCTAAAGTACCTAACAAGTATAAATCAGCAGTTGTTGTCTTATTTACGGCTAAATGAAGCTGAGCTAACGATTGATAAAATTCATAGCCGGTTACTTGAAGAATTTAAGAAGAATCACAATAAAAATATCACCGATCCATCAATATCGAGACACAAACCAGATATGCAAAATTTTTTCGGTTGCAACTGTAATCAGATTCAACGTAGAGCCAATAAGTGTCCAAAACTACCAAAAAATAAGATGTCTATCAATGGATCATAACAGAAACAAGAAAGTGTCAATCAAACTGCTGTCGGTTAGCATACTCGATGATGCCGGGTTGAAAATGCGAAGCTGCGTGTTATCAAAAATGAAATCGTAGTTTATAAATCGGAAAAGTGAACTGGTATGTATCATGTGATATTCAGTGGTCGAGAGTGCTATGCAAATTCTACAGTTGGTAAGAAGGAAGCAAGCATTTTATGACACTGTCATTTGGCCCACCTTGGAATGTCAAATGTTTCCAAATGTTGAAAATTGGTTAAGGGAATGCCAAATATTATTTCCGAAATTCCTGTGGTTTGTGAATGCTGTATCACATCAAAACAAACAAGACAACCGTTTGGTGGAACCAGGCCACCAACGCAGCACCAGCTTCAATCTTTTGAAATTACAGTGTATGTCAAGATTTAAGTACATCTTAGAAAACAAGATGATCGAAGCCAAAAATATATTTTTGTGGGTTATGCAGTGAATTCGTAGACTTTGGGATCGAGTAAAGAAAGGAATATTTCAATTTGGAGATATGATATGATATTCGATTGTACTAGTTCAGTATAATTATTTATTCACAATGAAGAGAACAAAACCGAAGATCCATTTAAATAACTCAAAGAAAAGGATGAAAATAATGAGCAAATGAAGTATCGTTAGAAGAAAACACGGACTGTCGTCGAGAAGTAAAAAAAATACTTGAAAAATTGAAAGACTACGTATTATTTACGTATCAGGAAGCTATAAATGCATGGGAAAACAGGATAGCAGCTACCGAAAGAGAAGAGAGCTCTAAGTGACAACCAATCTTAGACTTGTAAATCATGAAGAAGCTGGAACAGAAAAGGTATTAAACAGTCGTTGAATCTTTAAAGTTAAAGACGATGGAAAACATAAAGCTAGACTCGTTATTAGGTAGTTTTAGTCCAGTAGTAAACGGGAGTTCTCTCAGAATACTGTTTGCTTTAGTTACGAAATAGCGCTTAAAAATAATGAAATTTGATGTTAAATCCGCGTTTCTCTATGGTCATCTAGATGAGAATATTTACATGCAACTGCAAGGGTATAACTTAGGAAACATAAATTATAAATTATTATATTGGAACTTATTCCATATTTACAAAAATTTTAATGATCCAAGGACTAGAATCGTTAAAGTCAGATAGATGTATGTTCAAGAATAAAACTGCATAATTTATTTTAGCAAAACCATCAGCATGAAATGGAGAATCTACTAAGTGAGCTAAAGGAGAAACTTGAAATAACAATTAGTCAAAATGCAGATATATTTGTTGGACTTGAAATCGTAAAACCATATGAGATGGACTCAAGTTAATTCAAGAGATTTTTTTATAAAAATGTTGATGAAATTTGTAACAAATGAGGCCAAAGCAGTGGAAACGCCACTTCTACGGATTAAAGAACAAACTCCAGAAATACCTATCAAATAAAACTAGACCGGATCTATCGTTTGCTGTGAGTAGCCCCAGCAGGCCTCTGGATAAACTAAACAAACGTAAAACGAGTCTTCAGATATTTGAATGATGCTACTAGTGATGGAATTGGGTTCAATTACGAAAGTGATTTAAACTTGACCGCCTATTGTGAAGCTGATTGCGCCGGAGTCATCGATAACATAATTATTCCCGACATCATAATTAATTTTTGTTGGTGATAAGTTGGTGTTCTAGAAAGCAAAGATTGCAGCGCTTTCAAGAAAGGAGGCAGAATACATTGCAGCTACTGAATGTTGTCGAGAATTGCTTTTTCGCAAAACAATAATAGAGTAATTGGTTGGTATAATGAACAGGTAAATGTGAATCTTTTTATTGATAACCAAAGTACGATAAAAATTATAGAAAATAATAATAATATGATAAGGATCATCGAATTCTTTCGACCAACGCTTGATGAAACCGAGCACAGAATTTGCTCGACTCAAACGGTCTGTAATTGCAAATGTCCGATTTTCAGCCCTTCTTATGGATCGGAACTATAAAGCAACTTTTCGATTTTTGGAAAAGAGCCGTCAGTGGCAGGACATTACAGTTTTTTAAGATGATAAATGGCATACCGTCAGAAACGGTCGAAAATCATCTTTAAGTTTGGATTTTATATCACGGAGTCATAATCAATTTGAATGGAGGTCATGGTTGTTTGAACGCAATTATTCATGTATATGAATAGCTCCCCTCCCATGGTCCCCCCCTTCAACGGGTTCAACACCACTTGTAAAAGCCAGACTGAGAAAGTTATCAAAATGATTATGATTGGAAGAATAATTTTTATACTTCAGAGTGGAAGGACATCCGTCGGATTTCTTCCTCAAATTACTAAATCGTCAGAAACTTTTAGGGCCACGTATAAGACTGGATTACATGAATCTGATATAAGTCCTATAAAGCTGGTCAGGCAAACTAATCAAATCATTATATAACTGTATAAATAGTTAGAGAAATTAGAGTACGATTTAGTTTTTGAAGAGAAGTAAGCACTTAGATGTCTAATATCATTTTATTAATTAAAAGTTTAATTCTAGTTTAACTAAAATAAACTATTGTAAATCAGAAATGCAGATATGTTAACTAAACCGCTAAGGAAAACTAAATTTGTTGAATTTAAAAAATCAACAATGTCATAGATAAAATGTTCGTTTTTTTTTTTGTTTCCTTGTTTTTATTAATTTACAAGTACAATATTTATTTGTTTTTAGTTTCTAATATTTAAATCCTAATTGATAATTAAGAGGAAGTTTTGAAATAATAAAATATTTTATAATTATCAATCAAGTGTTATCACTTACGACCTAGTAATGTATTCTGACTTGGTTTATTGAGTTATTGTTGGATAAGTGAACAACACCAATCAACCATAATCATTTGTTGTATTGTTACCGACTTCACTTTGGTGAAGACATATTTTTTTTATATAATAAAACGTAGGTACTTATGTATAAACGTGTTTTCCGAACTATCTGTATTTTATTTCTATTAAACAATCCCAACAGGTTATGGGCCCGGTCACTAATAAAAAATAGTTAAAAATTAGCGTTGTTGATTAAGTATCGTTTAAATAAAAAATAATAATAATTAAATTAGTTTTTTGTGAAATCAAATCGACGAATTTTTCTAACCTAAAAAATGGCAGCGTCATTTGAAAATGTTCATGTAGAAAAATTGTTAGGTCGAGAAAATTATGGATCGTGAGCGTTGTCACGTTTAGAACTTATTGATGTATTTCAATTCAAGTACATTTTACAATATACGGCAATCAGTGTTGCCACAAGTACAATTTATATATATCTTAAGTCTACGTATATAACATAACATAACATAACATAAGTGTATCTCGTTACATCTTCCCGTTTTTATTTCGAAACATATCTCAATATTCTAATAGTTTTGAAATAAAATCGTTCACAGTTTCGTACATTTATTCAAATAAATTTTATATTTTACTTTTTAATGTTTGTTTAAATTTATAAATCAAGTTTTTGAACAGGTTTAATAGGTCTTCCAAATCGTGAAGTCCTACCAACTGCGGGTAGTGACGTTGAGTCGTCAGGCGTACACTGCGACCTCTCAGTGCCAGTGGTTTCATCTTCAGTGAATCTAGTCGTATCAGGTAAGAATGATTTTCTTTTAGGTTGAAATAAAACTTTGGTTTTGCTTAGTTGGTGAGTATTTCTTCTTAGAACTTGATCATACTCAGTTTTTACGTATACTGACTGATTTGGGTGCGTCTGCTTTTCTGACTACTCTACCCATGGTCCAATCTCTATGTCCTACCTGTAATCTGACTTTATCACTTATGTCTAACTGTGGAGCTGTAATTGACCCTCTGTCAGCGTATTGTTTTTGTCTGAGTATTTCTAATTTATCGTGTACATTTTTTATTATTTTTGGTCTTAATTGTTCTCGGTTAATTTTTAAATTAGAACGTGTGAGTCGACTAATTAGGCGTGAATTAGGTGATTCTAATTCGTCATTACGTGGGGTGTTGCGTAAGTTTAGCAATGCAAGAAAAATATTCGATGTCTTTATTGCATTTTTTAATAGTAATTTTGATGTTTGAACAGCTCGTTCCGCTAACCCGTTCGACCTTGGATATTTTGGGCTAGATGTTTGGTGTTTGAAATTCCATTCCTTCGAGAAAATTTCAAATTCATGTGATGAATATTGAGGTCCATTATCGATCTCCAGTATTTCTGGTATTCCGTGTACAGAAAACCATTTTTGTAAATGATTGATTACTTGTCTCTGGAACTTGAATTAGTGAGCATCTCGAAGTCGATGAAGCCTGAGTAACTATCTACGATTAACAGGTAGTTGTCCTCATTGAACGTAAATAGATCTGATCCTACAATTTGAAATGGTAAGTCCGGAATTTGTTTTGTAGTAATTACTTCTTTAATATTGCTTCTTTGGGTTTGTTGGCAAATGGTGCATCTATTGATTACTTCTTGTATATCATTCGCTAAGTTCTTCCAATAAAAACTCTGTCTAACCAACCTTATCGTACTTTGGATTCCTAGGTGTCCAATGTGTACAATTCTGATAATTTTTTCAATCTGTTTTAGGAAGGACTATTTTTTCTCCTTTCATTATAATTTCGTTGTATATCGACAGTTCATCCTTGAATGTTATAAAGTATTTTACAGTCTGAGGAGTTGTTTTTTCATTTGGCCAACCTGACATGATATAGTTTTTAACTATTTGTAAATCCGTGTCATTTTTCGTATCTTCTATTAGATCAGTTAGCGCATTTTCTGAAAATGGAAGAACTAGATGAATTTCTATTTCTTCTTCGACTTCATTTTTTGAATTTATAACATCTCGGCTAAGTGTATCGGCAAGAGGAATTTCTATACCCTTCCTGTATATTATTTTAGGCGAGTATATCATTACATCAAACAAAATTCTTTGTAGTCTAGGCAGAGCTGATGTTAATTGTTTTTTGAAAATTGTTTCGAGTGGTTTATGACATAAAGCAAAATATACATAAGAGGACTCATGTAGAGTTTCCGAGGTTAATCTATCTTACTTTACACAACCTGTATAAGCCTAACAAGAACAATAAACTATAAAATAACTATGCCGATATGTTTATAAGATACGTATGTATGGATTAAATATAGAAAAAAATTAAATTTGTATATATAAATATATTAAAACTATAAAATAAGATTAACCTCGGAAAAACCTGCTTATAAAATTTGCACTACTTGATTTCTCTTATATATTTATTGCTCGATGTTTATGATCAGTTTCGATTGTTAACCGTTTCCATTATATATATTCATGAAATTTTTTACATGCAAATTTAATAGCAGTGGCTTCTTTCTCTATGTGCGGGTAATTTATCTCTGCTGTTGTTAACGATCGTGATGCATAACCTATTGGGTGATCGTCCTGAAGCAAAACTGCTCCTAATGCTGTTTTGCTTGCATCAGCTGATAATTTAACGTCTTTTTTCGGATCATAGAAACTCAATACCGGTGCGGTGGTTAGCGCTTTCGTTATTTTATTAAATGCAAATTTAATGAAAATGTTCAAAGTCCCATATAAATATTGTCCCTTTTTTTATTAGCTTCCTTAAAGGGTCAGTCAGATTAGAGCAATTTGGTATAAACTTTGAAACATACGTAACCATCCCTAACAACCGTTGTACTTGTGTTGGTGTTTTTGGCGTTTCTAAATCAAATATTGCCGATATTTTTGATTTATGTAACTCTAAGCCTCTTTCCGAAATTTCGTGCCCTAAGAACGTTATTGACTTTTTACTGAACTGACACTTTTCTTTATTAAGTTTTAAACCTGCTTTCAAAATTATTTCCATTACCCGTTTCATTATCTCTTCGCATCGTTCTTTTGTTTCCGCGTGAATCAGAATGTCGTCAATTGGGCATTCTACGTTTGATATTCCATCCAGTAAATTGTTCATAATTTCTTGGAATATTTCTGGGGCTGATGCTAATCCGAATGGCATTCTTAAACAAGTATATCTACCCCATGGAGTGGCGAATGCGAGATATTTTTGCGTTCTTTCTGAGACCCTTATTTGCCAGAACCCCTTTTGGCAATCAAGTAAAGTGAAATATTTTGAATTATTTATTCTTGACGATATCTCATCTAAAGTTTTAAGCGGGTGATGTCTCCTTAGTACATTTTTATTAACATTAGATGGGTCTAAACAAATTCGAAGTTTACCTTTTTGTTATTTCCTTTTTTGATATTTTCATGAAAACTTGCATTTTTACCATTTTATCAAGTTCTTTTTTTCACCTGGTCTCTGATGGAATATGCTATTCTACGTGGTGGGCAAATCTCAAATTTTGGATTTTCTATTAAGTAGATATCGTAAATATAATTTTTCAAACAACCCAATCCTTCGTAAATATTTTCATGTATATTTATCGAATCTGTTTTTAGTGTTTTCGTTCTCTGTATCAACTTTAGTACCTCACATGTATTTTTCCCTAGTATTGGAGTCACGTTGTTATCAATTACTTTAAAAGTGATGTATTTTATACTACCCTGTATGTAACACTTTGCATCTAGCTCTCCTAATACCGTAATTTTATGTCCACTGTACGTGATTAAGCTTTTTGTATTCGAATTTACTACTTTTAACCCTATTTCGTCAATTATTTGTTTGGAGATGACATTGTATTCGGCTCCCGAGTCTAATTTAAACTGTATGGATTTTCCGTTTATACTGATATTTTCGTACCATCCCTCACCACGAGTATTTTGTTCAACCGTGTCTACAAATAGATCGTCATCGTTACCCGATTGCGTTTCATCTAAGTTATCTACTTTTTTATTTTTACCACTTTTATTTACTTTTTTTCTTGGTCTACAAGCGATTTTAAAATGATTTTTACCACACAATCTGAGCATGTCGCACCATACGCCGGACAGTTTTTTGGACCATGTTTGGTCTTACATCTTCTACAGTTAAATAATTTTATTCTATTTTGATCATTCACCGTATTTAGTTTTGATTTTGAATCATTTTTCTTAAATTTAATTAAATTAATTTCCTGTTCTGTTTTAACGGCTTGCATATGTAAGGATGCTATTTCGTGGGCTTTACAAATATTGATGACGTCATTTACATTTTTAGTGTCATTATTTAATAGCTTCTCACGCATTTCATCCTTGCATATACGTAAGACAATTCTATCTTTCATAATATCGTCAACCGTTAGATTGTTAAAATCACACTTTAAAAATTGTATTTTTAATCTTGTTAAATAGTCTTCAAATTTTTCGTCAGCTATTTGTTTTAAATTATTGAACAAAAAAAAATCGTTCGTATTGTAACGGAATTGTCCGTTAACAGAATTTGGGTATCGGTTTCTAGGCGGTGATACGTAGCTCGGCTAAAACTCAGGGTGTTGGGCGTGGGGAATTATAGAAACCTACCGCAAATTTGAAATACACCGCATATGAGGGAGTGCAACGAATCAATCATTCTGCAATCGGCGAACTTACCTTATGTACCCATCATCATACACTGGGGATCTCGATTAAAGCATAATTAATTATTTACGAATTTTTTTTTTTCAATTAACTTCATATAAAAATATATATTTGTATTTGATGATGTAATTAAATTCGAAAAGTAATAAAAATTATGAAGAAAACATAACAAAGAAGAACTTAGTATTATGACTTAATTGAGTTATAATATTTAGCATATGAAATTTTATTGCCTTGAAAAAAAAAATTCGTCCTTGAATTTTGTTTTCCGAAAATTAATTGATACTAAATTTTACAATCGTTTAATAAATAAAAAAAAAATTCAAAACTAAATCAACTAAACTAACTACATATATAAATACCCATCACCATACAGAACCCAAAATTATTAATTTTATTATGATTAGAAAAGGAATTTAAATAGATAATTCTGATAAATTTAAAATAATTAGAAAATTATAGTATGTATATACGAGGGTATATCAAAAAGTCTTGCAATATCATATGAAAAAAACGAGTGAGTGAGACAACAATATATTTTTCAAAACCATTTTTTGTCACGATGAAACTTCTAGAAGAACATTTCGATGTAAATTTTACGGTTCGTTTGTTTTTGTCAATTTAGTAACATGTGTTTTGAATTTTTCTTAAAATGAATGAAATTGAATATCGCGCCGTTACTAAATTTTTCTATAAAGATGGACGAAATGCAATTTATATATTCAACTATATATCAAAAGTTTACGGCGAATCTGCACCATCATATGCCACAGTAACAAAGTGGGTAAAATTATTCAAAAGTGGTTGGGAGTCATTATAAGACGATAACCGCTCGGGTCGGCCAGCAGATGCTATTAGCCATGAAAACGTAATTTTGGCTGATTCTATTGTATTGGAGGACCGGCGTATTTCTGTTCCGCGGTTAGCGTGGAGACTTTCTCTTTCATACGGTACCACATATACTATATTACATGACCACCTTCACATGTCGAAAGTAAGTGCGCGATGGGTTCCCCGTTTGTTGAATGCTGAACAAAAAAAAATGCGTGTTTAAACTTCAAAGGCGATTTTAGATATGTACAAAGCAGATCCAGAAAATTTCTTGGGTAACATAATAACAGGCGATGAAACATGGCTTCATCACTGGGATCTGGAATCCAAACAAGAATCGATGCAATGGATTAAACGTAGTGAACCACCACCAAAGAAATTCAAAACTCAACCGTCTGCTGGTAAGGTTTTGGCAACAATTTTTTGGGATGCTGAAGGAATTTTGATAATCGATTATATGCCACCGAAAACCACAATCACAGGCATATATTACGCAGAGGTTTTGCGAAAATTGAAAAAAGCGATCCGGGAAAAACGGCCAAGGAAAGTTAGGAAAAAAATCTTGCTTCTTCACGACAATACACCAGTGCGCAAGGCTAATATTGCTCAAGCTGCATTAAAGGACTGCGGCTTCGTGGAAATTTCGCATCCACCGTACAGTCTAGACTTGGCACCCAGTGACTACTTCTCTTTCCCAATTTGAAAAAAACACTAAGGGGCCGGAAATTTTCCAGTGACTATGAAGTACAGTCTGTTGTAAATGAATATTTTATGGAGCAAAAGAAATCTTTTTTTTTAGAGGGTTTAGGTAAGTTAATTGATCGATGTGACAAATGTATAAACCTTAAAGGAGATTATGTCGAAAAATAAAAATATTGCTGTCTCTCTCACTCTTTTTTTTCATATGATATTGCAAGACTTTTTGATTTGCCCTCGTAGATATTATATCAAAAAAAATATTATAGTTACTATGTACATATGTATTCGAGGCGTCGGTTTCTTTTCTATGTTAACATGGTTGTTGTTGATGTACAGTAGCTGGCAGAAATCCGGACCGATGTATATCCCGTAAGGTTGATCCAATGTATGTTATGGCGATATTATTTTATAACCGGTACTATTAAGGTTACCGGCTTTGGTTAAAAATTGTTGTTTTAATTAACCATGGAACCGTCGATAATTTTATTATTTAGCGAGTACACTTATCACTTAGTTACTATATGAGCTTAATAATATTCACAAGTTTTGTCAAAGTATCTTAACTTAACTATTAACTATAGGTTTAATTATGATTTTCCTTTTTTTTTTTTACAAATAATTTTCGTTTTTTTTTTTTATGTTTTTTTTTTTTGTAATAAACCTCGTTTTACACAAATAACCGTTTTTTTTTTTAAGCGGTGACCGGCACTACCAGTCCCGCATGCACATCAAATATCAATCAAATCACGAAAACTCTTCGATTATATGTTTAAATCACCCAATTGGTCAAATTTTAATTCGACAATCAAAGCTATAACTTTTATACTTTAATACAAGATTTTATTTTTGTTATTTTACTTTTTTTTTTTTTTTGTAATTATGTATTAATTTTAAACATTTTTCTGTTCAACTTATTTGGACTTCTCTATACAAAATTCTAGACTAAACTGACCATCCCGCGATTATTTCTTTTTTTTATTATTGGTTCCGTTTTTTTTTTTTTTTTTGTGTTTCGGATAGTGTAGGACACCTATACCTGTAAGATTGCGAATCAGTGTTAGGAACGCTGTACGCAAATGCGGCCGGCGTTACAGTATGTTAATTTTAGGTTTAAAATGTGATTCGTACAATTTCACCAGTTTGTCTTAACTGACTTCTTCTTCTTCTTTCAACTGAAACGATTCAAATATCTTACCGGCTTCTTGTCCGATTGCTGTCATAAAGATTGCTGCTTGTATCTTTTCTTCTTTTTTTAGCTCCGATGCTGTAGCGTAGAATTTGAACGTTCTAATCCAATCCGTCCAGTTGTTACATGCATCCCCACTACAGTTCAGTGGTTTTGGTGGTCTTAATCCATCGCCGCTCATATTTATTTTATTTATCTAGGAATGTTTTCGACTAATGTTGTGTGGTGACGCTCAATTAATGTTTTAAAATGGCGTGTAAAACTAATGCTCGTTCAATTTTAAAATGGTGTATAATTTATTATATTTTTTTTATTAATCTTACTTCTGACACCATGTCACGTTTAGAACTTAATGATGTATTTCAATTCAAGTACATTTTACAATATACGACCATCAGTGTTGCCACAAGTACAATTATTATATATATATAACTTAGGCCTACGTATATAACATAACATAAGTGTATCTCGTTACAAGCGTTTGCAGTTAAAAATTATCTCGAACATGAAGATTTATGGGATGTTGTATCCGGTGTTATAAAAGAAGATGATGAAAACTTTAAAAAGCAGGATAATAAAAGCGAAATCAAAAATCATTTTGTTGGTTGACAAAATCAACTACGTACATATCATGGATGCAACAACGTCGAAAATGGTCTGGGATAAGTTAAAATCTACTTTTGAAGATTCAGGATTGTCACGAAAAGTTGGATTATTGCGCAAGTTAATAACAACTACGCTCAATAGCTGGGCAAGTACGGAATAATATGTCAATAAAATTATTACAGCAGCTCATAAATTGACAGAAATTGGACTTATTGTTAGTGAAGAATGGGTTGGCACGTTGTTGCTAGCAGGCTTACCAGAACAGTATGAAACGATGATCATGGGAATCGAGAGCTCAGGTGGGGCAATTACAGGTGACTCAATCAAAACAAAGTTGCTACAGGATGTACAAAAGAATGTTAATTCTCAAGATGCTTTTTATACAAATAAAAAGAATTTTAGCGACAGTACTTCAAAAAAAGGAAATAAGTTTCAGTTACAAAAAGGCAAAGGACCTCGTTGTTTTAGTTGCAATAAAAATGGTCACATATAGCAAAGGATTACAAAAATCAAAACAAAAATGATGATAAATCAAAACCGTCTCATGCTGGTTTATGTTCAGCGTTCTCGATGGACACAGTGAATCTAGATGATTGGTATATTGATTCCGGAGCATCAATGCATATGACGATGCGAAAGGATTGGTTGTTTAATACAATTGAGTCTAATATTCGGGAAATTATTGTGGCAAACAGTGTGAGATATATAATCTATTGAAGTACTAGTAGATGGCAAATCAGAACAGCAGAAAATAAATAATGTTTTTGTATGTGCCAAATTTCACAGTAAATCTTATTTCTGTGAGTCAGATGACTAAAAAAGGATATTTGGTCAAATTCGGCACAAATGGTTGCAAAGTGACATGTGATAAAAATGTTTTAGCATCAGCCACATTAGTGGGCAACATGTACAAATTAGATCGACCTTCGAATAATATGTTATTGATGACAGCAGCAGAAAACAGTAATTTGTGGCATCGACGTTTGGCACATCTTAATTTTAATGATTTATATAAGCTGCAAAATATGGTACTTCGTTTAAAATTTTCCGAAAAAGCTAAAAACGAATCGTGTATTTCATGTATTCAAGGGAACAAGCACGACAGCCGTTTAAAAGCTCAGTTTCGCAGACATCTAATTTACTCGAGCTGATTCATACAGATTTGTGTGGTCCCATGGACATCAATAGGTGGAGCTAAGTATTTCTTAACGTTCAAAGACGATTTTTCGCGTAAAGTTTTTATATATTTTCTAAAAAAGAAATCGGAAGTGAAAACTTGTTTTGAAAGATTCAAAGCATTAGTGGAGAATAATTCAGGCCACCGAATGAAATGTGTTCGTTCAGACAATGATACTGAATATTGCAATCATGATTTGAATGATGTTCTAGTTAAGCATGGCATTCGACATCAAACAACAGTACCATATACGCCGCAGCTAAACGGTACTTCAGAGAGGTTAAATCGCATAATTTTAGAAAAAGCTAAAAGCATGATGTTCAGTTCAGGGTTACCCAAAATTTACTGGGCAGAAGCAGTATCAACATCTGTTTATTTGACAAACGTGTCACCGACTAAACGAAATAACGATAAAACTCCTCACGAACTCTGGTCGGGTAAAAAGCCAGGTACAAGTCATCTTAGAATTTTTGGTTGTAAAGCAATGGTTTATGTACCCAAAGAAAAACGGCAGAAATGGGATCCAAGATCTGAAGAGATGATTTTTGTTGGTTATTGTGAGAACACCAAGGGTTACCGTTTAATTAATCCTAAAAATTTACAGTTAGTTAAAAGTAGAGATGTACAATTTCTAGAAAGTATTTCAAACGGGAGTAACGTACAGAATCATCCTGATACAGTTAAAACAAAAGATTCATTTTTAAACGGAGTAGAAAATAATTCCAATACAGTAGATCCTGTTGTGTTATTGAACATAGATTCACGTTGTTCTGATCTTCAGTCTGTTTGGAACAGCATCTTGATGAAGAAGTTGAGTTTTGCGAACCAGAAAATACTCATCAAGTAAAGGACACAGCAGATACAAATTCATCAGTAGTTCATCGTAAGTCAGAAAGAATACCGAAACCAAAAATTATGACTGATTATGTGGTTTATTCTTCAATGACTAATGAAGTTTGTGATCCAGAAACTGTGGCAGAAGCGCTGAATCGTTTTGATGGTAAATAGTGGAAAAAAGCTATGCAGGAAGAGTATGATGCTCTAATTTCAAATAAAACTTGGACATTAGTTGATTTATCATCAAACAGACGTCCAATTAATTGTAAATGGGTTTTTAAGACTAAATTGGATACTGATGGTAATATTCAAAGGTACAAAGCTAGGCTTGTCATAAAGGGATATGCGCAAAAGAAGGGCTTGGATTATCAAGAAACTTTTTCTCCGGTAGTGAGATACTCATCTATCAGATATTTATTGGCAATAGCGGATCAATACGATTTGGACATAGAACAGATGGATGCAGTGACAGCTTTTCTGCAAGGAGATCTATCAGAGGAAATCTACATGGTTCAACCAGAACATTTTAGCAATGGTCTTCAGGTTTGTAAATTAAACAAAGCCATCTATGGGTTGAAACAAGCAAGCAGAGAGTGGAACAAAAAGTTAGATAAAGTTCTTATAAACATTGGACTTCAACAGTCTAAGGTTGATCCTTGCATTTATTCTAATTTAGAAAATGGCAAATTGTTTTTCATCGCTGTTTATGTGGATGATTTTCTTTTTTTTTTTATTTTTTATTTTTTTTCTTTTTTTTTATTGGTAACTATGCGATCTGTTTTGGGGCTCAAGGTTCACCCTGCTCTTCCGCGGTTATGCTTTTTACGTCCTTACTTTACGCCTTCCGGCCAACTCGAGGACGTACGGCTATATGACCGATTTAAAACCATCTGCACATTGCAAGCTCCATGCCAGCCTATACCGGCATGGAAGATGGGTCGGCCCATGGATTTTGCACACCGAAAGGGGGTCATAGATGTGTTACATTTCACCACAGATCGAAATCTTTGATGAAATTTCACTTTGGGATGATTTTCTTATTGTTTCAAATGATGATGTATTAAAGCAGAAAGTTAAAACTGAACTTAAGGCGAATTTCACAATGAACGACTTAGGAGAGGCAAAGTGCTGTGTTGGTTTAACTATAAAAGAAATTTTGGATCGTTTCAATATGTCAGATTGCAAACCTGTTTCGACACCATCTGACCCAAACCAAAAATTAACACAGAGTTCTGAAAAATTCGCAGACGTGTCGAATATTCCTTATCAAGAGGCAGTAGGAAGCTTATTATATTTGGTACAGGGAACAAGACCAGATTTGGCATATGCAGTAAACAATGTTAGTAGATTTAATAATAACTGTGATCATTCGCACTGGACTGTAGTAAAGAGAATTTTTCGATATTTGAAAGGAACCGTTAAATTCAAATTAAAGTATTCTAAAAATTCAAATTGTGAATTAATTGGATACAGCGACGCCGACTGGGCAGGAGATCAAGATGGACGCAGATCATGTACAGGATAAATTTTCGTTTTACAGGGAGGTGCAATAAGTTGGTCTAGTAAACGACAACATACAGTAGCTCTGTCTACAACGGAAACTGAATACATGACGCTATCTTTGGCAACTGAAGAAGCTGAATGGCTACGTCAGTTGCAAATGAATATCTGGATTGAACAGGAACATAAATCTATTTCGATGTTTTGTGATAACAGAAGTGCTTTGAACTTAGCTTCAACCGATGCATATCATCCCAGAACTAAACATATAGATGCACGACATCATTTCGTTATACAAAAACAAATGGAGAATCATATAAATCTGAACCCGATAGATACCGAGAATATGGTAGCAGATGTGTTAAAAAAATCAGTGACTAAAGTAAAGCATGATTTTTGTATAGAGAAGTTTGGATTATGTTTGGTTGATTGAATTGTTGTTCTAGTGGGGGTGTTGGATACGTGAACAACACCACTCAACCATAATCATTGGTTGTATTGTTACCGACTTCACTTTGGTGAAGACATATTTTTTTATGTAATAAAACGTACTTATGTATAAACATGTTTTCCGAACTATCTGACTTTTATTTCTATTAAACAATCCCAACAGTTATTCATTTGTTAAGTTTGTCAAAATTGTTGATTAGATTTGAAATGGCATTCATATAGATCGAATGTATTAATCAAGACACAATAAATAAAATTATATAGTCTTGCTCTCAACAGATACAATACAGCAGTACAGGAAAATATGTTATCTTGGGAATAACTTCCCAATGCCGGGGAATAGACTGAACTTAAAAAGCCTTTTGAAAGACAGGACTAATTCTTAAACAGGAATCATTCTCATTTCTTTAAAAAAATGGCATTAAACTATAAGTTTAGGTTTTTACCGAGTGATACATAAAAGTATTTTAAATGTATTCGACATGTTACAATGCTTATGTTGCCATCTGATCTGACATGACGAGAACTTTTAAAAACTCTTGGAAATAGCTACAACGTCAAGCAGAACTTCTGGAACGAAATCTTGAAATTCATGGCTCGTTTATTACGTCGGAACGAGCCAAACAAGAACAATAAACATCACGATATTTTGTTCTAATTTTTCAATTAAATTATTTTTATGTATCGTGAAACTTCTTTTCACAATCTTCTAACTTACTTGTTTGTGAATGTGTATCATACACTGCGCCAGCAACGCCGCAGTCTAATCTAACTTAATCGAACCGCAGCGTAACACATTGCACAGCTTACGGTTTATGATCTTGATTATAAATACTAGAAGAATAACAATTTTTTTAAATTATTTGTTATAATCCCTAGCCACGGTAAAGATCCCTTGCAAAAAACCAACCGAAACAAAAAAATTTGTTCAGTGAAATTTATTTAATTCGTTTTAACCGATTACCAATTTATAGTATCGGTTAAATCATTTAATAGGTTTTATGCTGGACTTCCTCGAATAATAAGCTTTTAACGAAAAGGCGTTCCATCTCCGTATATCGGTTTTTCTGCTTGAAATCAAATTTTAAACTGTCTATGAGTCACTAGCGAAACTAATAAAAATGTATTCGATCCGCATACTCAAACCAACACTCCAGAAACAAACCGCAAAATTGGTTTAAAAAAACTGTTATACAAACAATTTTACTTTATTTTGTAATTCAAAACCAAATCCTATTTTGTAATTCAAAAAACCATATCATAAATAAACTTAAAATTAAAAATAATAGTACTTACATAAAAAAAAATAATTTAACGAAACAAATTATAAATAAATATAAAGTGGTCCACACCGGTGCGCGGCTGTTTACAAACTGAATAAATTCGAAAAGTGATTTGAGTCTCCCGATTATTTCCATATCACTGTAACATTCGTATCCGAATCGATATCCTCTTCGATCTTTGACGGTGACAATCCCGTCTTACAACATATTTCGTCAAAGCTATGCATCCCCGTGTACAATTTTTGACGACCGGTTGGTACTGATCCCGTGAAAATGGGATATTTGTTGATGCATCGAATGAGATTGTGCAGCAGACCAAACGAGACAAGCTTCCGTTCATCAATGTTGTTGTCACGCGGACATAAACGTTGACACAGCGCACGGAGAGTAACCCCGTGGGTCATAGACGAGTACAGTTGGAGGATTTTGTGTAGCGGTGGACGAGGTAAATCATGTTTCAGGCTGACATATTTGCGGCATAAATGATACAAATTGTTTTCCTTGGATAAATTCTGCAAATTTCGTGTACACATATACACGTTACTGTATTTGAGCAGTGGCAGCAGTTGAACAACCCCATAGTAAACTAAATTCTGAATACAGGCTTTGACTAGTGTGTTTTCGACATCGGCATCGGCAGCAATCCTTGCAATGTGGTTCTGGCCGTTGATGAAAGGCAATATCTGAAATGATTATATTAATTACAGTAAGTCAAGCAAAATTAAGCATGGGTAAAAATGACTAACCTGCTGTGTAGTGAGGTCCCATATTTCAATCGGTAATGCTTGACACTGAGGGCTCAGCAACGGAACCATATGGTCTAACACCGCAGGTGGATCCAACTGAAGTGTTACAATCTTTAAATAAATTGTTGTTTCTCCTTCAACTATGGTCGTCACCCGCTTTTCATTCAAATCCCTTAGCACTTTAGTCAATACTTTTTGAATTTCGATTTTGTTCTCGTCCTCGCGTGATAAAAATCCAGTCTCATCTTCCATCATTACCTGCAACATGAATAAGAAAAACTTAATAAAAATCGCCTGGTTCGAAAGCAGTATCGTGTTACATACAAAATATTCAGCTAATTTCTTAACAACCGGCTCATACTGAACGGATCGTGCCCAAGCATCACAGACAAAACACAAATTAAAGTAGTAAGCGTTACGGGCATATCGTTGATGATCGATTCGCACCGGATAACCGACAATTTTATGCCCCAGCGTGTTACTATAAAATATACAGAAAATTAAAAACACGAACCAATTTTAAAATGAACAATGGAAATTCAAACTCACACAGTGAGAATGCTACGCTGAAGTTGCGGCTTCGGGATTATATACACGTTAAGAGCATCAAACACTTCTTTTGTCACAAACCCTTCAGGGACCTGAAAATAACGTAGCATATAACGCATAGGATATAATTAAAATGGAAAACAAACCTGGCAACTAATCTTCGAGCCCGCGACTGGATGGAATTCACTTAAGAAAATACAACGAATTGGACCTTCGCGGCCACATCCCTCATAATATTGTACTGTATTTGACATTATACACTAATTAGATGTAATTGATAATTCATTTCTCGGTCGAATTAATTAAATTTACACGGAGATTAAATTTTATCTATATAAACTAGACGCTGTTTGTTTTTATTTACGTTTGTATTGATACAATTTTGACATACCATGTTTTGTGCAAAATTTTAGGTTATATTATGATGATAGAACTAATAATATATTATGGAAGAGTGAGCTATGTATAACAGTTGTGTATTTAACAGTGTATTTTTGGATGGGATTCATTAATTTAAATCCATTTTTGATCGATCTGTTAAATTTCTAATTGTTCTTTGAAAAATCGATTTCAAATATAATTATTCCTTTTTAATTTTATTTTATAATAATTTTATGGAGTGAACAAGCAATTATTGTTTATTTTTATGTGAGAAGAAAATAGTTGCGAAATACGCGATTTAAAAACAAAGTATTAAAAGAGTGGCGCTGTTGCTTGTTACGGTATTGAAATGACAACACAGTCAAATTTATAAGGCGATTAGACTTTAATTTATAAATAAATTAATAAAAATCCTTAAAAATCGAAAATTTGTGAAGTAGTAAGTAATTTTTATTTATTAATTATAAATGAATGTTCTATAATTATAAAACACTTATTACATACCAATGTTAATCTTTTAAATATTATATTAATCAAATTTCAAAATTTTGGAGCTCAAGCAAGAATGCCTAAAATTCAAGCTAAAAATATTATTAGGTAACGAGTCCCACATTTTAGACTAAAATTCACATTTATCGAAACAACCAATTTAAATTTTCAATTAAAGTTTATTCGATTTCAATAAATAGCGACAATTTAATAAACAAACATGCAATTTATATGTTATTCAGTTATATTTTGACAGTTCAATAGCGTAATCCTTGAGGTTTCTGGGAACCATCAAGTATAACAATTCATATATTGGGCCAAACTGGTGATTGGTCTAGTTAATATAGCGATATATATATATATATATATATATATATATATATATATATATATATATATATATATATATATATATATATATATAATTAATTAATGATCTAAATTCAGACTTTTTAAATTGATTTTGAAAATTGCATTAAGGATTAAATTATTGGAAGTGAATTTTTGTGATAGAAAACAATCAAAGTTTTCTGCAATTTAAATTACAGTAATCGCAATTTAGCAATTAAAATTTCTTAATTTCATCACATTTAGAAACTTCATTCTTTAAACATCAATTTAATTTTTAAACATTTTTAAACATCAATGTGTATAAAATTCCGAAATTTAGCAATTCAGTGATTGTACTGCAAATTAAATATTATTAAAATAAAAGCCTTAAGTTACTTAGGCGTTTATTTTAGTTTTATTTATAAAAAAATAATACTAATTTATAATTTTTCTTTTATTTCATTTAAGAAAAATTGATAGATAAAGGATACAATAATGGACGCCATGAAAAAATGACATAGTTAATGTATAAAAAAAAGTAATGTATAGTCGGAACAATCTTCATAAAGAACTTTCGTTAGTTTTAAAATGGTACGCATACGTTTCTTTTTTGATGGTTCGGAACATAGAACCGACGAACATAGAATATTAAAATGGTCCACCTCAGGAAACTGACTGATTTGGTTTCGTTGTTTAATTAGTTCAATTGCCTCACTAATTTTTTCCTCCAGCGGGCTTTGCGATTCACGGAGCTTGGTGCCTCTTTTTTTGGTCTGGCTGACGGTCCAGAGGATGGCTTTATTGTTGCCATGGTGGATTGGCTCCTTCTAAAAGTTGTTGTTCTTCTTCAACGGTCTCATGAAGAACACATTCAAATAACTCATGGTCGTTATTTTGGAATTCTGTGATGTTACGATTGGAGCTAAAACCTTCGTCATAAACATCATCCTTTTCGTTGTCGGACGTTATCAAATATTCTTCCAACATCGTTTCGTCCTGCTCCTCCACGTTTCCAAATGTTCTAAAAAAGAAACATATTAATATGCTTTCTGTAGCTATAACTTTACAAACTGACCTTCTGGTTTGAATGTGTGAATTCAAAAAACTGAGCTCACTATAAAATTTACATTTTTTTTTGGCACCCCGACTCACTTGGAATATTTTTCTCCTATTTAACGTGTTTGGAGTAATTATTACGTAGAAGATTCCACCTACTCTTACATTGTTCCGGAGATATTTTCAGACATGTTCCAATGTCTGACCAGGCATTTTCCACCGATACTTTATTTTTAAATAAATTACAACTTTTATCGTAAATAAAAATGTATTTTTTACACACTCGATTAATTTTGCTTCCATAATACAGCATATAGAAAAATATTAATTAATCGAAATATACGATAATTTTTTTTTTAGAAATTTTATTATACCAATATGTCGGTGTAACGCAAAAATTTTGTTATCAAATTTTTTTTTTGACATCATCGAAAAAAAATACAACAAAATAGAAACGATTTTTAAATGCAATTAACTTCATAAGTCTTTTCTTAAGGTAAAAGTTTAGAGTTTGCTAATTTTTTTCTTAACCCTTTTGTGTTTTATTAACACAATTGTGCGGGTAGGGCAAAAGTACCATGTCAAAAATTTATTTTGTACGTGTTTTCAACCAACTTACACATTTGTGAATTCCTTTTTAACTTATTTTCGTCCGAAAAAAAACACTATATCTATACAGACATACATTGTGTTGGTTTTATTTCAAATCAAGCGAATTTTTTTATCAACAACGCCATTATATACTATGGTTTTATACTCACACATTTGTGTGGGTTGGACTAAAATTGAGCCGATTTTTTTATTTTCTTGGTTGAAAAAGGGTTAAGGTAAAAACGATTTTTTTTTTCTCAAGTTTTATTTTCAAACAAACTTGTAAGGCAAAAGAAAAAGTTTTTCTATTGTGAAAGCTCTGTTATTCGGCACCCTAATAGTATACGCATTTTGCGCCAAAATACGATAATGAAATGTTTTCATGTATAATGCCCGGTTTACATGAGAAAATTGTTTTCTTCTGCAAATTTTTGCAGGTAAATAAGAAAGAATCCGCTATATAAAAATAATCAATGTGCCAGAAAGAAATAAACATATATAGTAATGGTGTAATTTTTTTATAGGATCATTATTAATTTACTTTCAATGAATTCAAATGCGAAATTTACATTTTTATCTATGGCGTCTGTTTTTATTATGAATCCTCAACATTTATAAATGCAAAATAATTTTTTTTCTTGTTGATTTTAAAAATTTTGCCATAAAAATACTCGGATCGCATATATTTTATGGCAACATTTTCATTTTTATGGTCATTTTTGCTCAAAAATTCTTCTGAAAAATTTTATTGGGATATTTTGCTTTTCTTGTCTCTCATGTGCAAAAAGTCAATGTTATATCTTATTCATTTTGCAGAAGAAAAATGTTGGTCTTATGTAAGCCGGGCATAATACGTTTGTCTCATTCTGCTCTATTAATATATTATCCCTTTTTCTACCAGCGAATTTTTTTTCTTCAAATTAAGTCAAACCCACGCAAATGTGTGAGTAAAAAATGACAGGTTGTAATGTCTACAGGATTTTAGCGGATCTTAGTTAAATCGGAATTATTTAAAAAAAAAACATTATAATTTGATAACATAAATTATATAGATCTTGGCCCCTATTCCGGCGATAAAATTTTATCATGTTATCATGTTATTATGTTATATAAAATGAAAATTGCTATTTTGGTATTCCGGTCTATTTCAATTTTATTATTTTATGTTATTTTCTATGTTATTTTGATATAACATAAAAGCAATAAATTAGATACTTTTATGAAATGTTATAGACAAAAATGAAATCCAGTACGTCAAATTCTGTGATAGAATCATATTTTTTAAAACAGGCAAATAATTAAAATAATTCGCCAAAATTATTAAATGTCATATATTCTACGGTATACCAGAGAACGAAACGAAAGACGTGCCAGGTACGTAAATACATTCCTGATTTATTTAGGATGATAGAATTTTAATTTTTAGAATTCAACACCGTGCCAATCTACGGATGCTTCGAGATGAAAGTGATCCTTATGGATTGCCCTCATTCCGATTCAAGAAATTGTTTAGGCTTAGTAAGCGAACAGTGGAATTTTTAATACTAAAATTGGAGCCCATGTCACGGCAATCAACAATCCCCTTCAGAATTAAATTACTGCGTGCTCTACATTTCTATGGCCATGGGTCATATCAAGTAGCAGCTGGAAGTTGCCATAATCTAGCCGTATCGGCGCATCGCGATGTATAAAAGAAGTCACAAGTCTAATATGCACTTATTTATTAGATGATGTCATAAAGTTCCCACAGGATGTTCGTCATCAAGCGGAAACAAAATTGGGCTTTGCGATAAAATTTGAGATGACCGGAGTGCTTGGAGCGATTGATGGATGCCACGTTGCAATAATTGCACCGCCTGAGGATAGCGAATTTTTACGTGGGAATTTATTTCGCAACAGAAAGGGATACCACAGTATAAATGTAGTTGTTTGTTGCGATTAGAAAAAGCGTATTAATTATGTAAATGCGCGGTTTCCATGTTCGGTACACGACTCGGCAATCTGGATGACATCGCAACTACGGAAATATTTTATCGATAATTTCTCAAATATTTCTAACCAAACAAATATCCTATTGGGTGATTCCGGGTTTCCACTAGAACCTTGGTTGCTCGTTCCTTGCAATAATCCGGAAAATTGAAGCAGGGAATTTCGATACAACGAGAAATTTATAAGGGCGAGGAACATTGTTGAGAAATGTTTTGGCCTCGTGAAATCGAGGTTCCGATGCCTACTACGGCATCGTACATTACATTACCACCCAACGGTTGCATGTAAAATTATATATGCAGTATTTGTGCTACATAATTTATGTTTGGATCCGAGTTTGGACGATGAAATGGATGCAGGTGAAGTCTCAGAAGACAGTGATGTACCCGAAGAAGAAATAAACCCTGAAAATAATATAATAGGTGTCATGGATGAAATGGAACAAAATGGAACTTGGTATAATTTGGGTTGCAGATTACGGGAAACGTATATCAACAAATATTTTCATTTATGTTTTTTTTCTTTCAAAAAGATAAAGTATATATTTCATAAATTAAATAAAAAATACAAATAAAATTAATAATTTACTGTAAAAATACTGTCCCAATTTTTATCAAACCACATAAAATGGTTTCTTATTTTTCCCTCATTTCTATAAAGACGTCAGCGGCGTTATTGAGACTCTCCGCTATCTCGTGCATAGCACGTGCGATTTTAGTAAACCCTTCCCTCATTACGTCTATTTTTTGTTGTTTGAACTCCAAAAATTTCTTTTCGAAGTCTTCTATAAAATTGAGGTTAGAATTAAAAGTAATCATGCATGATTATTTCATACCATTATCCTGATTCCTTTTTCGGGACACTTTCGGTGGAGCCTTAGGTACCGCACAAGTATGTGATGGTTCCTGTTCTGGGGATAGTTGTTCAACAGCCGAAGTTGAACCATACCCCGCTTCTATTGTTATAGCACCTCCGAGAACAATCACCCCCAGGCACTAAGTGCACGCTCTTCCAAATCGCTCAATTTCAATTGGCTTGATTCCCCGCCACCAGTTGGGTTTAAACTAACTATAATTTTTCTTTTTTTATGCCGCAGAGCATTACGCCAGTTTTCAGAAATCTAAAAGTAAAAGTTGTCTTATAAATATACATCAATATTTTTAATTTATACTATTGTATACTAAACCTTTTTCCATTGGTTTTTATTTCTTGTAGCCCCTACAGCTGCATTTAATAAATTAACCAATTCAGTCCATAATTCTTGCACTGAATCATCCGAATCTTTCTTCGCACACAACTCTGGATGATTCTCCATAAATGCCACGTGTAAATCATATTGCTCGCGAGTTGTTTTAGCTTGGCGTGTAACTTTTTCTAAAATTAAATAAGTTTAAATTACACAAAATTGCATTGAAAACTATAAATAACCAAAAAAGTTCTGTACCGACCTTTAATTGATGACATTTTGTTTCTATGTATAAATATTTTTGACAATTACGTATAGAAACACAAGACAAAAAAAACGTACTAGATTTTTTTATTCAATTATACAAGAGCATGTTACAGTAAAAGTTAAAATAACATAACATGGTTAAAATACCAAATTGAAAAAAATGTTATGTTACCTCGTTTTTAAAAATTATAACATAAGAAAATAACATAAAATTTTGAAAACCCGGAATACGGGCCATTATTTGTTTTTTAATAACATATTAATTATTTTACTATTATTATATACTCGCATATTTAACGGAGATGAGACACATTTTATGCTTTCCTCGAAAACAAAAGTCGTACTAGCTAAAGTTGGCAGTAAAAACGTGAACATGCTCCATCCAAGTCGTGCCTCACATTCATGGTTAGATTCTCAGCTGCAGGAGATATGGTACCTCCAATGATAATATTCCCATACAAGCGGATTCCTGGCGGTATTAAAAACTCAGTCCCACCGCATTGGGGTGTGTGAAGAAGCGATAGCGGTTGGATGACCAAAGAGGTTTTCTTTGAGTACATCTCTAATATCTTTTATCCGTACTTAAGCAAAAATAATATAAAATTGCCGGTTAATTTATTTGTTGATGGGCATGTGACGCACTTAACGTACGAGCTAAGTATTTTATGTAAAAAAATGCAAATAATACTAATGGTTCTATACCCGAATGCAACACGGATCTTGCAGCCTTGTGATGTCTTGGCTTTTAAAACGCTAAAATCTGCATGGCAAAAAGTGCTTTTAGGTTAGAAACCAGACAATATGCATACTACTTTGAAAATAGAAAATTTCGCGTCAATGTTACATAAAGCTATCGACAAAGCAGTAAATCCGTTAACCATTCAAAATCGATTCAAGGCATGGCGGAATCTATCCATTTAATAAAATGGCAATTGATTTCTCAAAATGTTTGGGAAATCAATAGATGGGAATACGCACGACACAATCCAGTGTTCATCTAATTTGTCCAATATTGTAAATGGAAACACCATAAATTTTCTGATATTGTAGGATCGAAATTATTGGAACTTTAGTCTGTAGAAGACAGTGATTTGCCCCTTAAGACAACGGAGTTTCAATGTCTGCATCGAGTTTATATATGTAGTTACCTGAAGAATTTTTAATTGAATCCATTGAAGCTATGGAGGAACGAGAACCAAAATATCCCGACATTTTAGAAGCACTATTGGAAGAAGAAACTGTTAATTGTGGGCAGGATTCTCAAATGATCCAACCGACCGATGACAAGATTAACGAGCCCGATCGTTAAAACAATTGACCAATATATGGGATGGATGACGACTCCAGAGAGAAAAAATACAAAACCATATAAAGAAAATCTACCGTTCGTTATTACATTGTCAGGATATATCAAATTACAAGAACAAGAGCGAAAGGAGAAACTATAAAAAGACATGCAAAAATAACAGCGGCAACTTTCAAGAATTTAAAATAAGGAAAAAAAAAAGAAAAATTAAAAAAGGAAAAACCTTGAATAAAAATTCTTAAACCGAAATAAAATTCCAAACCTAAATTGAATTTAGTTAAAAGAGATCATTTGAAAAAACTAATTTATCAAAATTTCACCGGCATCAAATGATAACTTGATGGTTTCGAAAGAAAAAGAAAATTGTATTGAGTTACCAAACGAATCAAGTCAAGAAGACAAACATGGCAATGAATACTCGAGCATCCTTGTTGGCATCGGGGAGAATGTGTTATAGTTGCACCTATTCCATCAACAAATCTAATAATAGACTTCGTTGCGGAAATCGTAGAGCTAAATACCATATCACTTGCATAAGCAAGTTTAATCTACCGGGTGACTTTTTATGTACTTATTGCAAGTCGCAGCAATAAGTATTTTATTTAAATTTTATTTTCTTTATAATTATATAATTTATTTTTATTTTTGTAACGTACCTAAAATGTACCTAATAGGTTAATAATATATGAACTTACATAAATAAATCCTAAATATTGAATATATACGCCTCGAAACTTTGAAGCCCGCAAGTATTTAATTTATCTGCTGATCGTTGTAAAGATCAAGGTGTCCAAAAACTATGGTTTTGTGGCCATTATTTTATTGTAATGTTTTCACGGCATTGAACCCACTATTGTCTCACTTCAAGTTAATAAAACATAATTTTCATTTACAATTTTATTATTAATTAATTACCGACGTTTCGAAATGTTATCCATTTCATTTTCAAGGTGACTAAAAATTACAAGAGAAAAAAACAACAGCAATCACAGATATACAAAAATATAACACAAAGGTTATTATAAAATCAATTAAACGTAATATCCTAGAAATGATCCATATAAAGTCTTTTCCGAATGTTATGAACCGTCAAACCGATAGTCAATGTTTACCGGTAAGCTACCTTAATATTATCGATTAACTCTGACAATACTAGGTATATGTTGACAGATTTAATTTTTGCAATAATTTTTTGTACTGTACCCGCGAAAACCTCTATTTATTTATTTTGTGTGAAAATGTTTTTTTGACAATTGAGTGCCAGTTTTTTTTTGTTGGTCTTTGTAAGTTTAATTGTTCCTTATTGTTTTGAAAAAAAATATGTGATAATTTTTTGTGATAAACATATTTACAATTAATTTTGAGTAAGTGATTTATGAATTAATTTATTTTATAATAACCATTGTGTTATATTTTTGTATATCTGTGATTGCTGTTGTTTTTTTCTCTTGTAATTTTTAGTCACCTTGAAAATGAAATGGATAACATTTCGAAACGTCGGTAATTAATTAATAATAAAATTGTAAATGAAAATTATGTTTTATTAACTT